>CM042251.1:34082904-34537904 GCA_023566225.1 Romanogobio albipinnatus
CCCTGGGTCAAGTGATGTCCACAAACGTGGTCCAGGAGAGACACCTGTGGCTGAACCTGGCAGATATGCGGGACACAGAGCGAACCCGGTTCCTCGATGCCCCCATATCCCAGGCCAGCCTCTTCGGCGGGGCGGTTGAAGACTTCGCCCAACAGTTTTCAATCGCCCAGAAGCAGACTGAGGCGATTAAACACGTACTGCCCAGGCGTCCAGCTGCTGCCTCCACCCAGCCGCCGGCACAGTCGCCTCAGACTGCTCCACGCCGAGGACGCCCTCCTATGGCTCCCATCCCAGCAGCAGCCTTCACCCGGGCCGGGTGTCAGAGGTCGCCGTAGGAAGGCGTCACAATCCGCTCAGCCCGCACCGCGCCCCGCTAAACGCCAGGCCAAGCGGCGCTCCTGAGACGGACGGCTCAGGGATGGGAAATTCTTTCCAGGAGATGGTAGCAGGACCACTCCTTCCCCCGTTGGAGGGCCGGGGGAGAATCCTTTGTTCAGCTGCTGGCCCCCGGGTCAGCAGCACCCTATTTTGGTCAAAGAAAGAATTAACACTCCCATCCCTGAGCCCCCAGAGATCGGTGATGACGGTCCGTGCCACCCTCGGGTCCCGCCACTCGCATCCCTCTCTGTCGCCAGCCTCCTGGCAGAGCAGACCCCAGTGGAACGTGCGTCCTTCCCTAGTCTCCTCTGTCAGGGCGCAGCAGTTAACCGTGCCCCCACACCGGGACGCCCCACAGCCTCCCTTGTCCGGGCCGGTAACGCTGCCTCGCTGCCCCACACCGGGTACGTCTGTGGTCCGAATGACCCTGCTGGTGCAGTTCCTGGGAGTCTGGCTTCAGCTTCCAGGGCTGTCCCGCTGGGTCGCGAGGACCGTCAGGTGCGGTTACGCGATTCAGTTCGCGCAGGTTCCTCCTTGCTTCCGGGGAGTCCGTTCCACTATGATCGGGGCCAATGCCCCCGTCATGCGAGCGGAGATTGCCACCCTACTGGCGAAGGGTGCGATCGAACCTGTCCCTCCAGCCGAGATGAACTACGGGTTCTACAGCCCGTACTTCATTGTACCCAAAAAGACTGGTGGGTTACGACCAATCCTGGACCTGCGCATCTTGAACCGTTACCTTCACTGGTTTCCGTTCAAGATGTTGACAGCGAAACGCCTTTTCGAATGCGTTCGTCCGGACGATTGGTTTGCAGTGATCAACCTGAAGGACGCCTACTTCCATGTCTCCATTCTACCTCGACACAGACCGTTCCTACGGTTTGCTTTCTAGGGGCGGGCATATCAGTACGCGGTCCTCCCATTCGGGCTATCTCTGTCCCCTCGCGTCTTTACGAAGATTGCCGAGGCAGCCCTTGCGCCCCTTCGGCAGCACGGGGTTCGCATCCTGAATTACCTCGACGACTGGCTCATACTGGGCCACTCTCGAGAGCAGGTTTGCGGACACAGAGATCTGGTGCTCCATCACCTAGCCTGTCTGGGCCTTCGGGTCAACTGGGAGAAGAGCAAACTTTGCCCCGCGCAGAGGATCTCTTTTCTCGGTATGGATATCGACTCGGTTGCCATGTGCGCGCAGCTTTCGAGCGAGCGCGCGCAGTCTCTGCTGACTTCCCTTCGTCAACTCGAGGGCAAGAATGCGGTTCCACTGAAACTATTTCAGAGGCTCCTGGGGCATATAGCATCTGCAGCCGCGGTAACGCCGCTCGGATTGCTACATATGAGACCGGTCTGGCACGCTCCGGGTACAAGTGACTCGGGCCTGCTTACAGACTCTCACCCCGTGGTCGAACCTCAAGTTTCTACAGACCGGTGTGTCCTTAGAACGAGTTTCCCAGCATCTTGTTGTATCAACAGATGCATCATCCACAGGCTGGGGTGCCATGTGCAATGGACAAGCAGCCGCTGGGCTCCTGGACAGGACCCCAGCGCCTTCTGCATGTCAATTGCCTCGAGTTACTGGCAGTACGGTTCGCCCTGCACCGCTTCCGAGCATTGCTGAGGGGTCAACATGTACTAGTCAGGACAGACAACACGGCCGTAGTAGCGTACATCAACCACCAGGGCGGTCTACGCTCCCGCCGTATGTCTCAACTCGCCCGCCATCTCATTCTATGGAGTTAGAAGCACCTGAGGTCCCTTCGTGCTGTCCACATCCCGGGAGACCTGAACCGTGCAGCCAACGAGCTCTCACGGATTCAGCCTCTCCCCGGAGAGTGGAGACTCCATCCCCAGACGGTCCAGCTGATATGGGAACGGTTCGGCGACGCACAGGTAGACCTGTTTGCCTCCCAGGACTCTTCCCATTGCTCCCTGTTTTATTCTCTGACCGAGGGCACCCTCGGCACGGATGCACTGGCGCACAGCTGGCCGTCGGGGCTACGCAAGTATGCGTTTCCCCCTGTGAGCCTTCTTGCACGGGTACTGTGCAAGATCAGGGAGGACAAGGAGCAGGTCATGTTGGTCGCCGCCTATTGGCACGGCCAGACCTGGTTCTCAGAACTACTACTCCTTGCGACAGCCCCTCCCTGGCCTATCCCTCTGAGACCGGACCTCCTCACTAAGAGACGGGGAACCCTTTGGCACCCGCGTCCGGCGTTCTGGAAGCTCCACGTGTGGCTTCTGGACGGGACGCGGCAGGTTTGAGTAGCCTTCCACCTGCGGTGGTCGCTACCATCACTTCCGCTAGGGCAGAGTCTACACGACACCTTTATGCGTTGAAGTGGAACCTCTTCGTCACATGGTGTTCTTCCCGCCAAAAAGACCCCTGGAAATGCCCGATCGGGTCCGTGCTATCGTTTCTCCAGGAGGGGTTGGAAAGAAGGCTGTCTCCTTCCACCCTTAAAGTGTACGTGGCCGCAATGTCTGCCTACCACGATCTCCTGGGAGACAAAAAGGTAAGTCAGCACGACCTGATCATCAGGTTCCTGAGGGGGGTGAGGAGACTGAATCCTCCTCGCTCTCCTCTCGTTCCCTCTCGTGGCCTCGCAGTAGTCCTAAGTGATAAGTGGGAGTCCTTCGTCCGTACTAGTCTTACGACAGGGTACTCACACTTACGCAGGGCACTGGATGACAGCTGAGCGAACGTCTCGGTAACGTATGTAACCCTCGTTCCCTGAGGAGGGAACGGAGACGTACGTTTCCTCTGCCACGTCAGCTGTGCTGCCTGGAACGCGGAGTTCAGTCTTGGCTCCTGCAGCAGTAACATAATGCGATGTTGCCAGCGTACTTCCTTATATACCCAACGAGGTGGGGCGGAGTTACGCATGCAAATTCCGCATGCCCATGGCATTGGCACTGCCATTGGGCGCTGTTGAATTCTCGAAGGTAATTGGCTTCTAAGCGAAACCCCCATTCTTTAGTCACTAACGTACGTCTCCGTTCCCTCCTCAGGGAACGAGGGTTACATACGTAACCGAGACGTTTTTGAGGATTTTGATATAAGAGAAAGGGAGCTTGAGTTTGTTGCCCGGCCCTATTTGTTTGAACTGAGAGAGGTGTCTACTCTCACCTAAGCTTACGCTTCTTCTACATCCTACGTCATATGTCAGGTCAGAGGTCAGTCTTTCACCTCGACTAGCGTACGGCTGTTACCGGAACCTAGTGATTATAGTTTATAAAGTTATAAATATGGATATTTTTCTCACAAAAACGCATTGCTTTGCTTCAGAAGGCCTTTATTTACCCTGGAGCCGTATGGATTACTTTTATGATGGATGGATGCACTTTTTTGGGCTTCAAAATCTAAGGTACCATTCGCTCCCATTATAAAGCTTGGAAGAGCCAGGATATTTTTTTATATAACTCCAATTGTGTTTGGCTGAAAGAAGAATGTCATATACACCTAGGATGACTTGTGGGTTTGTGGGTGAACTAACCTTTTAACAGCTCACACATTTTGATGTCAGAAGCTTTATACTTATGTTTAAGCAATGTTGCTAACTTTCACTCATATTAAAGTATGACTAAAAGTATGAGTTCTTTATTCAATACAGAAAATAACCATATTTCTGACATTTATGTACCCACATTGCTGTATCACATGTGCTTTCCTGTTGACTTACGCTGTTGAGCATGTAGGCCATGTGTTATGAATCTACATACGGCACATCAATCACTCACTCACACATGCGCACACACTTTCCACAGAGGCTTCAGTTTAATTAAAGAGTGTAAAGTCCAGGTGGCTCAGACTGTCAGCACTCCCTCTGTCTCTGTCACACTCACAATCACATGTATAAGTTAAGCTTCAGTGCTGTGCAGGTCTAACTGATCCCACATGCTGGACCAAGACTAGTCCTGTGCTAAAGACCTCACACACACTTTCACTCAAATTATACTCTAAACAGCCATCACATCGGTGACCACTTCTTCTTTTCATTTCTCATGCCTATTCATTAGAACAAAAATAAGCTTCCTGTTCTTTTTCCTTCCTTTTTTAGGTGAGCCCTCACATAACAATCTACCACAAAAAGGTAATCACATCTTTCAAATGTTGTTAGGCCATGCAATTTTCCAGCTGGTATTCTTTCGTTTCAGATGACATTAGATCGATTATTTCATAAACAGATTTATGCATTTATATGTTTTTCTGTATTCTGACAAACTCATGTTTCCCCCACTCATTTTTGTCTTTTCATTTCTCTTCACAGTTGAGGTTACAAAGACATCATGTTTTGTTCACAAGCAGGTGAGAATTGTCGGTGGCGGGCCTGTTTCGATTAAAGAAGGCAGTTGGATGGTCAGCATACAGAAAGGGTAAGCAATTTGCAAAACATAGGTCATTTTAAATAATATAATTTACAAACACTGTGGTGCACTAAGAATTGATAATGGAGAGGTGGTGGTCCAGTGGGTTAAATATGCAGAAGGTTGCTGGTTTGATCCCAGTGGTCACCACCAGTGTGTCCTTGAGCAAGGCACTTTACTCCACGTTGCTCCAGGGGGATTGTCCCTGTAATAAGTGCACTGTAAGTCGCTTTGGATAAAAGCGTCTGCCAAATGCATATATATATATATATATATATATATATATATATATATATATATATATATATATATATATATATATATATATATATATATAATTATTTAAAACTAACCCATGTGTCTTTATGGAAAGGTGAAGAATTAGCATGTGATCTTGTAAGACTTTGTTGGCTATAGCATATTTTTGGGAATGTCCTGCTAAAAATGATATTATGCAACAGCTGTACTCAGAAATTCTCTTTTTTAATTACTTTTTATTATATATTTATTACCATTTTATATTTTCTAATAAATATCAACCTTATATTTGCTATATTTTTTATTGTTGTAAGACAAATAAATAAATTGCATATAATGTTTTTTATTTATTAAACTTTTGTTGTCATGATTGTTTTCATTTTTACTACTCTGAGTTTGTCATAAAAATGGCATTTGCTGCTGATATGGCATTAAAAAAAGAAACAACGAAAGAAAGAATCAAACAAACAAAGAAACAAAAACAAAAAAGTAAATTTAAGTAGTAAATGTGAGCACAGAATTAATCTTTTAGCATTATATGTTTACTGATTTATTATTGTGTGACTATTAAGTTTTTTTCAAAATATTTAGAGTAAGTTATGGTAATATGACAGGTCACACTTTAGATCAGGGTCCAATTCTCACTATTAACTAACTATTAACTAAGACTTTTGCCTAAATAAACTCCTAATTACTGCTTATTAATAGTTAGTAAGGTATTTGTTAAGTTTAGGTATTGGGTAGGATTAAGGGATGTAGAAAATGGTCATGCAGGATAAGGCATTAATATGTGATTTATAAGTACTAATAAACAGCCAATATCCTAGTAATATACATGCTAATAAGCAACTAATTAATAGTGAGAATTGGACCCTAAACTAGACTGTTACCATATTACAATGTTTTTGCAATTCCAAAATTTTTGTATTCCCTTTCATTAAATCATACAATAAATATACACATTTTCTGTTTTCTTAAAAAGACCCTCACAGGCAGATTGACAGTAAAATTCCCTCCAAATCAAATGTAGTTGTCTATGAAGTCAGTGTCCGTACAGCTTCTCAGAAGTAAAGCCCGGCGCTGTCATGTTTTATAATGTGAGAGAGTCATGTTGGAGATGCGTCACTGTCTTGTGTCTCACTGTTTCTTCAGGGGCAATCACTGGTGCGGAGGTTCTCTGGTTAGGGAGGAGTGGGTGCTGACAGACAGACAGTGCTTCTCGTCATGGTAATTATCTCCAGCCTTGCTGCACAGTCACCGTCATGCCCTGCCTGTGACCTCTGGATTCTCAGGGGTCACAGTGTCAATGATCAGCGGGCTTCCAGGATTTGTCTCATGCTTGTAACCCAACAAATCAAAGCTGCGGATGTTTTTAGAACATGCATCTTATGGCATGAGACATCCATATATCTACAAATCCACAACATAATTTTCATTATAGAGGTCATTTAATGGGGAATCTAATTTAGCTTAATCTTTTGAGATAAAAATAGTTCATTTTACTATGAAAACATACTGTAACATCCTCCCAAGTGCAAAAAAAAAAAAAAAACACCATTTATGCTGGCTTATTCTCAACTTTTTAACTGCAAAGAGGTTGTTAGTTAAGTTAAAAACTATATTGGACTTGCAAACATGCAGTTTGTGAGTAAAGTTGTCATAAGTTTTAAAGTCGCAGAAGCAAAAAACGGACCGTTCAATTTTAATGATCAGAGAAAGAGTAGAAAATGGTCATAAAAAAAGAGTATGATATAAACTAAAAGAAAAAAGAACTGAATTCAGGAATTTTTTTGCCCGAAACCTAAAGCCATGAATTTATTATGCCCCCCAGCGTGCCTGACCTATCAGAGTACAGAGTTTGGCTTAGTATATCCCATTTGAACGAATCGGGTGAGAATGACTTCCACAGACAAGAGAGGAGAATCTCGCACGTCATCTGTGGCCCGGAAAACTCTAGTCTCGCCCTTCTCAGACTGACTCGGTAAGACCTGTTGATTAATCAATATGTGTATCATTAAAGTATTCCACGTCTGACCTTATTCCTTTGTTGTTGATGAAATGACCTCTCTGTTCCTCTTTCACACAGACCAGCGCTTATAAGAGAGCGTGTCAGAATTATTCAGCTGCCCGTGGCTGACTGCAGCATTCAGGAGGAAACCATATGCTCTGTGTACGGCTGGGGTGAGACTAAAGGTAGGTTCAACTTAAGAGCTATGTCTTCAGAGACTCCCCACCACCTGACAGCTTTGCAAGCACACAACATTGCTGTCATGCTCTCGACCTAACAACCTCTCAATAATGGCAGACACTTCAGACACTTTGTACAGAGCACCAGCCAATGTTGTTGCTCACAATTTGAGATTCACATTTTAGATTTTGGTGCGGACTCGACTTCAGTTGACCATAAAGTTTGGTTCATTTTATTAATGTGAATCTATTATCCAAACTAAGGTGCGCACTAAGGAACGACACTCGAATATATTTAAAAAGTGGGGACAGGGTTGGTAATTAACCAGGGCTCATGGAAAAATAATATCCACCAAAAGCAAAAAAGCAACCTTATGTGTATCAGTTCAGTGGTTTAACCCACTAGACCACCATCTCCACCATCTGAGAAAAAAAAAAAAAAAAAAAAACATCCTCTGCAGAGTTCTAGTTAATAAACAGCTTCCAAAAGTATTTATGTTGATGTTGAAAGCATTTTGGAAGTATTTTGCGGTTTGGAAGTAACAGTATGAAAGGAGGATGATGGAAGGCGCAGATTCATATTCAGGCAAACATGCCAAATGTGAAAATTTGCATACTGTAGCTTATCTAATAGAGGCTTCTCTGGCTTTCTCAGGCACTGGACATGAGGGAACATTGAAAAGGGTTCATCTGCCTATAGTGAGCAACGACCGATGCCGGAAGCTTCACAACGGGACTCTTCAAATAACTAGTTCTAAACTGTGCGCTGGTGGCAGAAGGGATGAAGGAGTGTGTGAGGTGAGTTTATTCATCAGATTTACTCGCGGAATAGACTGCTCAAAAGTTTGGGGTGAGTAAGTTTTTAAAAAAAAAAAAACAAATAAATAAAGCATTGCCAATATTTAGCAAGGAAGCATTCAATTAATCAAAAGTGACAGTAAAACTTCTACATTGTAAAGAATTCTGTTTCAAATACAAGTTCTTTTGGACTTTCTATTCCTCAAAGAACCTTGAAAGTCTACAAAAATATTAAGCAGTACAACTGTTTTGTACAGTACAACATTGATAATAATAATAACAACTGTTTCTTGAGCACCAAATCAGCATATTTGAAGAATTTCTGAAGGATTATGTGACACTGAAGACTGGAGTAATGATGCTCACAATTTAGCTTTGCCATAACTGGAATACATTTCCAGACTTTTTAAAATATATTCACATAGAAACAGTTATTTTAAATTCTTAATAATATGTCACAATATTACTATTTTACTGTATTTTTAATCAAATAAATGCAGCTTTGGTGAGCATAAGAGACTTCTTTCAAAAACATTTTAACATCTTACCAACCCCAACATTTTGAACGGTCGAGTATGTCATATATCACTTCCACCTTTTACCTTTGTTATACTTTGGATATATTTCTAAATATTTCTTTTTTTTCATGCTCACAGAAAGACTATGGCGGCCCTCTAGTATGCCAAGAGAGTAATAGTAAAGTCATTGTTGGCATGAGCATAAACGGCAGAGGATGTGCCCGACACAAACGACCAGCCATTTTCGTGAATGTGGCCTTCTATGCTGGATGGATTCATAAAGTGTTCAAAAATTATCCAAACTCAGAACTAAACAACTGATGAAGAACATTTTAAGATCACATGAGCGGGATCGAATATACGATCTGATATATAATACAGGATTTCCATAAATCCATCAGTTTATTTCTTGATTTAAGGATCAGCTCTTGTTGAAAAAGTTCTTGAGAAGTTTCCCAGCTTGGCCGTGAAACATATATTCAGCAAGAGCTAAAACTGAAGCTGAAACTGCTGCTCTGAATTCAAGCAATTTGTACACCTAATAATGCCAGAACCACAGAGCAAGGCGCTGGAAGACAGAGTCTCTAAAGGCTAAATTCGCAACTAGCCATACGGAAAGATAAAGACTACTGGACCAAAGTGTGGACGAGCAGCCAGAATCTGTTTCAAGAATCAATAGCAATTCCTGGCCGCCAACCAAAAACCTCAAGTCCTCGAAGAGAAATCTTGCTGCAGTGTGCTACAAAGCATTCATATGTATGTTCAACCCACACATTACCCATCAAACTAACAATCTGGACTTCAGTTGGGATACTGGATTCAGAGACCTAACCCCAGTCTGAGTCTGGATTCAGACCAGGACTTGATATATGGATACAAACTCTTGATATCCCAACAGGAATCTGCCGTTTCCTCATTTAAAAGAGCTCAAAGCTGACCGACGTACCCGCTACATATTTCGGCCGCTCCTCATCGAGAAAGAGGGCTGTTATGATTATAAGTACTTGTTGATATAAAACCCTCATTAACGGTGTCATTCAAAAAGCCCCTCGATAAAGTATTAGCTGTTTGCTGTTAGCATAGCATGTGCAGACTAAATGTAGAATATCTTATGGGTAAAAGTATACACAGAAGGCTTTTTTTGCGTGTATGCTCCTGATAATACTTGAAAACACACATGAGGGAGGTCACTGTGTCCTTCAATAACACCTCCTCATGTCGCCGTTACAGACTGTCGTTTCTTCAGCGTAGGTGTTTATATAGTCAAAGGTGTTCCATCCATTTCCAGTGTTGATATTTTGTCCGCAAGCCTGAACGTAGAGATGACATGACCTGCTTGTAATGACATGCAGCAAAAAAATCGTACTTGTCATAACATATCAGCATCTGAGGTTCCCATACACTATGTTTGGTTTAGAGCGGAATTCAGAGGAGGATTTTGAAATGTGTGTTGTAAATACTGTGGTCATGGGAGTGGGGTAATCACTCCCAGTTCTTTTGTAGGTCTCATAGACCTTTATAAGATGTTAGGGGACGGTGGCCTCCTCCATTCCAGTGCCGTGTTGTGTGCTCATTGGGTGGTTTTATATATTTGTAAATATATCAGTGTTAATACAAGAATGAGTGGGATATTATATGTTCATTGACTCGAGCGTGTGTGTGAATGTGTGCAATGCTGCAAAGATGCATTGAAGCCGAAGCGTGCACCTCTGCAGGACAGAGAGCAAAGCGAGCCACATTTTTGCGTTCCTGTTGACATCTGAATAAAGGGCAGTTAGGGAACTTCGCAGATTCACTTTTTCAGATCAGAGCCGTTGTAAGATAAATCCGAGTGATTTTCTTTCTTGTGTGGTCTTGGAATCGCTCATTCCGCGAGCGCCTCGTTCTCTCACGCTGGCCTGCCTCCAAAAACAATCAACTTGGGAAATTACCTCCAAAAATCATGTCGGCTTAAACAAATAGCTCTCTGAGTGATGGCTCGTAAGTGTTTGTATTCCAACCACTCCCGATGCTAATTATGTTGGTTAAAATGAAGGATGAGTTTAATTTGTGAGAGTCCTGAGGCACAAGTCCTTATGTAAGGACGTTGTTGAACACATTGAGATTAGTGTTGCTAAAGCACAAGACAAGGCAAAAGAGTCCTTTATTGTTACCTCATTTGGCTTTAACATTGATCAAAACAAATGTTTTCTTTTTGTTTTCGTGTAGTTGTGGTGGAACAATACCAAACGTGTGTTTAAGGAAACCTAGAAGCTGCTGGAAGATGAAGAGGCTTGTTCTGAATCGTTTTAAAGAATGGGGTCGAATTCAATTGCAGTATTTTGGTGCGAAACCTGTCGCATTCCCTAACAAGGGGAAAAGTCGTTGCCATTATTTTAAGTGCAAACATGCCTCCTTTGCGTATATGCAAATGAGGTTCATTTTGAGTGCGCATTATTACACAAATACCATTAATATTTGCCTATCGCAATTAACATATTACTACAAACTCTGTTTAATGTTCATTTCAAGAGATGTTTGTGTACATTCTCTATTGAGCATGGAAGTACAGATTTTGTTTGCACTGGTACTTCATTTACATAATTCCTTTAGTGAATCGGGAGCTAAAACATGGAAATCGGCCACGTCAATTAAACATGAGATAATTATGAGATTAAAAGTCATGCATGAGATGAAAATGAGAGAGAAGTTTAAATTATGAGTTACATTTGAGATGAAGTCGAAACTGACATAAAAAGGCGTATTTATGACTTTAAATTGGCAAAAAAGATGACATACTAAGTCATAATTATGAGATAAACAGTTATCACAAGAAATCACTTGCCCTTATTTGTCATAATTATGACTTGTGTCCATTTCAATGATTTGTCAATTTTGACCTTTTATTTCATAATATTGACTTTTAGTGTTTTTATTTTATAAATTTGCCAAAAAAGAGAGAATTAGGAGATCAAAGGTCATAATTATGACATAGAAAGTCTTTTATAAGATGAAAATGAGAGAAAAGTCTAAATTATGGAAAATAAAGTCAGTTAAAACTGACATAAAAATGCATTATTATGACTTTTAATTATGGCAGTCAAAATTAAGACATACAAAGTCATAATTATGGCAATCAAAATTATCACAGAAATTGCTTGCCCTAATTTGTGTCATAATTATCCATTTAAATGTTTTGTCAATTTTTAAATTTTATTCCATAATATTGACTTTTTGTCATAATTTTGACTTTTTATATCATAATTGTGACTTTTTAATCACATACTTTTGACTTTTCACAAATATGACTTTGTATCTTATATGTTAATGCCATACTTATGATTCACCAAAGCATGATATTTTTCCCCTTATGTGTCAAAAATGGGCTTCCCAAAAAAAATAACAAATACAAAGACAGGCAGTGTGTGCACATAAAAAGCTGCTATCAGCAGGTGCACTTAAACTCTGAATTCCTCCCTTTGTGTCTGAAAAGCCCTGTGGTCCATCAGAGTTCCTGTGTATTGGATCGGTTGCTCCTCTCTCTGATGTTTGTATGTGAGAAAGATGGCAGGTGTCTCATTTTTGAATGTATAGTAAGCTGCTACGGACAACGTAAAGTTGTAAAATGTTGTCTTTGTACAGTGTTTAATGTCTCACATATTCATGTACAGTAATATTCATACTCAATGTATTATTCACCTCTTACTCCGACAACTGTATTTATCAACTTTGAGTGTGTTTGTGTTTATTAAAATATATATATATGTGCCTTTATTTCTGCATATCTGGCAAGTATCTCTCAAATAACAACAATAAAGATGAAGAAAGCGAGAGAATAATAATAATTAAAAAAAAAAAAACTTTCCCCACACATAACTGAAAGTGTAAAGATGTTGCTCAATTTTGCTGAAAATGTCTCCCAAATGCTTTAGATATGACATTTTGTTCATCATTTAGCAGATGTCCTGTCATCTAAAACCATTTTAAAGCATGCTGAATCCACAGATGGTCCAGAGCAGCCTGGGGTAAAGTACACAAAATTAAGATTTGTTTTACCCTTGAGTTTTTGAATCCCCTTTTATTGAGACAAAATTCTCATTGCTCGGTGTGAGCGGCCCTAATTTTCAGAAAAGTTAAAGAGTCCGTGTTGACCCTCTCTTTTTGTCCGTCGACTATCACTTCAACATGAAATTCTGCTGCCCTCTTTTGGTGGGTAATCTGGTGGCCATCTTCGGGATGAGTAGGACCCTCATTGTCAAAAATTATTTACAAACCACTGTTATTATTTATAACCTACATTATAAAACAAGTACTATACTTTATTATGTGGCTTGTTGATTAACTAAATGATAGACTTACATTGATTGGATCCAAGCCATAAGGACCACAATATCACAGAGACTCACTTTTTACTTGGACAAGTAGACAACCTGGCAACCATCTTAGCAACTACCTAGTAACTGTTTAAATCACTTTAGCAACCGTAGCAATGCCCTGGCAGCCATCTTTGCAAAACACAGTTAAGAAAATGTACAAATCTAGCTTATGTTAGACATTCAAGGTCTCTGTGTTAAAATAGAAAAAACTTACATTTGTAAACATTTTTGCAGCGCGGTAATATGTCAATAATATGTAATATGTCATTATTGTAGGCCATTTATTATAGCATTACATTCAAAATACTGTACCTTTTATAATAATAATAATAATAATAATTCGTTACATAGCGCTTTTCAAGGCACTCAAAGCGCTTTACATAGAAGGGGGGGAATCTCCTCAACCACCACCAATGTGCAGCATTCACCTGGATGATGCGACGGCAGCCATTTTGCGCCAGTACGCCCACCAAACACCAGCTGATTGGTAGAGAGGAGACTGAGGGATGATGCCAATCATATATATATGGGGATGATTAGGAGGCCATGATGGACAGGGGCCAATGGGCAAATTTGGCCAGGATACCGGGGTTACACCCCTACTCTTTATCGATGGGCATCCTGGGATTTTTAATGACCACAGAGAATCAGGACCTTGGTTTAACGTCTCATCCGAAGGACGGTGCTTGTTACAGTATAGTGTCCCCATCACTACACTGGGGTGTTAGGACCCACACAGACCACAGGGTGAGCACCCCCTGCTGGCCTCACTAACACCTCTACCAGCAGCAACCTAGTTTTCCCAGTTGGTCTCACATCCAGGTACTGACCAGGCTCAGCCCTGCTTAGCTTCAGTGGGAAACCAGTCTTGGGCTACAGGGTGATATGGCTGCTGGTTATAGAGGTTGTTTTAGGGGCCGTTCCCACAAAAAGTTTTTTTCCATTCTAATGTGCTACTTTTCCATTGTTTTTCTATGTAAAATACACGCTAGACGGGAGTGTACAACAGTTGCGCTTGTGTCTTGCGTCTTTTGCAACGTCCAGCGCATGACACAGCGTTCTAAAAACACAACACTCAAGTTAAAATCAGTTCAATGTTTAAAAAAACAAGTCTTGAGACCATGAGACGTTTTTTCCCCATTCCACTGCCCGCGTCTCGCGTTTTTCAAAGGAAAACCCGTATACCCTTATAGTCTTTAAGATGTTTTTCAATTACAATACTATTATTAGTAATACGATTATTGTTGTTGTTGTTGTTGAGAAAGTTAGAAACCATAAAACCATGGTAAAGAGGAGTTTGGCTTTTGCATGTGTCATGATCTTAGTTAAACTCTGGATTCTATGCAAGAACTATGGTAACTTTTCATTTACAAACAAATTTTTTTAGCCTAATAACCTAAACTTTAACTGTGAAATAGTATTTTAATAATTAGAGTGTTGCAATATAATGAAATATTAATATTGTTAAAGGTCCCGTTCTTCGTGATCCCATTGTTCAAACTTTAGTTAGTGTGTAATGTTGATGTTAGAGCATAAATAATACCTGTAAAATTATAAAGCTCAAAGTTCAATGCCAAGCGAGATATTTTTTTTAACAGAAGTTCCCTTTCAAAGCCTACAGCGAACGGCTGGCTTGTTGCGTGGAGAAAAGGAAGTGCTGCATTTGAGTGTGTTTGTTGCCATGTCGTCGAGACGCTGTTATTTTCATCCCGGAGTCAAATCACCTTTGTTTGGCTTTCCCAGGGACGCTGTAGAGATCATTAAGCGCATACATCTCCCGTTAAGAGGCGTGACATTTCCACGTGCGCTAAGCTGCTGTCGAATCACAACACGGGAAGCGCTGGCACAATCAGAACTCGTTACGTATTTCTGAAGGAGGGACTTCATAGAACACGGAACATCAGCCCGTTTTTAGGACAGTGAAAACAGATGTACAGATAAGTAAATTGTGTGAAAAATACTGTGTTTTTTTACAAGTGAAACATGAACACATGTTATATTGCACACTCGAAACACAATCAAAGCTTCAAAAAGACACGAAGAACGGGACCTTTAAACACATCTGCAGTATATTCAAAAATGAATTATTATTTGTTTCTGTCCTTTATTTATTAATGAATTAAAGGGGACATATATGCCCTTTTTTCACAACATGTAATGCAAATCTCTGGTGTTGTGTCTGGGAAGTTTCAGCTCCAAATACCCCTCCAGATCATTTATTATAGCTTTTTTTTTTTTTTATTATTATAGTAAAATGTGCCCCTATTTGGGTGTGGGCAAAAATGCGCTGTTTTTGTGTGTCCCTTTAAATGCAAATGAGCTGCTGCTCCCCGCCCCCCTTCCAGAAGAGGGTGGATCCTTTACACAAGCTTTCGGATACTCCGTCAACAACAAAACAGGCAAATCTCACAAAATGTCAGAAAAAACCATTTGTAGAGTGCAGACTTACATGTTTGAAAAGGAGTCAAGGCACAGATGGAGAGACTCAGGAAGAAGTTGCAAATTTTAGACTGCACCTGGACGTTTCTGAATGATTAGTGGATACATTTATGATTTATGTAACGTTAGTTGTTGTGGAGTTACGTTGATTCAACTCAACGACTAGCATGTACTGTCATGTTAATCTATAAATTGTTGTATAGGTGCTCGTGTGGGCTCAAAAGGTCTGTCACCTGACTACACAATGCATAATAAATGTGCGTTTATGAATTACAGTGAGCGTTTATGGCTAAAAGGGCAGATCATCAACAGTCATGGTGTGGGTTGGGGTTCACTACCCTAGGGCATTGGTCGGCAACAGGCGGCCTGCGCCAAAATTGGCCCGCCAGCAATATTATCTGGCCTGTGCCCGCTGCCAGATTATTATGATCAGTGATGGGAATAATGGCGTTATAGATAAATGCCGTTACTAACGGAATTATTTTTTTCAGTAACGAGTAATCAAACAAATTATTTTTTCTCCCATTACAACGCCATTAGCATTACCGAGAATAAAATGCGGCGTTACTATAATTGTGCTTACTGAAGCGCTTTTCATCCGAACAGGCTCTCTGTCAGTCGGACCTGCAACGTGTGTGTGAGTGTGTGTGTGTGTGCGTACGGGCAGGCGTGCGTGCATGCCATGCCATGCGGTGGGGTGGGGTGATACACATTACTGATGATGATTGGTGGGTGGGTGGGAGACAAGGTTGAGGTTGATAGATTGAGTTCACACACACACACGCATATATGCAAAGTCACACACGACCAGGAGGAGTCAGAGCGATGGCAAGTCCAACGACTTCAAAGGTAGCTTTCGCAAACTGGAAGTATAAGCGCTACTTTCACCTCGTTTAGGTGAAAGGTAAGAATGTTTATGTAACGTGCAACTTACGCCCAGGAAGAAAGAGTCTCTCCACGTCTGTGGCAAGTAATTCTAATCTAATGAAGCTCCTCACATCATCAAATGCCGCCACAAAATGAGTGGCTAAAAACCCAGGTGATAACGTGAGCTCCACTACCAAAGGAGTAGTATAGTACTGATAATATTTACACAATATTTACACTATAGTAGGTCTACAGATAATATTTACAATAATGTATTGAATTTGATAGGTGTCTCTCACATTGTCCCACAGCAATAGTGTAGCCTACATTAATGTACAATGTTTTATAATAATAATTTATTCTATTTAGTGTCCAATTCCTTCATTTAACATATTTAATATTGGGGGCATCCAAGTTATTTGACATATTTGAACATTTGAAGAAAAAAAAAAGAAAAAAAAGTCACGCAGTAATTACTTTCCCTGGTAATTAGTTACTTTTATAATGATGTAACTCATTTACTAACTCAGTTACTATTTGTGATAGCGGCTGGTTCTGAAATAGATCTGTCATGATAGTTTAACGGAGGCCAGCTAGCGAGAGCTGTGCAGGTAAATCTCACTCCCCTTATGTCAAGAGATGCTCTAGTGACTGACATTAGAGGTTGCAGCCTTTAGCCTCCCTGTTAGAGCGTCCAATTCCCATGCGGAAAAACCTGGGTTCAAGCACTGCTTAGAGCGGGCGATACTAACCGGAGAGATTACAACAACAAAGGTTACTCACAATCAATTTGTCTTTAGTGATTTTGCCTTCAAAAAACAATAATGTTATTGCAACAATGTTTTATTTTGGGATGAATTGAGTTCTGAATAGACATTAAAAAGAGTCTGTGGAATGGATCGCTAGACACGCCTCTAAAATAGCCATGCAATGTGTGGTATGAAAAAACGAACAGTGAAAAATTTAAACGTTTGCTTCAGCACCAACACGTTAACAATAACAAATCAAATTCAGCAAAAAAAGAACAAGCAAAAAAAGGTGCCATGCTTCGTCTCGTGGTGCTGTCTAATATTAGATTCTTTACAAACAGCGACAACTTCGTTGCAGACAAGACACATCGGCTTTGCATTCACAAAACCAGTTAGGATGGACGCATAGTTGACTTTCCATTCTTCTTTGTACGCCCTATTTTTGCTGTCTACTTTCTTCTTTAGACTCTTTGATAGTGCCATTTTCTCTCACTGGCTAGCTTAAATGTTAACATCACTCTGCACGCAACGTAATAGCGTACCTCTAGCACGCAAACAATGTAAAAAAAAAATCAATTAATTTCTTAAATCATCCCTCGACTATTTTCTGGCCCGCCATCTAGTGGCGATTTTTATTTGGCCCGATGCCAATCTTTCTTGCCGACCCCTGCTCTAGGGGAAACTATGAAATATGTGTTATGAGAAATGATTGATGGGTGTTATAAAAAAGTATTTGGTGGATTTTTACCATTATAGGCTGGTTGTTTACACACACTGTGGACACACATCTGTGTTCAAACACCTTATAAAAGTGAATTTTGCATAATAGTTGGGCTGAAGTTTAGCCCTGACGTTTCTCCTCTTCTAGGGACAGAAAGAAGACCTTCTCATGATAAAGGTAAACTCCTTAAGGCACTTGACTTGGTGTTACATTTTACATTTATGCATTTGGCAGACGCTTTTATCCAGGGACAATCCCCCTGGAGCAACATGGAGCAAAGTGCCTTGCTCAAGGACACACTGGTGGTGGCCACTGCTGGGATCGAACCAGCAAACCTTCTGCATGTCAGTTCAGTTTAACCCACAAGACCACCAATGTTAATGCATTTATGCTTTTAATGTGTTGCAGCCTGGACTATTTCTATGTTATACATTTTATATAGATACAATACATTGTAGCTCTTTGTTAAAGATACAATTTTTTTAAACACTAATTATTCCTGCGGTAGAAAATGTTGTGACACCATGATAGGCTAAAAAGGGGCCCTTGGGTTTGCTATAGCCCAAGGGCCCTATGTGTTCATTGCGGGCCTGCCTGGTGCTGAATGTACCCTTTCCTAAGAGTTACGCCAACAACACCCGGGGGTCGAATAAAAACACTTTTAAAAGCGCTGACCTGTTTCCTCAGCCTGTTTGCTCATAAAGCGAAGGTGTTAAGCACCGTTTTTATGGAAAGAGATGGGCCGGTTTAGTTGGAAAGTGGCTTTCGGGAAGACAATCTCCACAGGGAAGCGGCAATAGATTAGAGTGGTATGCTGTCACCTTGTGTTCAGCACATACAGCCCGTTTTCCGGAGTTAACCTGGGGTTTTACAGTACATCGGGTCCGGACGCTACAGGGAAAGTGGCAAAGCTAATTAGCAGAACAGTTGCATGGCTGGACAAACCAGTGCCGTTTCTGTCAGAAGGTGTAGCGTCAGTCTGGGACCACTGGATGGCGGTGGTGCTACATCAATGAGACGGTTCTAACTGATGTAATGAAGGTATCTGAATGGTTAGTTTTCAACAGCTTGGTTCCTATCTCTCTTTGTTAAACCCATGCAATTTATGTATGCAGCCAGCAGTGGAAGGGAGTAATGTACTTTGATCTCTCTCTTCTCCGTTCAGTGCGAAGGTTGATGCTGTGTTTATTATGCTGAAACTCTGTAGTGTGTGTCGTGTTGGCCTTGGCTGGGTTTTAATCAGCGAGCTGAGCTCAGGGACAGCAGCCAGTACCCTGCAGGGGTGGCATCGCTAAAATTGAAGGTGGACAGATGAGTTAAATACAAGCTACACAGCTCAGCTGGATCACATACGACAAGAGCTCAGCTCTTCACACAAGGCCGAAGATCTCAGCTAATAGCAGACGCATTTAGTGGCATCTGGCACCAGGCAGCAGGCAGCAGGCAGTGCTTTTGTTCTCAGGATATATAGCCTATACACTACCATTCAAAAGTTGTATGCTCGCCAAGGTTGCATTCATTTGATCAAAATAACATGTAAAATGTAATTTATTCCTGTGATGGTAAAGCATCATTAATTAATAAGTCTTCAGTGTCACATGATGCTTCAGAAATCATTCTAATATGCTGATTTGCTGCTCAGTTATTAATAATAGTTCTTATTATTATCAATGTTAAAAAAGAGTTTTGGCTGCTTAATATTTTTTGTGGAAACTGTGCTACTGTTATATTTTTGTTATAAATGTATACATGCCTTTACTGTCACTTTAATATTTGTCAATGTAATATATCCTTGCTGAATAAAAGTATTTTATCACCTCTTCCACAAAAACTAAGAAATGTTTCTTGAGCACCAAGAAACAATTTCTGAAGGATCATGTGACACTAATAATGAGTAAATTGTGCTGAAAAATCCAACTTAACAATATTTTTTTATATTTCACAATATTACTGTTTTTACTGTATTTTTGATCAAATAAAAGCAGCCATGATGAGCATAAGAGACTGGCATGTAGCATTTTTCGAATGAAATGGGGTTTCAATAAATCATCATCAGATAAACATGTTAATTCTCAATAAGAACGCATGTGTGCACATTAAAATAATGTAATTCTTGTTTGTACAAACTAAGTGAAGCTGGTAATGCTGTTTTTGGGTTGTATCCTTTGCTGAGATCTTAAGAGATCTGTTAGTGTGTTATGGAATTACCTTTGTGTCTTTTTTTTATACAACCAAAATAAATGGTTGTGAGAGCTAAAATAACTATATTGTAATTACAAAATAAAAGATTGCAAATAAAAAAAGCTGCAATCCAAAAGTTTTGCCTCTTTGTCGCCATCTCTGTTTGAAACATGCAATTGCAGTGTCTTTCATCTTTACATGGGTTGTGCATTACGACTCCTTAGTGTGGATTAATCTAATGTTTTGAGAAGTATGTGTGGCTGTCAGTCACCGCACCGGTGTGGATACTGTACTTCGAAATCACAGATTCTATGTCTTAGAAGTGTCATCTGAACAATGTCTGCCACTTTTGTTCTGACCGACTGAGAAAATAAAACATTACAGTAAATTGCGCTACCAACAGTGATTATATCTAATGATCGCTTAACTCATATCACATCAAACCGTGCAAATTATTATAATTGTTATACTTTGTTCTCAAATTGTTATTGTTAACATCAGCATTGCGTGACTACGCAATGTATTTAAGAATTACCTGTAGATTTAAATTTCTGTACAGTCTAATCTTTTGCTTTTGACTACGGGTGAATCTCCAGTTGTCACTGATGATTATCGTTTGGACCTTTCTGGATTACAATCCCACATCAAAATGATAAATTTAATTATTCCAGCTACTGTGAGAAAAGTCTATAAAGTATCCGCCCCCTGCAGCATCCCCACATCCGATAGCCTTCTAGCCGGACCCCTTCCTTATTTATACAGACGTGACGTGATGACACAAAGATGAACGGTGACATGCTTGAATTTCCCACGGAACCCACCAGTGCCACTCAAAATATAGTGAAAGCTGTGAATCTGGCTAAGGTAAGGAGATTGAACACTGACTGACTATGTACTTGCTCAGAAATTTGTTTTGGATCATTTTAAACCAAAAAAAAGTTACAGACTGTTATTTTAAGACTGTTTTAATTACAAAACTAAAGTAATTGATAACAAAACTTTTGGATTGTGCCAGCCATCTGGCATTTTATCTGCAATATTTTGTTTTTAAATTACAATAGGCTATATTTGATTTGTATTAAGGCTGAATGATTGACCCTAAATCGTGCTTAAACTGATTTGGCTTAGGGCGATTATGAAATCGCCAAGGCTACAAGTATTTTTTATGCGCAGCTTGTCAGTAAAGAAAGGCTCTGTTATCAGTAGTAAATGCTGCTCCATCCGAAAGCACTGCAAGTTTGTGTAACTTATAATGTGCATTCAAAAATACTGTGAATGCAATTCAAACATCTTCCCAAACACGAGAAGCAAAAGACAACATCCTTCTGTGAGATGATGTGGCTTCTTACACAGAATAAGACACACAACATAGTATTCTATACTGTGATAAAGGCTATGTCGATTAGCATTTAAGTATAAATATATTTAATTACAGGGACGTGCACAGGAATTTTGAGGGGCAGTTGCTCTGACCTAAAAAAAGGGCACTCCCCTACCAATACGCCCCCTGGGCTATATTAAGGACTGAGAATAACAGGGTCTTTATTAAAATATACATACACAAAGAAGTAAAACACTGAAATACAGCACTCATTCACCTTAACTGCTACTAATAATAACATAGAAAAACATGACTTGAGTCATGAAAATCCCTACATGTGACTGCTCCTCCTCATCTTAAATGGAATGTAATTATGAAACATTGCCATTAGTAGGCTAAAATATGAGGCTGATTAATTAATCAATTCACCTACACAGTGTCATGTCATCTTTATCACAGTGCAAAGTATTTGAACCTTCTGGTTGGCTTTTTCGCAGCCAACCCTGCAGTGATGTGCTGCCCTTTGCTGCCTCCCTGAATCGTCTCTACTTCTCCTGAATCCGCCTCTTTTCAGTGGGCATCTTGGCTTCAAACAATACCCAAAATAGTGATAGGATTTAGGCATTTAACCATTTTGAATAAAATAATTAATGTGATGCATTGCTTCCATCATTCATTCTTCTTGCTAAAACGAAATGTGAGAAACAAACTATCAGCAGACATGTAGCTTAGTTTGCCTAATTCCTTTCCCAAAAACAATAGTAGCCTAGGCTGCTTGTCTGCAAGCTATCTGTCTGATTATTTAGCCTAAACGTGGCAAACTCATCCTGGATTTATGAAGATTTTAATTCATTTCATAAAACTTGATGATGATGATCGTCCGTTTGTTATACCTTTCCGACAACGTTAAGTCGTCTCACCTGACAACCGTGACAATCTCCTTCTAGTGCCGCTCATGCAGGCTCAGCTCAGGTGCCGGTCGCGTGCAGTGGTGCAGCTACGTAAACAGAGTTTGCCCTTCCCCCCTACTGACTTTCACTTACGGACGGGTATGGAAGCGAAGGAGGCTTTGCAAAAAAAAAAAATTATTATTTTTTTTATCTAGGCCTACGTGAAATTCTGCATCCATTGTACAATTTGTTTTATTTTTATTTTTTTCCACCTCGGAAGGGCAACGTGAGTCGAGAAGGGCATATGGGCAGTTGCCCAGGCAACCTGAGCAACCCCCCTGTGCACGTCCCTGCTTAATTATCATGAAAATACCCAAGGAGGCTTAAAGAACTCAGATAAACCATATACTGTCGTAGTCGTGTGTTTATTAGTCATTTTTAATCAATCAAATAATTTCAATCTTCTGTTTATTCAGCTACAGCAAAGGTGTGATGCCCATAGGGATTTCCTGGAATGACGTGCGTTATCGTATTTCTGCGGGGCATATTTGAAGGTTCTGTATGAGAGCGCCCTGTAGCTTTCAGCATTTTCTACTGATCACAGAGCTGTGCTTCACTGACAAGCTGCCCATGACAAAATGCAGCCTTTGCCAAATCACGTGCAGTTTAATTTCGATTAATTGTGCAGCTCTAATTTGTATCAAATCAAACACAGTATGTTTTATTGAAAAAAAAGACACAAAGGTAACTCCATAGTGCTTTAGTCCAGGAGAAGACACATTGATAATACTGTATGTGGCATGCATGTGTCAAAAAACACTGCTATACGCTCAGAAAAAAATTTATTGTACAAAAGCTGTCACTGGGGTGGTACCCTTTAAAAAGATTCTAATATGTACAATTTTGGTACCAATATTTTAGCCTAGAAATCTAGACACACCCTAGCGGCAGGGCCAGGGTCATCTAGCAACTCTCCGTTGGCTTGTGAGCTGGAAAAAACTAACTCTGGTTAGGCCAATCACATCGTGTATATAGAGTCGGTGGGTGGGCTTAACATAATGACGGCAGAGTTGTGGTAGTTCCGCATGCAGAAAACAAAAGTTGGCGAACAGCGGTCTTTCGAATCGGCTTTGGCTGCGACACTGGAAGACTTGGAGTTAAGCTTTTCTTAGAGAAAAGAACAAAGAACGGCACAGAAGTCTTTCTTAAAAAAGGAAGATGTGTTCGGAGTTTTGCCGAATGGATACGGCGAATGTTTAATCTATCAACTAGCTCCGTTTCACCTTCTTTGTTGCTCTGGTTGGTTGTAGCGCTATCCTATTGCGTGCAGAGGGAATTTGAAAGACAACCTTTTATCCCGCCCCTCGGATTGAGCCCTTCCAATGGTGTGTTCCTAGACAGAGTCAGAGTCAGCTTTATTGTCGTGTTCCAGACATACAAAGCAATCGAAATTACGTTTCCCTCCATCCCACGGTGAAGACAAGACAAGACATATAATTTAAACTAGACTAGGGTTAAAAAACTAAAACTAGAGTGCACTAGACTCAACATCTTGATGTGGGTCTGGCTTGGCAGGCTACCAATATGTACCTTTGAGGTACTAATATGCACTCTTTAGGAAAGTGTTCCGTTTGAAAGGGTATCGTCCCAGTGACAGTTTTTATACCTTTTTTTTAATCGGAGATAGTGTACTCCTAATCAGATGTACAATTTACAGTCTCTCCTTTCTGTGAAAATGGACCAAAAATATTGATGGCTCATGAACTTTGTCCAATCAAATGCTCTCTAGACTAAGAAAACCCCTCCCCCCAATACCACCTGCAACTGTTTTGGCATATACACTTCAAAGCATAAATTATGTCCTAAAGAATTTGCCTTTGTACAGACAAGGAGGGAAAGAACATCAACTCTAATTTTTTCTCATCATACCTGGACTATTCCATTGACTGAAGACTTTATTTGATTTACCACGTCATGCACGGGCCACTAGACACGACATGCAGTGGGCCGCAATTTACGATCTTCTTGAGACAACAATGGCACATTGTCTCAGACTAATCAGCTAATATATGACACTCTCTACAGCAAGTGTCAGGAGATTATTAAAGTACAAAAGAAAATATGGAAAACAAGACTGATTCATTATCTGAACTGCATCTCATTGTACTCAGCTGCCAGCCAATCAAGAACAAGAATCTCTGTCCTCCTCTTTCCATTAGAACAGCAAGGACATTATATGGCAGAATAGCACAATATAGTGTCGGTGACAATGGTTATGATAATTATAACTTGAATTACAATGACAATTATTACGGATAATTGTATTATGAGAACAATGCTGATGGCCATGATGATGACAAAAATTAAGACAAAGTCTGCATCCGAAATCGAATACTTCCCTACTATATAGTAAGCAAAAAAACAGTATATGACAAAATAAGTATGTCCGAATTCACAGTACTCATAAAAGAGTAGGCAAAAAGTACCCGGATGACTACTATGACAAGATTCTGAAGGGTGCATACTTTTCCATTGGAGAGAATTTGTGAATGGCAGTGAAGCGATGTAACTGACGCTAGTAGGTCACATGATAAGGACAACATGGCGAATGTAGTACATCCAGATTATATTCATACACACATTCGTACTATATAGAACGTACTTTTTTAGTGGTTGTGAAGTAATTACTTATTAACAATTACAAAATTAGTAGAGTATGTGATTTTGGACGCAGCCTAATTGGATTTGCCTAAAATTAGCATTTATAAAGTAAAATCAAAGTTGACCATGGTTACTTTCTTAAATGAATAGTTCACCTCAACAATGAATAAAATAATTGATGAATAATGAATAAACAACAAATAATGAATACAATAAAATTATTGTCATTTCAAAACTGTATGACCCTACTGACTGCTGATTTTCTTTTTGTTGAGCATGTTCTATAAAAGAAAGAAAACAATAAAGTGACCATTATGGTGATCAGTGTTTGCTTTATAGGGCTTTTGACCCTTTAGTTTTTCTGCTGTTGGCTGCTGTGCAAACATTTGAAAGCATGATATCAAATCATATTATACACGGCATGTTGTTTCCAAATTTTACTAAATCTACATTCAATTATTAAAGGTGCTGTATGTAAGAATGACAGCTAGTGGTTGAAATGGGTACTGTAGTTCAAATTCAAAATATTGTTTGCCTCGCCCCCGCCCTCACGCAGCTTGCCAGCTGAGGACATATAACAGGAACGAGTGCAGTTGACAATGGAAGGCGAGGAGACTTCAACAAACATCAACAAAGTAAGTTGATGACTTGATTTATCCGTGTTTTAATGTGCTTCCGTTAATAGAGATTTTTAGATGGATGCCGAGACTTTTTAGGTTGGGTAGAATCTGCGATCTCTGACCCAGTTTGTTTGCTGGCTTCCATGGCTGCAATACGCTGTGTTTTCTGCCAGCTGGCAACCTGTGATGTCGAAATACTATTGGGTAAATTGGCAACATGCGTTATCGCACAGACCAAAACAAAAACAGACATTCCGACACAGAAAGCACATTTGAAAGTAAAATAACTGGCTGTAGCATTGTTTTTCAGAGAAACGAGTATGTAAAATCAGCAAGTTTCCTAAATATCTGCAAGCATATTATGGTATGGTACAGTCAAAAACTTACATACAGCACCCTTAATATGTTTCTGAATATTTATTAATTGATTTAATTAATCAATTTGTTACCTTTTTTCTATCCACTATTATTGTTAAGTGTATAAAATAAAAATTTCCAGTTCATATGAAAATGTGCAGACTTGTTGTTTAATGTGTCAATTATTGCATTAATCATATTTATTTTCTTCAGCTCCCCTAGAATCAAAAAATATAAAAAAAGAATATTTGTTGGTATTCTGGTTGGGCACCTGCCCTTACAGACGAGCCATAGCTGCTATGGTGTGCCACAAGTCTGGCTTGACATAAATGTCCAACTTGGTTTCCCATGTCCTCCTTTAAGACATTAGTGGCCTTTCTTCCAGTTTCCCATCATGGCGCATTGGGAGCCGGCATGCAGACTCTGACTTCCAGCTGAATTCGGTGAGCATTCACTCCTCCGTCTCTGTTCGTTTCTGCCTGTCCGATGCTCTGAGGTGTAAAATAATAACAGATATGTACCGTCTAAGGTTGAAAACATCCGCGTTGATATTGAGCGGAGTAAAATCAATATGTGTCGAGCACGAGTATCTCAACCCGAGACCCCAGGCATGCTTTTAAAGGTGTTGTGGGCGCAAGGCAGAGGATGAATGTCAGTCAGCAATCGGTCGTCATGGAGACTCAAAGGCCAGGTGGCAGGTGTCCTGAGGTCATCACGCAGCCAATCAGGACTTAATGATGTGTGAATGAGACTGAACGAGTCATCACTCTATTAGCAAAGAGAAAGGTCTGGGTCCGCTGCATCAACATGTGGAAAGTAGCAGTGAACTGTGGAAATTAATGTTTTAACCAAATGTAGACATCTGTAGTCCGGTTTTATGAATACACCATGGCACCAATATAGCAGGGAATTCATCTGTCAGACATGTTGAAATGCCAGCTGTTATGAATGTCCTGTGGCCTGAATCATAATTTATGACCTGTCAGTCTGTGCCAGTAGAATCTATTGCCATGAAGACATATAACACAAAATGGCAGCCTAGGTAGAAATGGTCTTAAAATAAGCGCAAGGTTACATGAATGAACATTTATCTTTCAAGTGTATCACAATTGCTTTGCACTAATTTATCGTGATCATGGGTGAACAAAATCTAAGCTAATCTTCTACTAAGTAGAGAAATAACTATTTCACTAGTAATGGGAAGTATACTGTGTCATATTATTAAATGTCATATTATCACAATCTTTAATTTATTACACTGGTATACAACCAAAATGCTTTTGAAATAAATGTAGTCAAACTTTACTAATTATGAGTCACTGAGAATAAAAATGATGCTTAAAATTGTTGATTGGCTCTAGTTTTCAAGTACAGGACCCTTGACTTGGGAGTGGCGGTGGATAATTGAGTAATTAAGGAAAGGGTTCTCAATTTTTTTTACCAGAAATGACTAAAATACATATTTCTGGGTTTGGACAGTATTTGTTTATAGGCAAAACAATGAATGATGTGATCTGAAGCTGGCATTTTGCGTCATACATGATATGAATTGCATGTTATTCCTAGAAATCACTTTGCTGAACAAATTGCATTATATCAGCTCTAGAAATCATACAGCAAGGGTGCAAATCTTAAGTCCTGGAGGGTCACAGTCCTGCAGAGTTTTGATCCAACCCTGGTCCAACACACATACCTGTAGTTTTCAAATAAGCCGGAAGGATTTGATGAGTTGGATCAGGGCTGCGTTCATCCCCAACAAAATCTTGCAAAACATTTTTTTAAAAAAATGAAAACGGTGGTGCGTTGAACAACCTGTTCTGATGACGCAAGAGTTGCAACTATGGACACATTCTTCGTGTTCTTTTTTTATAATTTTCGGAGCCTGGTGAAATCGGTATAAATACGTGTTTAATACTGAAAAATACGCTTGCTGTTACAGTCACTGCCCATGCCATCCAGAATAAAAGAGAACATCCCAATCGAGAGAAGGGATTTGCCTCACATTTCTGGATGAAAAGACAAAAAGGATAATCCACTTCTTACCTCCAAGACTTTGTTATGATCTATGACCTTATTATTTTTATTGTGAGTATTAGGCATATCATTATTGCTGATCACTGTTGTTGTGCTATTATATTGTAATATTTACCATTATATAATCAGAGGAGTATAGAAAAGTTTATGAAATACAATACAATAGCAAAATATATAAATATGTATAGTATTTTTATGGACCCATTGTGCGACTGCGAGCTGTCTCTTTAATACCGCATGGTTTATATACATGTTGCTGCTGATTGGGCTGACATTTTGACACACCCACTGTGTCGAGCAGCGAGGCTGAGGGACCGTGAGAGCGGGATTTATGCATGTTTTTTCGTGTCTCACGGAGGAGTGACGGGAGTATAGAGGAGCGACGACAGTGAAGGACGAGAGAGGACCAGGCCTGGATTAAAATTTGTGTTTTGTTTACGTTTTGTTATGTGTGTGCGCCGCAGTCATCTGTGAGGGGCTGCCGCTTTTACTTTCATTTTGTGTTCATTTGTTTTATTAAAAAGCCTCATTCTTCCCACACGAACAAACTCTGTTACACCCACCAAACAAGAGAAAACATATCTCAAACACCGTTGCACACACCATTTCCAGGAAAAATGTTGTTCAACCCAGAAACAGTAGCAAAACGTTGCGCACGTTTGAACGTGCCCCAGGTGTATTTAATTACGGTTGAAGCTAAACTCAGCAGGGCTGTGGCCCTACAGGAACTGAGTTTTGCACCCCTGTCATACAGTGTCATGCTCTCTTATTTGTCAGTGTTTGATTTTGCAAAGGGACATATTTCTGTTTAGCCAAAGTAAGCAGAGATGCCTCGTACTTGTGTGAACAGTGCAGAAAACATCAAATGGACCCCATTAATGCTTGTAGACTATTGGACAGTGACAAGAGATGCTCCATTTAGTGAATACAAGAGAGGAGCTAAGAAGCACAAAGTAGAGAGTGAATAGGACTAAACTATGTACATAATAGTTTTTCACCTTTTGTTTCATAATACATTTGAATTATATAACCCTTTTGCTGATTTGTAAAGTGGTACATAAACATGACAGGTGACAGGTACTATCTACAAACAATATATATATACGTAAAATGTAAAAAACATTAACATCTTGGAAACAGTACACTGTAAATCCTAACGCTCAAAATAATTATTGGTTTGAGTAGAGCTAACTCAAATTAAACAAATTAACTTTTATGAGTATTTAGAACTTTCTTTTTCCTTTGAGTTCTCAAAAACTGACCCATTTTAAGTATTCTGAATTGTTTCATTGTTTTGAGTTCATGAACTTGTTTCTTTTAATTTAGACAAACTTAAAGGTCCCGTTCTTCGTGTTCTTTTGAAGCTTTGATTGTGTTTACAGTGTGCAATATAACGTGTTCATGTTTCGCGTGTAAAAAAAACCTGTATTTTTAACACAATGTACTTATCTGTATACCGCTGTTTTCACTGTCCTAAAAACGGCTGATGAGTTCCATGTTCTATGAAGTCCCTCCTTCAGAAATACGTAACGAGTTCTGATTGTGCCAGCGGTTCCCGTGTTGTGATTTGACTGCAGCTAGCGAAACTGGCACGGTTCCTGTGTTGTGATTCGACAGCAGCTTAGCGCACGTGGAAAGGTCACGACTCTTAACGGGAGATATATATGCGCTTAATGATCTCTACAGCGTCCCTGGGAAAGCCAAACAAAGGTGATTTGACTCCGGGATGAAAATAACAGCGTCTCGACGACATGGCGACAAACACACTCAAACGCAAAGCTTCCTTTTCTCCACGCGACCGTCCTCTTCTCCACGTGGGACAGCAACAAGACCACGCCCCCTTTTTTCACGTATTCTTGTGGGCGGAGGTTAGTCTGTTCTACTGTTCTACTGACGTCATTTATGAAGGAAGTACCAGGATGTAGTCCAAGCCAGCCGTTCGCTGTAGGCTTTGAAAGGGGACTTCTGTTAAAATATCTCGCTTGGCATTGAACTTTGAGCTTTATAATTTTACAGGTATTATTTATGCTCTAACAGCAACATTACACACTAACTAAAGTTTGAACAGTGGGATCACGAAGAACGGGACCTTTAAATTAAAATGAAACTGGGCTGAGATTTCTATTTCCCAGCATGCTTTGTCATGACACTCAAAAGGGACAGTAAATGCCAACATTAAGTGTTATATTGTGGGGGGTTTTTTATCCAACTGATTGCCTCAATTATTATTATTATTATTATTATTATTATTTTTTTGTCAATTTGCTGGGTTTACAGTGTAGCCAATCAGATGTTTTAATTGTCATATTTGAAATCAGCACATCACAATACATAATAAATAGTCCACTTAGTCCACTCTGAAGCAGACCACTTCAAAAAAATGTATGATAACATTTTTAACTTCAAGTTCATACTTTTAACCACGTCTAAAACAGAATCAGTTTTGCATTTGTTAATTATTTTAATTTATGTATTTATTTTTTGCAAAAGACTGACTTCTAGCTCATATGGAATAGCCTATATGAGATGCAAATGTATTTTCCCTGATCATTCTGTTCAAATAGTTGCTAAGATGCATTGTCTAGAAAAAAAAAAAAAAAAAAAAAAAAATATATATATATATATATATAATAATTGAGGCAAAAAAAAAAAACACAATATAACACTTAATATAAATAAACATTATGGATAAAATTCTCCATGCAAAACATTAAATATTCTCTTTAAATTGTCTCTTTTAACTTTTATGTTGCTTCACTTGATGCCAAATTAGTGAATGTAATATGACGGTAGCTCTATTTAGTGCTAATGAATTCTGTTAATTCTAAGAACAGCTGATTTATGATCAGTTTTGTAGAAGAAAAAGAGATGAAGAATAAAGAAGGTAAAATATCTCCCATAATTCTTCTAGTTAATCATGTGACCTAAACACCCTTAAGAGTCAGACCACTAAATATTCATATTAACTTAAATAAGTGGAGTATTTGACTCTACACTTTGTTTTTGGCCTTGTGTTTTTTGAAACTTTCTTTAGACGAATCAAAGAACTCAATAATCCCAAATGATGTAACATTTTGCCAGTGTTCTGAAGGGGAACATGAAATATAATAATTCCTTCTTGTGCTCTTATTTAGAAACACTTAAATAAGATTCAGAATGAGGAGGACAATAATGATGTTAACAGCAAGGACAGGTAGGACAGGTAAATGAAAATAATGTTAAATGTGTAGGACAATGGCCGACAGCTTGAGATCTAATCTTTTTTTATGCTGTCTTTAAACACCTGTACGGCAATCAGACGGACACAAATGAAGGTCCTCGTGACAAGAAACAGTAAATGACACTGTAAATAAAAATCAAGTGTCCTTGTGCCTCAGTTGTCAGCAATGGAAAGTAGTTTATGACAGTGCAGGTGGTGTAATGTGAGAAACAAGCAACTCAAAACACGGATAGATTACATAGCAGTCTTAATAAAGTCCAGTCCTGGGGCCCGTTCTTCGTACCTCGCTTAATACATCTGAGATGATTTGACAGATCCCAGATCTTTTAATCGTGATAACTGATGTCTGGCTAATTTGGTTCTTCAAACGAATTTGCGGATTGGATTTAAATATCTGGATTAAATGATCTAAGATCACTGCACGTTCTTGTTTTCCCTGAAGAGGGCAGATGCATCGATACTCGAAACCATGATCAGCAATGCTGCAATTGGCTGGCGTCAAGACAGCAACGTAATGACATCATATAATTAAAAAAGTCACCTGGCAAAAAACTTGGCAAATTACACAAAAGAAAAACAAGAATATCTGGACCTTTATAAGGAAACAGCTAAACGACCAAACCAACATAAAAGTTATAATAGATCAATGATAAATGTTTTTTTTTTTTTAATATGATTACCAATTATTTATATTCACGATTTTATACAGTATTTGTACACCATTTACATTTTTATTTCAATGTTGTAATTCAATTTGAAGCAGATTTGTAACGTGACAGTAATAAAGTTTCTTAAGGGTCAAGATCAAATTCTCTGCATCTCCTGCGCTGCATCAAGCCATCCCATAATATCCGTCATCACTTAAATTAATGCACGGCTCAGATTAACTGTACAACATGTGTGCAAACTTCCAATAAAATTATAAAGTAATTATTCCATCACAAATAAATCGCTCAATCAAGTGGCTGTGTCTATAGTATTATACACAACATTATAATATTATATACATTCTCATATACATATACAATTTAAAATTTGTATATTATTATTATTTAAAATGATTATTATTACCCCTGGTTCAGTAATGAACTCTTGTAATAAAGTAGAAGTGGCTGGGACAGATTTTAAGTATCACCTCAAGATGCAATCTAATCCTGTTTACATGAAATAAGCCTGCTCGCGAGCAGGTTTAAGCTTACGGACCTGTTGCTATGGCAGCAAGTCCAAGATGAGCGTCGAAGAACCAAACAATCCAAGATCATGCCAAATCGTCAATAATCAAATCCAGCTAACTGAGTTAGCGAGGTATGAAGAACGGGCCCCTTGTCAGTATCATTAATTAATCAATGAACCACATTGTTATGTGAAGTAGAGAAGAAAACATATCCATTCAAACATCACTGCCCTTTGACCTCTGATCTCTAAGACCAGTGACAAGACACACCTGTGAACAATCAGGAACTAATCAACAAGAAAAACTACAAAGGACTACACAAAATGGCGCAAAACAGGAAATAACAAAAGTCTACACAAGACAAGGGGGACACACGACAGGAATCATGACACTGTGATTTAAACACTGATTAATCAATTGCATGAGACATGATTCATTTCAGTAAGTTGTACTGTATCTTTCAACCTTCCTTCTGATATTTATGCATGTTTTTTTAGATATAACTTGTATTAAACTAGAAGAAAATACTTGTGCTGTGCGCTGCCATTTGAACCGAGGCACTACAGTGATCTGTTGTCAAGTGCCGTTTAAAATGAGGCACTACAGCGATCTGTTGTCAAGAGCGTCAAAACGACATTGTGGCGAGCAGCAAGGCTGAGGGACCGTGAGAGCAGGACAAAGCCGCGGTCAATAGTGATGATGAGCGCCAGCTGGACCAAACCTGGATTTTAATTTATGTTTTATATATGTTTTGTTTTGTATGTGTGCAGCAGTCATCCGTGAGGGGCTGCCGCTTTTACTTTCACGTTGTTCATTCATTTTATTAAAGTTGTTTATTGTTCGCCGGTTCCCGCCTCCTTCTTTCCTGAACGTCCGAACCCCGCTACAGACATTTATTGTTCGAATTTCATGATTTAATGGAGAATTTGACATCTGAAACTTTGTTTCTTAACTAACAAAGCACAAAGTTCTTTGCAATTATTGGATGGGGGCCTGCTACAAATTATGTTTGGTTTAGGGGGAAACTGCTGACCTGGCAACCCTTGAGCTACGGGTGATTAATAGGGTCAAATAAAGCTTATTACTTAGTTATAAGTATTACTTATTACTTAAATATAAGCTTTTACTTAGTTATTTTTGAACTGTTAATGCGTATTGTCGCATTAAAGGGATAGTTCACCCAAAAAATGAAAATTAACCCTCACTCACCCTCAAGTAATCCTAGGTGTATATGACATTCTTCATTCAGACGAATACAATCATTGTTATATTAAATGTCCTGGCTCTTCCAAGCTTTATAATGGCAGTGAATGGCTGTTTATGTTCATAAAAGTCCATAAAAGTGCATCTATCCACCATAAAATTGCTCCACATGGTTCCGGGGAGTTAATAAAGGCCTTCTGAAGGGAAGCGATGCGTTTGTGTAAGAAAATATATTTAAACATATTTAAAACTTTACAAACTGTAATCTATAACTTCCGCTAACTGTCGTACGCACGTTCACGAGAGACTGCCATTCCAGCATATGATGTAGGACGCTTCGGTGAGAATATGATAGTTCTCGCGAGAACCAGGTTTTGTTTTTCTCTATCTTCTGCACTTCCGCGTTCGTCACTGGAACTTACGCTACATCTGCGTACTAGGGATGGGCGATATCTTATCGTTTGCGATTATACCGGTAAAAATTCTCCCCACGATGAGAATTAGTCTTCCTGTGATAATAACGGTAAAGCCTAGTTGATGACGTGACCCATTCACAGCTCACGTGCAGTGTGAAAACAACTGTGGTGGAAGCTGTGGAGGAGTTTATCGCTAAACGAGGAGCTACCGCTACAATCTGGAACCTGTACACACCAATGTATTTTCACTCGCTGAGCACTTGGACTGAGCGCTTGAGAGATTCGCGCTTTGTCAAGCGATCTGTAAAGCGCGCTATTTCAGTTCATCTCAATGAATGAACAGTGTATTTGACGCACTATAAACACTAATGTGAGATCACTCAGTGTTTCTCACACACTTAAAGAGAGAGCGAGAGAGTCTCATACCAAACAGAATTGATTTACTACATGCATACAATATTCTGTGTTGTATTTTCCTGTAAAATAATGGCATTCATTTGGAATTATTCAGCCTTTATGAACATTAAGGAGCTAATGCGATTGGCTGGTGCTCACCTATTACTGTCCCTGTTTCGATTTCAGCAATCAGTTCGAGCGAATGCTGACAACGTGATTCATTTTCATGAACCCAGAAGATCATCAATCCTTAGTGTGGTTTATATTGTTTATAGCAGTATAATTCATTGTATTATTATCTTATCAGTATTATTGTTAGTTGTTTATTTTTATTATACAGAAACACTGAATTACCACTGAATGATTTTTTTTTTGTAATCTGAAGACATGGTTGGGATTATTACTTTTGCTGTTTGCACAATTGTTTGCTACTGTTTGCACCATGAGTATATGAATAAATACAGAATCTGTGTTTACATTTTCAAACATGTCATTTCAAACAATTATTATTGTTTGTATTTTGTGATGTTTTTCATCACAGTTGTACTATTCATACATTACCTGCACTTTTATAGAAGAAAATTATATCTGCAATTTTGCAATTTCTGAAAAGGCTGGTGTTTGGATATTTAATGTTTTTTTACATTTATTTACATTTATATACATTTATATACGAGTAATTTGCGTGTAAAATTGACATTTACGAAAACTCTCCTCCAGACTCACAAACGCTTCTTATATCATGGATTCAGTAGTTAAATGTGTGTATGTTAATGAATTCCAAACATTCTTAAATAGGTTGCGCGTGCACGCTCATTCATAATTGGCAAAATCCCCACCCATGAGTTACAACTGCAAATGACGTGTGCAAGAACGCTGTGGAATCTTCTGGACTTCTTTCTCAGGTTTGGTTCCAGTAAGTCAAGTCAAGTCAACCTTATTTATATAGCGCTTTTAACAATGCAGATTGTTTCAAAGCAGCTTTACAGTGTTAAACAGGAAAATAATGCAACATAATTTTATTCAGCCGTATAGCCATTCTGGAGAAAACGGTGATGTCATCAGTTCATTTAAATTATCATACAGTGACAGTGTGGGCTTTAGATCAGTAATTAGATCAGTAATTTAGTTTATGGTTAATTTAGTTGAATAATTAGATTTATTTGGATATTTAGTTGAACATTTTTGAACAATTTAGTGTCCCCAGCTGAGCACGCCAAGCCAGAGGCAACAGTGGCAAGGAAACCAAAACCCCATCAGGTGACCTAATGGAGAAAAATAAACCTTGGGAGAAACCAGGCTCAGTCGGGGTGCCAGTTCTCCTCTGGCCAAATAACAAAGGGCGTATGATTATTATTCTGGCAACTTTACAGGTCAGAGGTCATAATAGATCGGAATATTCGAAGGATCGGAGGCAACACGCCGGAGACAGGTTTATTGAGGATGACATATCGATTTAAGAATTATTAAATTGTAATATTCGAACAATCGGAGTCATCACGCCGGAGACGGGTTTATTGAGGATGCCGTGTCGATGAGGCAGTTTCAGGGGGAGTCTAATTGTCACAGTCTCTGCACACACTTCAGGGTCCTGCGTTTGTCTTCTCTGGGCACAGGTCCACCATCTGATCTGGATACGGCCCGGATCAGGCTGACTGCAGTAAGCCTCGGGATAAAACAGAGAGACTATCCTTAGTGTAGATGCCATTCTTCTGATGATGTAAAGAGTACATCAGGTGTTATGGGAAGTGTTCCCGGTTCTGGCTGACCTAGTTAATGCAGCTGGAGTTTATTTATTAAGCAAGCAGGGCAACCACCCAGTAGAGCATTACAATAATCTAACCTTGAGGTCATGAACGCATGAACTAACTGTTCAGCATTTTGAGAGCATGTGCCGTAATTTAGATATATTTTTAAGATGGTAGAATGCAATTTTCAGATGCTAGAAACGTGGCTTTCAAATGAAAGATTGGTATCAAAGAGCACACCCAAGTTCCTCACTGACGACGAGGACTTGACAGAGCAGCCATCAAGTGTTAGACAGTATTCTAGGTTCCCTTTCAGTCGGTCACGTTTGACGTACGTCGGAACTGACCGACGAATTGGGATCTGATTTCAGAGACCAATCTACTTCGAGTGTTTTAAAACGAGCCAATGAAGATTGGCATGCGATTCACGCATTCCACGCACCGCCCCGCAGCGCGGGTATAAATAAGGAAGTGGAATGCCTGATCATTGCTTTCTACTTCGTAGCCGAACAGTGAATGTTTCCTGTTTCTACGAAGAGTGTAAACGAGTCTCGTGAGAGGAATGACTGCTGCTTCCAGTGCGGGTGTGACGGCGCGTTCAGCGAGTGGCTGCTTCAACGGAAATCAAAGTGTTGGTTTGCTGGGCGTTTCCGTTTTGAGTGCACACACAGGCTTGCACTATTGTACTGTGTGGTGCCGCGGTCATCTCCCTGAGTGCTTCAGCACATAAAAAGAGCAGTTTCCTTTCTAAAAGAGCAACACGGTTTGACCCTGCGTCTTTTTCAAGATGTCATTCAAACCGTGTGTTTCTGGATGCGGTTGTTTCCTGTCCTCATTTGACGGCCACGATCTCTCTCACATATAACATGTGAGATTGCGTTCGTGGGTGATCCATGCTCTCTCATGGTCACGTCGACGCGTTGTTCGTCTCAAGCCTTTCTCGTAAGGGCTTGAGTGTTCAGCGCGCCGTGTGCCGTCGGGCGCCGGCTGACAGCGGGGGTTGCCACGGCAACCCAGCGCGTCACTCGGCGCTAGAGATGCGCGGTTAAGACTATGATGCCTCAAACGGGGTTGAGTCCCTTTGCCTATTCCCCGATTTAGTTTCTTTTTCTTGCAAAAGCAGAAAATAACTACTTTGGTTAATAAGCTTTGGTGACCTGAGGACTAAAGTGGTGCTTCCCCACCGGGTACGTCTCCGTGGGCCCCCACTCCTCTATCGCATCACAGCATGCTGAGACTGTGTTTGTGGGTGGTTCATGTTCTCTCATGAGAACATGAACCACCCACAAACACAGTCTCAGCCTCCGGGCCTTCTCACTCCTTTCCTCCCCCCGCCACGGGGCAGCAGTGTGGGCACCGAGAACGCCCCTGGGCCTTCTCACCCACACTCTTGAGAACATGAGAACATGACCACGTCGGTGCGGTGTTCGTCTTGCCTTTTCATAAGGCTTGAACGTTCAGTGCACCGTGTGCCGTCGAGTTTGACGGCCACATTCACTGTCTCACATGCCTGCTGGCAGCCTACAGATGGGATTGCTGGTCCTTTTAAAAAACAAGGGGACCTAGTGTTTCATTTGGGGCTCTGGCAGAGGACAGATGTCAATTGCTGCATAGGAGAGAGGGCTGTTATGCGCTGGAAATGATGATGCTGAGTTTCCACTATAATAGTGTGTGCTCTTGCTGAATCAGATTCAGAGTTGACAGCCATGCTTTCCCGGGTGGCTGAGGCGTAGAGCAACGCGTAAAATCGCCTTGCCTACCCCCGTGCCTTTTTCCCCGGATGGGCATTGGAAAAATTAGCAGTTGGAACTATTTGGTGTCAAAATATGGAACACCAAAAGGGCCAAAATCTGTATAAATTTTTCCCTCTCTCACTACCCTCTGTCCTGCATGCACAAGGGTAGTCCCGACCCAGGGGTTATGCAGGAACTGCGTGCGGCGGTGGACATCGCCCTCCGGGCGACGGAAGTCACTGCACGCTCCCTGGGTCAGGCGATGTCCACACTAGTGGTCCAGGAAACTGGGGTTAAACCTGGCAGATATGCGTGAGTCCGACTCAGTTCGGTTCCTCATTGCCCCTGTCTGTCAGGTTTGCCCCCTCGGCGACGCCATCGAGAACTCTGCCCAGCAGTTCTCGATGGCCCAGAAGCAGACAGAGGCGGTTAAAAAATAAAATAAAAAAAACATCCTAATTCGAAAGGGCGCCTCTACCTGCTTGTCGCCGAGGGCACCCCCCTGCGTCCACCTCCACCCCTGCGGCGGGGTGCCGGACGTAAGGGAGGCACCCAACCCGCTCAGGGCTTTGCTAGTCTACAAGCAAGCGTAAGGGCAAGCGGCCCTGAGATGGGCAGCCCAGGGAGAACAGGAGCTGCTCTGAGGGAGTGGGTGTCCGCACCCCTCCCCCACCCCCCCCCGGAGGAGGACCGGGGGGCCCCGACTGGTGTCTTACTCTGCCGCTGGCTCTCCGGAGTCCAGCGGTACCCACATTCAGAGCAGTTTCCTCTCTCCCTGGGCCCCAAGAGGGCCAGGTTGGCAGTGTGCGACGCCTCCGGGCCTTCTCACTCCTTTCCTCCCCCCGCCACGGGGCAGCAGTGTGGGCACCGAGAACGCCCCTGGGCCTTCTCACCCACACTCTGTCCCACCCTGGAATTCTCAGACAACACTCCGGGCCGCCTCCGGGCCTCCCGAGTCGGGTCTGTCTATTCCGCCTCGCTGCCCCACCCCGGGTACGTCTGTTGGTGCTGTTGGTCCCGCTTGTGCGGTCTCTGGGGGCTTGGCTACAGCTCCCCAGGCCGTCTCGCTGGCTCATCCGTACCATCAGACTCGGCTACGCGATTCAGTTCGCTCACCGGCCTCCCAAGTACAAGGGCATCCTCTCCGCCTCCGTGCGAAGCAGCGATGCTCAGGTCTTGCGGTCATAGATCGATGTCCTACTGGCGAAGGACGCGGTCGAGCCGGTTCCTCCAGCCGATATGAAGATGGGGCTCTACAGCTCCTACTTCATTGTACCCAAGAAAGGTGGTGGGTTACAGCCAATCTTGGACCTGCGTATCCTGAATCGGGCCCTGCACAAGCTCCCGTTCCGAACGCTAACGCAGGGGAGGGGAAGGCATATCAGTACAAGTCCTGCCCTTCGGGCTGTCCCTGTCGCCTCGCGTCTTCACAGAAGTCGCAGAGGCAGCCATTGTTCCGCTCAGAGAACGTGGTGTTCGCTTCCTCAACTTTTTCAACGACTGGCTCATTCTCGCCAGTCTCGGGAGCAGTTGTGCGAACACAGGGACATGGTGCTCAGTCACCTCAGCCTGTTGGGCTGTTCGACCGAGAGAAGAGCAAACTCTGTCCCACACAGAGGATCTCTTATCTCGGTATGGAGCTGGATTCGGTCAGTCAGACTGCGCGCCTTATGGAAGAGCGGGTCCAGTCGGTGTTGAACTGCTTGAATTCGTTCAAGAGCAAGACAGCGGTCCCACTGAAATCTTTTCAGAGGCTCCTGGGGCATATGGCATCTGCAGCCGCGGTAACGCCGCTCGGATTGCTTCATATGAGACCGCTTCAACACTGGCTCCATGGCCGAGTCCCGAGGTGGGCGTGGCAGAGCGGCCAGTACCGGGTCCCAGTGACTCCTTACTGCTGCCGAACCTTCAGCCCGTGGACCGACGCTTCGTTTCTCCAGGCCGGTGTGCCCTTAGAACAAGTGTCCAGGCATTCTGTGCTCTTCACGGATGCCTCCTCCACGGGCTGGGGGGCCACGTACAACGGGCATGCAGTTTCAGGTCTTTGGACGGGACCTCAATTGCATTGGCATATCAATTGCCTCGAGTTGTTAGCGGTACACTTGGCACTGCGCCGCCTCAAGGGGCCGCTACGTGGCAAGCATGTACTGGTCCATACGGACAGCACTGCAGCCGTTGCGTACATCAACCGCCAGGGTGGTCTACGCTCCCGTTGCATGTTCCAACTCACCCGCCACCTCCTCCTTTGGAGTCAGAAGCATCTGAGGTCGCTTCGGGCCATTCATGTCCCAGGTGCGCTCAACGGGACAGCCGACGAGCTCTCACGGCACCCTGCACCTCCGGGAGAGTGGCGACTCCATCCCCGCACGGTCCAGCTGATATGGGACCTCTTCGGAGCCGCACAGGTAGACCTGTTTGCCTCTCTGGACTCGACCCATTGCCAGTGGTACTATTCCCTGACCGGGGGCACCCTCGGCACGGATGCACTGGCGCACAGCTGGCCCCGGGACCTGCGCAAATATGCGTTTCCCCCAGTGAGCCTTCTTGCACAGACACTGTGCAAAGTCAGGGAGGACGAGGAGCAGGTCTTGTTAGTTGCGCCCTATTGGCCCAACCGGACCTGGTTCCCCGAACTCACACTCCTCGCGACAGCCCCTCCCTGGCCGATTCCCCTGAGGAAGGACCTTCTTTCTCAGGGACGGGGCACTCTATGGCACCCGCGTCCAGACCTCTGGAAACTCCATGTCTGGTCCCTGGACGGGACGCGGAGGCTCTAGGTGGTCTACCACAGGCAGTGGTGGACACCATCTCTTCTACTAGAGCCCCCTCTACGAGGCGCCTCTACGCGTTGAAGTGGAACCTGTTCGTTGAATGGTGCTCTTCCTGCGGGAAGACCCCCGAAGGTGTTCGGTTGGTGTCGTGCTTTCTTTCCTGCAAGATAGTCTGGAGCGAAGGCTGTCTCCCTCCACCCTCAAAGTGTACGTCGCTTCAATAGCGGCATATCACGATGCAGTCGAAGGTAAGTCCTTGGGAAAGCACGACCTAATCGTCAGGTTCCTCAGAGGTGCGAGGAGGCTAAATCCTCCTCGTCCAAACTCGTTACCCTCTTGGGACTTGGCTCTAGTGCTCAGAGCACTCCAGAGCCCTCCCTTTGAGCCTTTGCAGTCTGTGGAGCTTAAAATCCTGTCAATGAAGACAGTGCTTCTGACAGCATTGGCCTCTATTAAGAGGGTAGGGGACCTGCATGCACTTTCGGTCAACGAATCGTGCCTAGAATTCGGGCCGGACAACTCTCACGTTGTCCTGAGACCCCGGCCTGGATATGTGCCCAAGGTTCCTACCACTCCCTTCCGGGACCAGGTGGTGAACCTGCAAGCGCTGCCTTCGGAGGAGGCAGACCCAGCCCTGGCTTTGTTATGTCCCGTCCGCGCTCTTCGCGCTTACGTTGACCGGACTCAAAGCTTTCGGACCTCAGAGCAACTCTTCGTCTGTTACGGAGGCCAGCAGAAGGGAAAGGCTGTCTCCAAGCAGAGGTTGGCCCACTGGATAGTGGATGCCATCGTCTTGGGTTACCAGTCCCAAGATGTACCTTGCCCGTTCGGGGTGCGAGCACACTCAACAAGGAGTGTTGCTTCATCCTGGGCGCTGGCTCAAGGTGCCTCGCTGACAGATATTTGTAGAGCTGCGGGCTGGGCGACACCTAACACGTTCGCTAGATTCTATAGCCTCCGTGTAGAGCCGGTATCTTCCCGCATCCTCGCCTCCAGGGCCCAGTAGCGCTAAGTGCCCGTTCTAAGTGTCGGCTTGCAACGCCACTCCCGCCCTCTGGGCCGGATACGTGCGTCCATTTTTCTCCAGTTGTGTTCCCCGGAAACGGCTAACCCTGTTGAGCTCCTCCGTCACCCCCTGCGGTGCCAGACGTTGCGGCCGTCTGACGCCAGGCCTGCACCCGTATGCTTGTGTAACGTGTGTGTAGGCTGGGTTCCATATGTAGCGGTCCCCTAACGGCTACCCCATATGTGTATTCTTCCACGGTACCTGCTACCCTACTTGGCTAGCCCCGTGTCTTTCCCTTGACAGAGCCCGCTCTGTCGTCTCTGGGCGTGTTCTTTCCCCCCTGGAACCAGGCTGGAACCACCCCAGAGATGCCATATGTTGGCATACCACGCCCCATGCCATATGTTGCACTACCCTGCCAGGTTAGTCCTTATGTGTATTCCGCCACCAAGCCTTCTACTGAAGGACGTGGCTCCGCAGCGTACCGTCTCCGAGACGGGCACGCTTTCCCAGCGTTATCCAATAGTCACACTGGGTGGGTCTTGCAGAAACAGCAGTGACTGACCTCCCTGCTTGGAGCCCTGACTTCCGTACCATCTAAGACGGTCCAGTGCGCTCAAGCAGGATGCTGGAAGGGCCAGCGCCCTGGCGTTTTGGTAGAGATCCCAATTCGTCGGTCAGTTCCGACGTATGTCGAACGTGACCGACTGAAAGGGAACGTCTCGGTTATGTATGTAACCCTCGTTCCCTGAAGGAGGGAATGGAGACGTACGTCCCGTCGCCAGGTGCTGTGCTTCCGCTGGGAGGCCGAGTCACGAGTTCGGCTCCTCAGCAGAAAAAGCAATGATCAGGCATTCCACTTCCTTATTTATACCCGCGCTGCGGGGCGGTGCGTGAATCGCATGCCAATCTTCATTGGCTCATTTTAAAACACTCAAAGTAGATTGGTCTCTGAAATCAGATCCCAATTCGTCGGTCAGTTCCGACGTACGTCTCCGTTCCCTCCTCCAGGGAACGAGGGTTACATACGTAACCGAGACGTTACTACTTGTGGAGCTTTTTTGTCCAAAAGTTAAAAATTCTTTTTTTTCTGAATTGAGTTGCAGGAAATTACCGGTCATCCAATGTTTTATATCAGCTATGCATTCCGTTAATGTGAATTGGTAAGTTTCGTCAGGGCGCGAAGAAATATAGAGCTGAGTATGGAATTACATTTGTTTAAAAAAAAATGAACAAAACTTTATGAAACAGAACGAAACTTTATAAAACTGAACGAAACTTTATAAAACTGAACGAAACTTTTTCAGAAACTATCAAAAATATCCATTACAAAAGAAGAAAAACACATTGAAAATTAAAACAATGAACTCAGTCGCACAAATTTAACAGGATATTCAAATATGCTTCAAAGATTCGTTTTCATTGCCACAGATTTCGCTTACGCTTCGCAGTTTTTCGTTTGCAGTTTTGACACAAACATCTCGTGGGGGCGGGCTTAACAGTGATCTACTCTGATTGGATAGTGAGCTTTCGATGGACAGGTGCTCTCTGACCTGGAAGTATAGACGTCACTCAGTGGCGCACACATTGGAAAACCTTCGCGTTGCTTTGCATAAAGTTTATACAAGTTTGTAAAGAATTTCTAAACAATTTAGTTTATTAGTTTGTAAAGATGAGCTCTCAGGAGAGACACGGAGCGGCGGCGGCATCATCTTCATCATCTTCCTCCTCCGCTTGTTCTTCAAAGCAGTTTGAAGTTCTGTGTTACTGAAGTAACCAATGACATTGATTAAAGTTGTATCCATGTACAGTGTGCAACCGTTGTGGCTTTTTTTTTGACACATTCATTGTTTAAAAACGTTTTATGTATCTCAATATACAGTGTAACGTGTGTGTGTGTGTGTGTGTGTGTGTGTGTGTGTGTGTATATATATATATATATATATATATATATATATATACATACACACAATATGTTTGCCTAATCATCTTTTCTTTTAATGCTGTTTGTCAGGACCCAAGACAAACGTCAATTTTCCAGGTAGGCACTGAGTGATGGTATATAAGTTATAAAGCTTTAAAAAAATGGTTTGCTTGTCGTTATCATGATGGTGGCTGACTTAGTGCAAATTAACTGGAGAGGAAGAGAGAGAAAGAAAGATTATTGGCTTAAATATCCTAAAGGGGCTGTTTTGTTTTTGACCTGTAGGAACAAGTGCAAGAAGACCTATTACAGCATAATTTGTACAGTAATAACTGTACAAAAGAGCAAACAATCAAACTTCATGACATAATACACACAGTGCATTGCAAACGTGTGAATGACAATAATAACCCGCAACGAACGGTTGCACACTGTACATGGATACAACTTTAATCGATGTCATTGGTTACTTCAGTAACACAGAACTTCAAACTGCCTTGAAGAACAAGCGGAGGAGGAAGATGATGAAGATGATGCCGCCGCCACTCCATGTCTCTCCTGAGAGCTCATCTTTACAAACTAATAAACTAAATTGTTTAGAAATTCTTTACAAACTTGTATAAACTTTATGCAAAGCAACGCAAAGGTTTTCCAATGTGTGCGCCACTGAGTGACGTCTATACTTCCAGGTCAGAGAGCACCTGTCCATCGAAAGCTCACTATCCAATCAGAGTAGACCACTGTTAAGCCCGCCCCCACGAGATGTTTGTGTCAAAACTGCAAACGAAAAACTGCGAAGCGTAAGCGAAATCTGTGGCAATGAAAACGAATCTTTGAAAAACATTAACAAAGAATGAAGCATGTTTGAATATCCTGTTAAATTTGTGCGACTGAGTTCATTTTTTTTTTTCATTTTCAATGTGTTTTTCTTCTTTTGTAGTGGATATTTTTGATAGTTTCTGAAAAAGTTTCGTTCAGTTTTATAAAGTTTCTTTCCGTTTTATAAAGTTTCATTCATTTTTTTTTAAACAAATCTAATTCCATAGCTGAGTATCATCAGCATAACAATGAAAACTAACTCCATGCTTCCTAATGATATCTCCCAGTGGTAGCATGTACAGGGTGAAGAGCAGCGGTCCTAGCACTGAGCCTTGCGGTACTCCATACTGAACTTGTGATCGGTGTGACATCTCTTCATTTACTGCTACAAACTGATAATGGTCACATAGGTATGATTTAAACCATGACAAGGCAATTCCACTAATGCCTACATAATTTTTGAGTCTATTTAAAAGAATGTTGTGGTCGATAGTATCAAATGCAGTGCTAAGATCGAGTAACACTAATAGAGAGATACAGCCACGATCAGATGATAAGAGTAAATAATTTGTAACTCTGATGAGAGCAGTCTCAGTGCCATGATACGGTCTAAATCCTGACTGGAAATCCTCACAGATACCATTTCTTTCTAAAAAGGAAAATAATTGTGAAGACACTGCCTTTTCAAGTATTTTTGACAGAAAGGGTAGATTTGAGATTGGCCTATAATTGACTAATTCTGTAGGATCAAGTTGCGTTTTTTTTAATAAGTGGTTTAATAATAACGACAACTTAAAAGTTTTCGGTACATATCCTAATGACAAAGATGAATTAATGATATTAAGAAGAGGATCTATGACCTCTGGTAGCATCTCTTTTAATAGCCTAGTCGGTACAGGGTCAAGCATACATGTTGTTGATTTTGATGATTTAACGAATTTAGCCAATTCTTCTTCTCCTATAGCAGTGAATGAGTGTAATTTTTCCTCAGTGACACTACAATGCTCTGTCTGATGTGATACTGTAGTAGACGGCTGCATGGTTAAAATTTTCTTCCTAATATTATCAATCTTACATATAAAGAAGTTCATAAAGTCATTACTGCTGTGCTGTTTACCAACATCAGAAATTGAAGCTTTATTTTTGGTTAATTTAGCTACTGTATCGAATAAATACCTAGGGTTGTGCTTGTTTTCTTCCAATAGAGTCGAGAAATAAGCAGATCTAGCAGTTTTTACGACCTTTCTGTATGCGATCATTCCACGAATTACAAAAGACCTCTAGTTTTGTTTTCATCCAGCTGCGCTCCATTTTTCTGGCTGCTGTTTTAAGGGCCCGGTTGTGCTCGTTGTACCACGGCGTTGGACTATTTTCTTTAATCTTCTTTAAGCGCAGGGGAGCAACTGTGTCTAAAGTACTGGAAAAGAGAGAGTCAATAGTTTCTGTTGCAACATCGAGTTCTTCTAGGTGAAAGAGTCTCTATGTGCTGGGATTTATCTGACTCCAGTGACGTGAGCCAGCTAGCAGACGGTCGGTTTAGCCAGTTTGTCTGCTTCCTAACCTGGGCCCTAGTGAGTCAAGGTTTAGCTCTAAGACTATGTGCCAAATTACTAGAGAGAAGAGCGGAATCACCCCAGGAGGGATGGATGCCATCCTTCTTCAACAGGTCAGGTCTGCCCCAAAAACTTTTCCAATTGTCTATGAACCCTATGTTATTTTGCGGACACCACTTAGACAACCAGCCATTGAGTGATGATAGTCTACAAACTATCTCATCACTCCTTTTAACAGGGAGCGGTCCAGAACAATAAACAGCCTCTGACATCGTACTAGCGAGTTCACACACCTCTTTAAATGTAATTTTGGCGAAGTCGAACATCATTAGTGCCAACGTGAATAATAATCTTAGAGAATTTACGATTAGCTTTAGCCAGCACTTTTAAATTTGCTTTGATGTCAGGCGCTCTGGCTCCCGGTAAACATGTGACTATGGTGGCTGGTGTCTCTATTTTCACGTTCCGTGTAATAGAATCGCCAATGACTAGGGCACTTTCAACAGGATACTCAGTGGGTGCTTCACTGAGAGGGGAGAACCTGTTTGATGTTCTAACCGGAACGGAAAAGCAGTTTTTTGGTCCGCGACTATGCCGTCTCACTGCCACCCTATTTCCCTGCTGCGGGGGCCCTGCAGCCGGAACCGAAGAATGTACAGAGTTCACTAAGCTATTCGCATCCAAATCAGTATCTAAAGCTGTTTCATCCTCACTACTCTCAGATAAAGTATGGATGCGTGTTTCTAATTCTGAAATCTTCTCCGTCAGCCTAACTATCTCCTTACATTTATCACATGTGAAGCCCTGTTCGCCAGCGGAGAAGCCTATACTGAACATGCAGCATGCAAGTGACAATGACAGGAAAAGATGACATGACTTACCGTGTTTGTTGATTAATCCAACTTACCACAATTGTTTGCTGGACACTATTTACTAATCCAACTAATGAACTCAGAGAGCAGGAGACCTGGGTGCAGAGATGACAAGCTAACAGTTTAGCGAAATGCTAACGTGTGATGGTGATTTAGATTAAAAACTAGCAATGTCAAATTTAACGTGATAGGCAATATTTAAACAATGTATGGTGATGAGTAAGTTATATTTAGCAGTAGAACAAATAAAATATATCAAAATAGAGATTCAAACGCAAGCAAGGCTGTAGTATATTTCATAAATGCTAAAGAGACTAATTGGCCATATGCCTAGCAATAAATATAAAATTATGTGTCCATCAAAGCATTTTTAGCCAGCTAAAAAACGCCTGGTGCTCTTCTGAAAACAGCCAGCTGGTGGCGCTTGAAAGCGCTTTGCAAGGGCAGCGTTATTCCATCTGAGATACTTTGATTGCTATGAATATAACACAGAATATCCATGGTAGTAATTTGTTACTAGTATCTCATTTTGAAGAATATTACTGAATATAAAAAATGCAGTAAAAAGCAGTATTAACTTCTCCACTATTGTTGTTCAGTCAGTGTATAAGTGGGATGATTGGTCGGTGTAGTTTTTGTCCCACCCCTCCTCCACTGTGATTGGACGGCCAGGTAAAAAATGACAGTGATGGCAACTGCCTATTACCCAACGTTGAACAGTAAACATGTTTTTTTTTAACTACATTTGAACACAGAACGTTCAAATGTTTTTTTACGCACCATTTATACGTGGTAGGGAGAAGGTGTACATTTCTTTCGTACCAACTAACATTTTGAAAATACGAACATTTTTGTGAATCCGAAAATTTATGTCAGAATGGCTTTACGAACGATTTAAACACAAATTCGTTCTGCTCATGTTTCATGAATGAGGCCCATTGTTTGTTTTTCTGAGGCCCTCAAGAAAAACATGGGGAATGGTACTAAATTTATTTTGTCATTATTTTGTCATCCTACATCATACGCTGGAACACCAGTCTCTCATGAACGCGCTTACGACAGTTAGTGGGGTGAACTATCCCTTTAACACCCTGAATTTAACACGAGAGAGATTTTCTTCTCACACACAGTATGAGTTGCAGTCTGACACGTTTTTCCACACCCTTTTGATTGACAGGATATCATCGGCCCTGATCATCAGCTGTTTTTTAAACAACTGGCAGATGGCCGACAGTGAAAATAATTGCATTTATCTGCTTATACATAAGTGCATCACTATAAATTATATATTGGCCTCTTAATAAGCTTCAAAATAGCTTTTTGTTTGAAACTTGTAGTATAGCCAACTAATTTTTCATAAGAGTAGTTTCCAGTACTTCCCAAATGCTAGTATGCAGTTATAAAACAATACCTAATTTATGTCAGTTGGAATTGTTGGCTAATTGTGACAAGCAGACAGAAAAATATATCTTGGCTCATTAGATTCTAAGCTCAAAGAGAATATTTTGGTATTATTGAAAGGGCCCTATCTCATTAAGCATTTTTATGTGATGCACCAATTCTCTCTGCACTGTTTTGTCCCCTTGCTGTCCCACTGTGAGCTCTAATCATCCGCAGTCTCTAAACCCAAAGCACTGACGTCCGAATGCCAGCCCTGCTCTCCTGCTCTGAAGGGAACACTTACTCAGCTATAATTATGGTAAGAGTCCTACAGCATTGCTCTCTTCCATGCTCTTCATCTCCAGCAGGGGCCTCAGGGCACAGCGAAGTCAGATTGTTCTGAAACAGCGAGGAGTTGCAGAATTCCCGCCTGGATCGCCGGAAAGAGGCTAACTAGCTCTGACAGTGGTGGGGTCATCTCTGAGGCCCGGCCATCAGCTGGTGCCACACCTAATGCAACCTGAACACTTTGGGAACGGGAGTCGACTGCAGAAATTCACTTCTTGTGATCCTTTCTCGCTGTCATCAACATGCATGGCGGGAGAGTTTATGCATAAACATGGGATCGGGAACTATAAAATGAGTGTGTGTATGTGTGTGAACGTGGCCATCTTCTATAAACAGGCTGCAACCAATTCATCAGACAAGAAGTTAATGCAGTATGGATGGCTTGTGGCTTTGGGATCATTAAAGTCATGTGGTTTACAGAGATACTGGCTCGGTCTACAATTGAGGGTAAATTCAGGTGTCCGAGAGCCATTCACATGAATATTGATGTAAATTATCTCTAACCCCAGGAAACTGACCTAGAAACTTCCTGGGAAGTTTGTTTTAAGCTTGCAATACATGCTCACATATTGCATTAGGAATGTTAAGAACACAATATTCACTTTATTGTGCATCATGCTAAGCATTTTTTATGCATTATCATACAAAGGTAATGATGACATGCAAAGATTTCTTTCAGTGTTCTGTTCGAAAATGAACCCTTGCAATGACACGTGAAATTATAACGCAAATATAACACTTTTATATTCTATAAATGGATGTAGGCTGAGGCTGTTTAACCCTCCTTTTATCTTTAGGGTCAATTTGACCCCATTCAATGCTTAACGTCTGAAAAAACATGATTGACATCATTTTTTTTGCTTTAGATTGAATTACTTTTCCTAATTGAATGGGGACAACTCTGTAAACATAAAATTAACATGATGATATGTCCTGTACACATTTTGTAGCATCTGTGTTCTTAGGGGTCAATTTGACCCCAGGCTCTTTTAGCTGTATAAAACATAAGATATATCAAAATTTTACACACATTTGTTTAGGTTGTTTTATTGAGGTCACTATAACATGCTATAATTTTAAATATTCATTGTTACATTGTCAAACAACTTCCCTCTGATTTAGGGCTCTAATCTAACCTAACCAAACCATACCTGTAGTATTGCGAGAACCCCTAGTAGTTCACATTATTATGGTCCTGCCCCCCACTCTGACCACTCTGGCAAACACTCTGGCGTCAACATCATAAGTGCTGGAGGAGTTCAGGGCCTGCTGAGAAGCTCACCTGAGTAGAATAGCGCACATATCCAGTCCGTGGAGTGGAATGGCGCAGCAAGCGATGACACCTGAGCCTGTCCAGTTACTGGCCACTTAGGGCGAGTACACGAGCGGACACAGGCTCCACTCGGAGGTTATAAAACCTGGCGAATGTGTTAGGTGTCGCCCAGCCTGCAGCCCTACAAATGTCTGTCAGCGAGGCGCCACGCGCTAAAGCCCAAGAGGAGGCAACACTCCTAGTGGAGTGTGCTCTCACCCCAAGGGGGCATGGCATGCCTTGAACCTGGTAAGCCAGGACAATGGCGTCCACTATCCAGTGGGACAACCTCTGCTTGGAGAGGGCCTTCCCTTTCTGCCGCCCACCGTAACAGACAAAGAGCTGGTCTGAGGTCCTGAAACACTGCGTCCGGTCTACGTAAGCGCGAAGGGTGCGTATTGGACAGAGCAGTGCCAAGGCTGGGTCTGCCTCCTCCAATGGCAGCGCTTGCAGGTTCACCACCTGGTCCCTGAAGGGAGTGGTGGGAACCTTGGGCACGTATCTGGGCCGGGGTCACAGGATCACGTGAGAATCGGCCAGCCCGAATTCCAGGCACGCTTCGTCAACTGAAAATGCCTGCAGGTCCCCTACCCTCTTGATGGAGGCCAATGCAACCAGAAGCGCTGTCTTCATTGACAGGGTTTTAAGCTCAACTGATTGCAAAGGCTCTAAGGGAGCTCTCTGCAGGGCTGTTAAGACCACTGCGAGGTCCCAAGAGGGCATCTGAGGAGGGCGAGGTGAATTTAGCCTCCTCGCCCCCCTCAAGAACCTGCTGACCAGGTCGTGCAGTCCAACCGTTTTGGAATCCACTAGGTCATGATGGGCCAAGATAACGTCCACATAAACCTTCAGGGTGGAGGGTGACAGCCTTCGCTCCAACCCTTCTTGGAGGAAGGAGAGCACGGACCCGATCAGGCATTTCCTGAGGTCTTCTCGGCGAGAAGAGCACCAGGTGACGAAGAGGTTCCACTTCAATGCATAGGCCTGTCTCATAGACGAGGCCCTAGCGGAAGTGATGGTAGCCACCACCTGAGGTGGTAGGGTACTCAAACCTGCCACGTCCCGTCCAGGACCCACACGTGTAGATTCCACAGGTCGTGAGGACCTGCTCCTTGTCCTCCCTGATCTTGCACAAGAACTGTGTGAGAAGTCTCACTGGGGGAACGCATTCTTGTGCAGGCCCCGCAGCCAGCTGTGCGCTAGTGCATCCCTGCCGAGAGTCCACTCGGTCAGGGAGTAATAAGGGCTGCCTCGACAACCTTCGTGAAGACGCGAGGAGACAGGGCTAACCCGAATGGGAGAACCGCGTACTGATATGCCCGCCCCTCGAAGGCAAACCCTATGAACGGTCTGTGTCGAGGAAGGAGACATGAAAGTACGCATCCTTCAGTTCGATCGCTACAAACCAATCCATCGGCTGCACGCATTCGAAAATGCGCTTGGCTGTGAGCATCTTGAACGGAAGCCTGTGAAGGGGTCGGTTCAAGATGCGCAGGTCCAGGATTGGCCGTAACCCACCAGTTTTCTTGGGTACGATGAAGTAGGGGCTGTGGAACCCCAACTCCATCTCGGCTGAAGGGATGATCTCGACCGCACCCTTCGCCAGTAGGGTGTCGATCTCCGCACGCATGACAGGGGCGTTGCCACCCACCATGGTAAAGCGGACTCCCCGGAAACGGGGAGGAGACCGTGCAAACTGAATCACGTAGCCGAACCTGATGTAGCGAGTGAGCCAGCTGGACAGATTGGGAAGCGCTAGCCACGCATCCAAAAACTGAACCAGCGGGCCACAGTCGTATCCCCGATGGGGCAGCGAGGCATGGGAGTGCCCCGAGGTGTGGGCGTGGTCAAATTCCGTGCCCTGGCGGACGAGACCTGGGGAGGACGAGCGTCCCGCTGTGGTCTCGTCTGCCTGGGGGCTGGCGACAGAGGGGGCTGAGAGTGGCGAGGCTCGTGGGCGTCGCGCACTGCCAGCCACGCCCTCTTGGGGCTCGGAGGTGTGTTCGGTTCTTTCTTTAACCATTGTAAAGGTACCGCCGACCGTGAGGCCAGCGGCAGGGAATGGGGAAAACAAAAGATTCTCCCCCAGCCCTCCACCGGGGGAAGGAGTGGTCCTGCTACCATCTCCTGAGGAAGAATCAACATCACCTCCGAGCCGCCTGTCTCAGGACCGTCGCGTTGACCGCCATTTAGCGGGTTGCGGTGCTGGGACAGGCGGAGCTGCCTTCCTGCGACGTCCTCCATGCTTCAGCCCGGGTGAAGGCTGCTGCTAGGGCCGGGCAGAAGGGGCGGGAGTCGCTGGAGGGTGGCCTCGGCGGAGAGCAGGCTGAGGCACCTGAGCCGGCGGCTGGGTGGAGGCAGCAGTGGACCGCCGGGGCAGGATATGTTTAATAGCCTCAGTCTGCTTCTGAACGGTTGAGAATTGTTGGGCGAAATCCTCAACCACCCCGCCGAATAGCCCAACCTGGGATATGGTGGAATCGAGGAACCGGGTCCGCTCAGCTTCCCGCATATCAGCTAGGTTGAGCCAAAGATAGCGCTCCTGGACCACCGAAGTGGACATCACCTGACCTAGAGAGCTCTTGGTCACCTTTGTCACTCGTAGAGTGAGGTCGGTGGCCACACACAGCTCCTGCATCAAAGCAGGGTCAGTACCACCCTCGTGCATGTCACGGAGTACCTTGGCCTGGTAGACCTGCAGTACAGCCATGGCATGCATGGCAGACGCGGCTTGGCCCGCCGCTCTGTGGGTCTTCGCCACCAAAGTAGACGTAAACCTACATGCTTTGGACAGGTGCTTAGGGTCACCAAGCCATGTTGAAGCACTCTGCGGACACAGTTGCATCGTAACAGACCGTTCGACAGGGGGCACCCCAGTGTACCCTTTCACCGTGCCACCGTCAAGGGCAGTAAAGGCGGAGGTCGATGACGAGCGATCGCAAAAAGTCAAGGGAGACTTCCACGATTTCGTCACCTCCTCATGCACTTCTGGGAAGAAAGGTATCGGAGGTTGGCGGGCGCCTTCAGCGCGGGCCGCCCCCAGATACCAATCGTCCAGCCTTGAGCGCTCGGGACATGGCGGAGGGTTCCACGCAAGCCCGAGGCTCTCAGCTGCCCGGGAGAGCATGGCCGTCAGCTCCGGATCTGACTCGGGCAATGCTGACACTCCCAAGGGAGGCAACACAGCCGAATCCTCATCTTCGGAGGTATCAAGCCCGCCCTGTGATGCAGCGATCGACATAGCATCATCCGCCGGTGCGCCGAATGACACGCTGGTCCCAGAACGGGAAACACCAGCGCCATCGTCCGGCAGCACCACGGGTAACAGTGTGCTAGAAGGGGGTGTGGCCCGAGGAATACTCATCGGGTTGTTCCACACCGTCACCCTCAAGTCACCCCGACCACCAGCCAAAGTGGTCCCACACGGGGTGGGAACAGATTGGGGTGTGGTAGAGGGGACCCTCCCTCCTTTACGGAGATCACTGAGTCTCGACCGCAACACTGAGATGGCCATGTTCCCGCAGTGAGAACATGAGTCATCTACGAACGCACGCTCAGCATGCTCGAGGCCCAAGCATGCTAAACAGCATCCGTGCCCGTCAAGCGGAGAAACCATGCGACCGCACCCAGAAACGTTGCAAGGGCGAACCATCTTGAAAAAGACGTGCCACTTGCGCTCTTTTTGTGAGGAGTTTTGCTGCGCAGAGATGCTGAAGTGCCCAGGGAGAAACGCATGCTGTGCTAATCACTGCACAGACCAGATAGGAATACGAGTCTCGCTGGAACGCGCCGTCACACCAACACTCTGGGGAGCTGCTCGTCTTGAAAGAGGTAAACACGCTCAGGCTGTAATGTCGGCTCTGAAGCAGAAACATGATGCGAGATTGCTATGCGACGCCCTTTATACCCACGCGGTGGGGCGGGCTTGCATTATGCAAATTCCACAGACCCATGGCATTTTCATGCCATTGGCTCGTTTTGTTAGATCTCAAAGGCGATTAGCTTCTAAGCGAAACCCCCATTCTTCAGTCACTCACGTTACTCGGAGTGACTGAACGAAAGGGAACCATTTTTTCATGTCTTATACAAACATTAATAACCTGTAAAAGTGAGCAAAAAGTGAACCATTTAAAAATGTCACAAATAATTGGTACATCAGGAAATAAACCAGGAATCTTGGTTTGAGTTAAATAAGTGTGAATAAATACATTTATTAAGCATTTATTGTGTTCAAGTCACCCTTTTTATTCATGCAGTTATAACTGCTTATCAACGATTTATAATGCATTTGTAAATGACTTATTAGTCATTAACAAATACCTTTACAAAGGGAACCTTAATGTAAAGTGTTACCACAATTTATATATATAAAACTTTACTACGTACTACTGGACACCCAGCTAGAGGTTGGCATTCCCGCGGTTCTCCCGCAGAAACTGCGAGACCAGATCAGTTTTCTTGCGGTGCAGGAATATATTTCTGAATCAAAGACGGTAGCGAGACCAGATCAGTTTTCTTGCGGTGCAGGAATATATTTCTGAATCAAAGACGGTAGCGGTCGGTAACTCTGGTCGATACAACAGTGTATCCTCGCTTGAACTTGAAATAAACAAAACTTTCTGTAGTGGTCACACAGTTCCCAGTTCCTTGCCCTGAGCAACCTGGCAATAGGCTATATGTTCTTTGCATCCTGTCCCCAAGAGCACCTTCAGAGAGAACATTCAGCCTTTGTGGTCGGATTTTGGAGGAGAGATGTTCGGCACTGAAACCGTCGTCCGTCAGTGACATTCTTGCATGAATGTTAAAAAATATATATTTTGCAGTAGGCTATAGCTAGTAAGCCTACAGTTTCTGTTTATTTGCATTTTTTGGAATAGACAAAAAAAGCTGCTCAGACATCTACAACCAGCTCTTTACAATCATATCAGGAGGTCTTCCCTCAACTACCAGTGTGCAACATCCACTTGGATGATGTGACGGCAGCCACAGAGCAACGATACACACCAGCTATTGGTGGAAAGGAGAGAGAGTGATAGAGCCAATTCAAGGATAGGGATTATTAGGAGGCAATGATTGATAAAGGCCAATGGAGGGAATCCGGCCAGAACTCAGGGGTCACTCCCCTACTCTTTACAAGAAGTGCCATGGGATTTTTAATGGCCACAGAGAGTCAGGACCTTGGTTTAACGTCTCATCCAAAGAACCCCCATACCCACCACCCCCGGAACCCCAGGAACACGATTTTAACTGAGGGGGCCCACAGCAACAACCTGCACCAGGGCCCTGGATACCCAGCTACGGCCCTGACTCTTTATGCAGGCTACATTGTTATTTTCTACAGAGTCATTTTAATCATTCATTCAACTGATTCATTCAAAAGTTATGATTCATTTAGGAGAGAAACAAGTGACAGTATTTATGAGTCATTTAAATTGTAGTGAGTTTAATGGGCGCTAACAAATGCTCAAGTGTATTACTGCAGTAAAACAATTACAATAAGATTTTTCTAGGCTGGTTTCCACATAAACAACACTGTGTCAATAGAAAATGGACTGAGACCTCATCACAGGTAAATGGTACCAGTTTTAGGGCAGGGGATTGTCCAAATGTACAGAACTTTTAGACTTGGTTCACTTTTTGTTTCTCTTAAAAGCGTCTTAAGTTTAACAGAATCATAAAATAAACCCATGAAGTGAGAATAACGCAGTTTTCTTTACATTCATAAAGTACATTTGACTCTTGCTTTTGTGATATTGCTGAATTACTCAATGTTTTTCATGACAAACATTTTTCTAAAATGTGAAAAATCAGTGGGTGCTGCCAGACTTGTTTGTGCTAGTCTATTCACCAAAATGATTTCAATCCAGACCACAGAAACTAACCAAGATCAATTTCAATTTTTATGTCTTTGTCCACAAGGGCAAGTCAAGGAAGTAATCTGCTTTTCAGCAATATTTGAGCCTCTTTAATTGAGCCTGGAAACTGAAGAGCTACAGTAGATACAACATTCTCTTAATGATGAGTCAATTCCTTTGGGTTATTTCAGACACAATCACACTCTTCAGAATTTCCTAACCACAAGGTGAATTGTGCGAAGAAATGTTTTCTACCCATAAACAGATGCACAGAGCCTCCCATTCAAGAAAAGTCATTACGTTCAAGAGCACTTTATGTAATATCATCTCATTACAACCATTTGTTGAAGCAGTTTTTTTTCCAAGCAAGGTTTACAAACATGCATTTATCATTTTCACATGAAGAGCTGAGTCATGAGCTGTACCACTGACCCATTGTAACTATCTCCCTCACAACCTGTTTCCTCTGAATGACAGTTGCAATACCCAGCATACATCTGCTGTATAGCTATACCACTGCTGGGGCTGACATCAGCAGCTCCTGTAATCACTGGAAAAGGCGTTTGCTTTCCAGATGAAGTTGACACAGAGATGCATAATGCGCTTATAGGGAGGGAAGGCAAGATTAGCCCACCTCTTCCACAACATCTTTGATTTCAGCATGCCAACATGTGTGATGGTGTGTTCAACATGTATAATCACATGTCTAAGCTGAAATTGTGTGCATGCGGATGCTTTTTATGAGATGAAATGCACTTTAAAGCGGCAGTTGTTGCATTATGTATTAGCAAGTAATTCCAGGGCACAACAATACTTGTAAATATGTAAATATGGCACTGATTCTCAATGTATTCAAGCGAAGAAATTATTAGTGGATTTGAATTTGACGCAATTTTACTTCAACTAGATTTTTACATTTACATTTTTACATGAAATACTAGATTATTAAGGGCAAGTGGTGCTTGTAAATGCAGAAGTTGCCAAAACAATCTCTTCTAAAAAAAAATGTGTTTTTTTTTAATGGTTTCTAGCTGATTGCAAAGATGTTGTGTGTGATAGCTGACCTACACATTAGTGGTGGCAATTTTCAGTGACTCTTTTTGAAGGGGTACTTCTCAAATGGAAGGCTGCATCCTAGTGAGGCTGTGTCCTTCCTAGTTCAGTCCTTTGGAGGATTGTAGTCTACAGTCCTCCTCAGACTTGAATGCTATAGAATGAGATAGTCTACTGTAAGTGCACATGGCTATGTCATAAATGTTTCCGCCCTCAACTCCACAATGCGAAAAAACTATTAAAATGATAATTTGACAAATACTTTATAATAAAAACCTTTATATTATCTAAGTTTCTATTAATGCAGAACAGGAATACCATCCATCTGTGGTTTACATTATGCACCGTTTAGCATAATGTGATTCATTTACAACTGAACATAAGAAAACATAATGCCTTTATCTTCAAAATAATTATTGTCTTGCATTACGTAGTGAAATTGGACAAGCTCAGTGGCAAATCATTTTCTGCTAATTCTTTTTTATGTGAATTGGGATGTGTGCAAAGGATTTGGTGTAATTGGTAGACGGGAAGGATACATTTGATGCATCCTTCAAAACAGGCTGAATGAAGGGCGCGAAACCAAGGCTGTCTTCCAAGGATCCTCGCAGCTTTAGGCGCAGCCTTCCGATTGAGAAGCACCCAAAGTTACATTATAGGTGGCGATTCATTCATTCATTCATTTATCCATCCATCCATCATCTTCCGCTTATCCGGGGCCGGGTCATGGGGGCAACAGTCTAAGCAGAGATGCCCAGACTTCCCTCTCCCTAGCCAATTCCTCCAGCTCTTCCGGAGGAACCCTGAGGCGTTCCCAGGCCAGCCGGGAGACATAATCCCTCCAGCGTGTCCTAGGTCTTCCCCGGGGCCTCCTCCCGGTGGGACATGCCCGGACCTAACCTCCCTGGGAAGGCGTCCAGGAGGCATCCGAAATAGATGCCCGAGCCACCTCAGCTGGTTCCTCTCGATGGGGAGGAGCAATGGCTCTACTCTGAGCTCCTCCCGGGTTACCGAGCTTCTCACCATATCTCTAAGGGAGTGCCCAGCCACCCTACAGAGAAAGCTCATTTCGACCGCCTGTATCCGGGATATTGTCCTTTCGGTCATGACCCACAGCTCATGACCATAGGTGAGAGAAGGAATGTAGATTGACCAGTAAATCGAGAGCTTTGCCTTACAGCTCAGCTCCTTCTTCACCACGACAGACTTACACATTTTTATTTGAAGCAAAAAAAAGTATTTGGAAAATACGACAAAAATACAATGTTCAAGACTGTGTACTTAACGGCTTATAATGAGTTCTTGAATCTGATTGGCTGAGAGCCTTTTCCAGCCGTGCAATATTCCCCAGTATTAGCATTGTGACCATTTTACAGTTTGTATGACTCCGCTTGCAACATTTCTTACAGAGAATGTCATGGCGGACTAGCACACCACCATAATTTTACAAATACTACTGTTGTTGTGTCACTGAATGTGATTTTAAGAGTTTTTTAGGTGAGGATGTGGTTATTTAGACTTCAAATATGCATAGTTTAGCACATATTTTACAATTAGTAGACAGCTTTATCTCGGCCAGTCCTTCAGGAAGAGCCGCTGGCTCTTATGTAGAGGTATAATTCATTTTGGGTATATCAAACAGGCAATCGATTTGGCTGGCTACTATAACTAGCACTGCTTTTATACTTTTGACTGAACTGAAAATGTTCTTAATGTGGATAATATTGTTTATTTAAATAATATTGATTAATAAGTAATATTCTAGGCCTAAATAACATGCCGTATTTGGTTTTGAGAAAGAGTCTGTTTGTGATTGTGATTTTGACTTCAGTGAAAGTTATATTATTACACCATTAGATGGCCCCAAAGACTGTTTTAATGAGTGTGTCAGTAACAAAGCCTTTTATATTAAAATAACAAAACAAGGTTGTAACAATAAGACACAAACTACAAATGCACATCACATTAAAATGACAAAGACAAAGATATCACTTACCGCAACAGACTTTCAAACTGATTTTGTGATTATGACTATAAGATTGACCTGAAGAATATCAGCTTGATGCAGGTAATGCACTTGCATTGTCGATCCCTCTTATAATACTCTACTCTTCGTACAATAATACAGTAAGATTCAATTAAATGACCCAGCTGTTTGTCACTTTGTTACTAGTTCTAAAGTGACGGTTTTTTGTACAGCATCATGGGTAATGAATGAGTACTGTTGCACTCTTTTCTGTTGTGATTTTGTTCCTGATGTGAAATGTTTATCTGAAATAAAGTTAACAAACAGAGTTGGAGCTGTACTTGGAAGACTGGCACAAGGGGAATTATTAATGTGGACATATGTATACTTTAGTTAAACAGTGTCAGGAGTTTGTTAAAATCCTTAACCTTAAATGCAATATTTAAAAAAAGTAATAGTGATGCTTTCCCTTGCAATCACATTGCATCTCACCTATAGGCCCCAAATCTTTACTCTTTTTCAAAGATGGCGGTTTCCTGTACCTTAGAGCTGTTTTAACTGCCAGGAATGAGAGTTTTATGAAGTCTCCATATAGAGTTCCAGGAAGAAGAGAAGCCAACAAGGCTAAATTACTCCTCTGTTAATTCCTCTACCCATCTGTCATACACCCAGAGGGATTGGAGAAACAATGGCTCCAAAGCAACCGCAGCCATTTCCAATCCTGTGTCAGGTTTCAAACACACCTGCAGCAACTTATAATATTGCATTTCACACTAATCACATTTGTCATATATTCCCAAGCACTTTGTTCTGTGACTGAGCCACTGTAGCTTCGCACAGCACCGGATGTGTTCATCTGTGTGAGTGAGAGAGAAAATGCAGCTAGTTTTGACATTTGTGGTCATCGTTACTTCTGTGAGTTTGAGCAGAAGGTATTGAGTAAGTCTAATGGGTGCTCAAGTGTATTACTGCAGTAAAACAATACACCTCTGCTGCTTGGAAATGCTCTTAGAGATATCTGAGCGATTGATAAAGTGCCTTTAACAGAGCAGTCGGGGTAAGTATGGACTGAAATCATATTATAAGGCATCAGAGTTCTTAATCTTGAATGCTTTTTCTGATGTCCATTTCAGTCATTATACTGCATAAGGACATGCACAAAAACTGATTCATCTTTATGGGAATACTATATAATGCATTATAAAGTTATGCATAATCCGTGTTGGGGTGTAACTCAAAGAACACTACCAATTTAAAGGAATAGTTCACCTTAAAATAAAAATTCTGCTGTAATGGAAAACATTATCATGACTTACTGATCACATAATTTTTTACATGTTTTACTAAACATAAACGTCACATGTTCTTATAAATCATATATTAATATGATAAGTAATGGAACTGAAAACCAGTATCATAAAAAAAAAAGTAGTTAGAAAGTAGTGGTTGTTTATGAGATAATCTGTACTGTAACTGCTTTTAAATGTAGGTAGTTGTTTTGGAAGATTTAATACATATTACAATTCATTATGTCTTCTCATGTATAATTCATGTTGATGTAAATGTGATGTAAATAAAAATGTTGTTTTGTTGTTGTTGCTAATAATTTAATTTGAATTTTAATAGAGGAAATGGAATCCAGTTGAAATGAGTGACGTTTATGTGCCAGTCTCTTTGATTGACAGATGAATGTTTACATGAGGCACTTTTCTTTGATCTTGTGCCTCTTAAAGATGTTTTCCGTTCCTCCGCTCAGCGAAGCGTGAGCAGCACATTTTCAGCCAATGAATGCAAAGCGTGTATGTGTTTAATCAAGTCTGTCAAGTATCTCAGCATCCTTCTCAGCTTGAATCACACGAAAACAACATCACTAAAATCAGACACTAATCAAGGCCTCAAAAACCAGATGAGATAATCCTCAAAGTGAGTGGCTGTCTTGAATCACCCTTTTCAGAATATCAAAGCATCAAACGAGCGGTTTTATGCCATTATTATACTGTAGTATGCATTCATTGGATCTTATCTGTTCCACTGTTGTATTGCAGCATTTATTTAATATCGGCTTATGTTGTAGCATTCCTCATTTGTTAATTAAAACAACAACAAAAAAAGTATACCTTTAGTCACAAAATCCTAAATAATTTTCGGTTTATCCAAAAGGATTTGATTTATTATTATAATTTTTTTAATACTTGTTTTTTTTTTTTTTTTGCAACAGAACACACCTTGAACTGAAATAATGTCTTCCTTCTGCCGTTAAAGGAAAACCAAGGGAAGTAAATATATAAAACTAAAATATTTAAAATTCCATATAATGTTTTAAAGGGGCAGTTTTCCATATTGGGAATCATTATAGTTCCCTTTCGAAGTGGAATTCAACACTACATCTGGATCAACGCTAATACGGCATCAGTTTGACCGGTGTCTGAAGCATAGGTATACACACAACAATTGAATTGGCCGACAACAGTTCATGACGTCACTACCGGAGCGCCAGTGATCAGTAGCGGCTTCTGGACGTAAATTTAGTTAGGGCAGATTCTTGGTCTTACGGGCCTTTCACATAGAACGCGGCAACCGCACCGCAAAAATCCATTCATTTCAAAAATCTGCAACCGCAGAAATCCATTCATTTCAATGGCTTGTACCGCGCAATGACGGTTTGTTGCAGCGTTGACCAAAGCACGTCAACGACGGTTTGTTGCTGCGTTGACTCCCTCCACCTGCTCAGTTCTCAGCACTGGACACTAACAGTGCTACTGACACTCTTTGCTCCACTCTAACATCTTGCTTAGACAACCCCTGTCCCTTTTCAACCAGGCCAGCCCGCACCACACCCTCTGCCCCCTGGCTGTCTGATGTTCTCCGTGAACATCGCTCTGGGCTCCGGGCGGCAGAGAGGAAGTGGCGCAAAACTAAAAACACTACTGACCTGACCTTGTATCAGTCTCTCCTCGCTTCCTTCTCTGCTAATGTCTCCACTGCTAAAACTACATACTACCACAACAAAATCCACAACTGCTCTGACTCTCGTGCACTTTTCAGAACGTTCTCTTCGCTCCTTTGTCCTCCTCCCCCCCCTCCTTCAACAACTCTTACAGCTGACGACTTTGCATCATTTTTCACACAAAAAACCTCCTCCATCAGCAGCCAATTCTCCACACCACAAGCCGACACGCACATCTCAACAACCATCACACATACGCTCCCCTCTTTTTCTCTGCTCTCTGAAGCTGAAGTCTCCAAACTCGTGGACTCCTTTCCAACCACCCCACTACCTGTCCGCTTGACCCTATCCCCACTCACCTCCTTCAGGCCATTTCTTCTTCTGTTACTCCTGCACTCACTCACATTGTCAACACCTCTCTTTACACCGGGACCTTCCCCACAGCATTTAAGCAGGCTCGGGTAACCCCACTGCTTAAGAAACCCTCTATGAACCCAGCACTCTTAGAAAACTACAGACCGGTATCCCTTCTGCCTTTCATTGCAAAGACACTCGAGCGAGTTGTTTTTAACCAGCTCTCTACGTTTCTTGAACACAACAACCTCCTGGATATCAACCAATCAGGCTTCAAAAGCGGCCACTCAACTGAGACTGCCCTGCTCTCGGTTACGGAGGCACTGAGACAGGCAAGAGCGGCTTCCAAATCCACAGTACTTATCTTACTGGATTTGTCTGCTGCTTTTGACACAGTTAACCACCAGATCCTCCTGTCAACTCTCATGAAGATGGGCATCTCAGGAACTGCTCTCCAGTGGCTCAAGTCTTACCTCTCAGGTAGGTCCTTCAGGGTGTCATGGAGAGGTGAAGTGTCTAAGTCACATCATCTAGCCACTGGATTTCCACAGGGCTCAGTGCTTGGACCACTTCTCTTCTCCATCTACATGTCATCACTGGGATCTGTCATTCAGAAACATGGCTTTTCCTATCACTGCTATGCCGATGACACTCAACTCTACTTCTCATTTCAACCAGATGATCCCACGGTTGGTGTTCGTATTGCTGCCTGCCTGACAGACATTTCTGCCTGGATGAAGGAGCATCACCTGCAACTCAACCTTGCAAAGATAGAACTGCTTGTGGTCTCAGCCAACCCAGCACTTCATCATAATCTCTCCATTCAGCTAGGATCATCAACCATTACTCCGTCCAGGACAGCCAGGAACCTTGGAGTTGTGATTGATGATCAGCTCAAATTCACTGACCACATTACTGCAACAACCCGGTCCTGCAGATTTGCATTATATAACATCAGAAAGATTAGACCCTTCCTATCAGAGCAGGCCACACAACTCTTGGTCCAAGCTCTTGTTCTCTCCAGACTGGACTACTGTAATGCTCTTCTAGCGGGCCTTCCGGCATGCACTATCAAACCCTTGCAGCTGATCCAGAATGCAGCGGCGAGGGTGACCTTTAACGAGCCGAAGAGAGCGCACGTCACGCCTCTCTTCATCAGTCTCCACTGGCTGCCAATAGCCGCTCGCATCAAATTCAAGACACTGGTACTCGCCTTCAAAGCAACCACTGGCTCTGCACCAATATACCTAAACTCGCTTGTTCAGACTTACACACCCTCCAGGAGCTTACGTTCTGCCAGTGAACGACACCTTGTGGTGCCATACCAAAAAGGCATGAAATCGCTCTCACGGACCTTTTCCTGGACTGCCCCCAGCTGGTGGAATGACCTGCCTATCTCAATTCGAGCAGCCGAATCTGTAGCCATTTTCAAAAAACAGCTAAAGACTCGTCTCTTCCAGCAGCACCTGACCAATCAAGAATAGCACTTAACATTCTATTCATTTTTGTCTGTCTAATTTATTTATAAAAAAAAAAAAAAAAAAAAAAAAATCCTGTGTGTTCTGTGTTAGATTAACTGAGACTTGTTACAGCACTTGCATACTGTAGCCTTTGACTGTTCTAGTTGCTTCTATTGCTCTCATTTGTAAGTCGCTTTGGATAAAAGCGTCTGCTAAATGACTAAATGTAAATGTAAATGCACGGGCGGCGGAGCACACCATTGATGAGCTTGCGCGCACGCCGCAGTCAAAGTTCAACTTTTGCCGCTGCGCTCTGTGACGGTTACTTACGCGGCCAATAGAAACGGTGCATCGAAACAAGCACGGAAAGCATAATGGATGAACCGTTTTGAAAACTCTGCCTACTTTGCTCTGGCCAGCGAAGTGCAAATCGATTTGTATACGAAGGGCTACGCTGAACCCAGTGGCCAGCGCAGCGCATTCTGCATCCTGTGTGAAAGCCCCATTAGTGCTAGTTTATGATAAACATTTTGTAAGCTTTATATCCTAATCGCTGAACACAGAATTCTAATGCGCTAATCCTTGCGCTATTCAGCCTGAGGATGGCGCTCTAATGATGATTGACAGACTTTATAATAGGATACATAACAAACACATGGAATTCTATCTTAGAATTACCTTAATGTAGTTTATAAAGGTTAGTTCCAGTCCTTGATTCTGATTTGTCAATAGCTATGTTTTATTCACAATAAAAAATCACTGCGCAACACCCTTAGCAACCACTCTTAGCAATGTAAACATATGTTTGGTCTCATTTATATTGTTCATTGAAGCTTGCATTATTGTGAGAGAGACATTGAGTGACCGAGTGTATTACCTGCATTCAGATTTAAGGTCAGCCCTACGTTCATGATAAAAAATTCGTTGAATGTCCGCTGCAATATCTTGTCCTTTTAACAGTAAAAGGGTTTTTCTTGTCCTGACAGTGACAGCATTCCTGTGTTCACACAACAAGTTTTAGTCCTTCAGATTAATAAAAAAAGCCTTAATTTGTGTTCTGAAGATGAATGAAAGTCTTATGGGTTTGGAATGACATGAGGGTGATAATGTAAAGGCTTAATTTCTTTAAGCAATATATAGTTTGATTTATTTATTTAAAATTGTGTGGTGAAGTATTATCCAGTTTTGTTTATTCTGTTATGAAAACCCACACAAGACTTTTAAAATTGATGATAGATATTATGATTGGAATCCTGAATTTCTTATTGCATTTTGGGGATTATGGGGATTTTTGGCTAGGGCTGATAGAATAAATGGGAATTCATCACCAGACAGCTGAGGTAGACAGGGAAAATAAGTGTAGATGATCTTACCTTGCCTGTGAGCATGTGACCTTTCCTGAGCTCTCAAATACACTCGGTAATGCACCAATACCTTGTCACCCCATACAAACCATCACTCTTTCAATCACATCTCTTTCTCAAATCACATTCCCTCACCCAAAAACACACAGCGAGGACAAATGCACCAGCTTCTGCACTCGGCGGTGTGCCCAGACTTTAGATGCCGCTCCAGATTACCATAGCTGCAGATCTTCCTGAGTCTGGGGAGCTGATGCCTGACGATTTGACCTGTCACGGTACTTCTTTTTTCATCATGTCCCTCCAGGCTCCAGATCGATGGCTGCACTAAGTCACTGTGGCGATTGCCAGGTGGATATTGATCATTTATTATTTAATCTAAGCCCCATGCAGAGAATAGACAGGGAGAGTGTGTACGTGGGATGAGACACCGCGGAGGGTCTGATATCTTTTCCAGTTACAGTAAACACGCAGCTAATGGACTTTATCACCATTAATAGTGCTCAGACCAGGCATGAGTAATAATGACTGTGTCCTCAGTGTTAATCATTGATAGGGAACAGTTATTCTGTTTAATGGTCGTGCGCCCCGATAGCCTGACCAGGACTGATGCAGAACCTATTACAGGGCAGCTCAACAGATAATTATACGTGAACAATAAATATTGATTTGAGTTTACCTTACCTTGATTAATTTTACCTGTGTATTATCTTATGGTTTCCGCTAAGAAAATAGTCTAATAATGTATAAAACAATTGGCAACAAGACGAAAATGGCAATAATATTACAGTAGGCTAATATTAATAACAATATAACAGTAGGCTAACACTTTCCCTGCCACCTTTTTAAAAAAAAGTTGACAGACACTACCAGCATTTTTAATCCTTCCCACAGTGGCGTCGCTGGATGGAGGAGCCATGGAGGATGGAATCAGCACCAGATGGCACCATGGGGATGACCGGAAGCAATGGCAATGAAGGAGGTGGAGCCCACCGCACAGCTAAAGAGCCGATGTAGCGTAGGAACTCCAAAGACGGAGCCGCAGCAACAACCTACCAAGATGGAAGCAGGGATCTGGAGGGCAGAGGTGGAGCTGGAGTGACTGAGGGCAGAGTCGGCGCCTAAGGGAGGGCGGAGCTAGCCGTCACAGTAGGGGTGGAGGGCCGGAGAGCAGGTCTGTGGCGAAGGTGGTGCGATATCTTACCCAGGTGGAGCCAACGGTCCGTGGGAGCCCGACGAGGCCAAATGCCTGATGGTCCTTGCTAGAGTTGAGGGAGGAAGGAGCACAGGTGCAAGAGCCAGGGCAATGGGTTGAGGTGGACTTGAACATTCTGAGGCCGAAGGCGGAGACACAGACTCCACACGCCCAGGAGGAGGTGGCTCACAGCATACCCTGAAAGTTACCTCCATTTTTGTAACCCTACTTAGTCCAACTTACCCTTAAACACACCCGGGTATGTCACATAACCTGCTTTCTGGAATACCACCAGGTGTATGTAGAGTCATTTACAACAGCTTTGAATGCTGCTCAACCAGTCAGAATTAAGGACCGGATGAACCATCCATTTTATAAAAAACAATGGAACACAGCAGCAGTGGAATGAAACTTGGAAGGCTTTCTATTCTCTTTACTCAGCTGACTGCATCCGCTGTTTTCAGCAAACATCCAGAGAGATTGCGTAAGCATCGATTTTAAGAGGTCTGACAGACTAATTGCAGATTTTAGAAGGACTTAGATAAAAGAGAAGGGGCTCTAATGCTTATGTTGCCAATGAAGATTTTATCAGCCTTCTCAAAGCACAGTGCATTCTTGACGTGTTGTATCTTGGAGAGATAGTTTAATAAAGTTCCCAGTAGTTAATATATTCTTGCTTTGTTTCACCAAGAACTCACCATGCTTTGAAAACAGGGTTTTCTGTACATACCATGTTATAGGGCACCGCTCTGCACTTTTTATGTCTCTCTTATCTGACAGTCTGAGTACAGTTCATGGAGCTCTCATCTAATGAGCTGATGATCTAAATCAAATATGGTAAATAAGGGAGACATACAAAATGTGCAGAGCGGTGGGTCCCCAGGGACAAAATTGAAAACCACTATTCTAAGTTTCTACTTTGCCAGGACAATTTGTCGTTTAGTCAGCGAATCAGTGTTTAACTTGTAAAAGTGGTCTTGATCAATCGGTCTGTTTGTCCATCTATTCTGTCACAATAACATTTAATCATGTTAATAAAATAAACAAAGTAAGAGAGACAAACATCACAATTTATGACTAATGCAGTACAATCCATGACTTTACAGATTCAGCAGGTTGACTAGTCAAACCCCTAACACATATTATTGTGTTGTAATGTACATACGTAGCATGCTACACCAGTCTGCTCCGACCATCTGACTGCCATGTTAAGTGATTAACCAGCGTTTTTTTATGTGCTGAAATGATATTTCAATAATAAGCAAAGTATGTTCTTGTTGAGACAGAGAGAGAATTCATTCATCTGTAGGGGGCTTCATTAAACCATCTCTGTAGACTATTTTGTGAAATACAGAACATTGATTTGTTCACAAGTCTTGTAAGGAAAAACTAATGAGCCAAGACTAATGGTCTTACATGATCATTGACTTCATCACTGTAACTTTTGATTGCGTTCAGCTTGTCCCATTTCCTGCAGTTTCACTGCATGTGACTGGTTGTTCAAGTGACTGTCAGGCCTGTGTTGTTGATCAGATTCCAGTGCTCCTGTAGGGACGTGCGTGTTCAGTACGTCACCTTGTCTCCTGTCTCCCTGAGGGCCCAGAGAGATGGCGCATATGGCCGTCCTGCTCTTCCCGCTGTCAGACTGGAGCACCGCTCCCTCTATCATCACCTTGCCCGTCTTCTTTACTCTCTAATCCGCTGTCAAAACTCACCGTCCCATTTCTGCTCTGATGCCTCAGACCATCAAACATTCATACTGTACTTTGAGAAGCAATCTACTGACCTTTTCTTGTCAAACTTACTGATCTTGCAAAACAACAGGAAACTCATTTAGTCAAATATATATTTAAATATATGATTTAGTTATGGTCTTTTTGCTTTTATGGGACGGGACAGTATAGAGCAAATGCATCCAAGTACAGTTGCACAAGGTCCAGTCTCTAAATGTTGATCCCATACAAAATCCAGTTATGTTTATTTACACATAATGTTAGTTTTGTTAAAAGATGTATGGATGGTTGTCATATTTTAAATTTCAATTTATTAAACCAATCTCCTTCATTGTTCTCAAAAAAGGCAAACAGGTAACTTACTATTTTAAGTTTAACGAACAATTTTTTTTTGCCAAAAGTTTTGGGATGTCTGCCTTTACAATTTTTATGACATCCCATTCTTAATCCGGAGGGTTTAATATGGAGTTGGCCCACCCATTGCAGCTATAACAGCTTTAACTCTTCTGGGAAGGATTTGCACAAGGTTTAGGAGTGTGTTTATGGGAATTTTTGACCATTCTTCTAGCGTTTGTGAGGTCAGGCACAGATGTTGGATGAGAAGGCCTGGCTTGCAGTCTACCCTCTAATTCATCCCAAAGGTGTTCTATTGGATTGAGGTCAGTGCAGGCCAGTCAAGTTCCTTCAAACCAAACTCCCTCATCAATATCTTTATGGACCTTGCTTTGTGTTCTGGTGCACAGTCATGTTGGAACAGGAAGGGGCCATGAAATTGTCCAAAATGTCTTGGTATGCTGAAGCATTAAGAGTTCCTTTCACTGGAACTAAGGGGCCAAGCCCAACTCCTGAAAAACAAACCCACACCATAATCCCCTCTCCACCAAACTTTACACGTGGCACAATGCAGTCAGGCAAGTACCGTTTTCCTGGCAACCGCCAAACCCAAACTTGTCCATCAGATTGCCAGAGAGAGAAGCGTGATTGGTAACTCCAGAGAACACATCACTGCACTAGAGTCCAGTGGCAGCGAGTTTTACACCAGTGGTTCTCAAACCTGTCCTGGGGACCCCTCACCATTGCACATTTTGCGTGTCTCTCTAATCTAACACACCTGATTCATCAGCTCATTAGTAGAGACTGCAAGACTTGAATTGTGTGTCTAATGAGGGAGACATACAAAATGTGCAGTGGTGAGGGGTCCCCAGGACAGGGTTGAGAACCACTTCTTTACACCAATGCATCCAACGCTTTGCATTTCACTTGGTGATGTAAGGCTTGGATGCAGCTGCTCGGCCACCCAAAGTTTGGAGGTCTGTTACTATTGACTCTGCATAAAGTTGGCGACTTCTGCACACTGTGCGCCTCAGCATGCACTGACCCCGCTCTGTTATTTTACGTGGCTTACCACTTTGTGGCTGAGTTGCTGTTGCTCCCAATTGCTTCCACTATGTTATAATACCACTAACAGTTGACCGTGGAATATTTAGTAGTGAGGAAATTTAACGAATGGACTTATTGTACAGGTGGCAACCTATCACAGTACCACGCTTGAATTCACTGAACTCCTGAGAGCGACCCATTCTTTCACAAATGTTTGTAGAAGCAGTCTGCATGCCTAGGTGCTTGATTTTATACACCTGAGGCCACGGAAGTGATTGGAACACCTGAATTCAATGATTTGCCAATATAGTGTGTGTATATATATATATATATATATATATACACACACACAAAAAGAGTAGAATATAACCATCCATCCAGTCATTGATGTTGTTGTTGTTACACTGTAAAAAATATTGTTTGTTTAACTTAAAAAAGTAAGTTACCTGTTTGCCTTTTTTTGAGTACAATGAAGGAAATTGGTTTAATAAATCAAAATTTAACATAGGATGTTATCTGAACCACATTAATTATTTAAGTTGATTTGACAAATGATAAAAAGCTGTGATAAATAATGAAAACAATTTTTACAGTGTATGGGCTTTTTGCTTTTTAATAGAAAGGATAGTGGAGAGGAAATCAGATAGGATAGAAGACAGGCAGTAATTCTAATGAAATACTTTTGCTTTATTTATTCATGATTACTGATAAAACAAAGTTGCTTACACACACCTTTTCTCTTACCTTTACTTCTGAATCTGCACTGATAATATCTTTGAAATACAAGAGTTTCATTCTAAACATCCTGACCCCTGCAAAAGACCGGAATCTTTTTCCCAGGCGGCTTGACATATTCCATTTTCTAAGTTCCTAATTCTCAAATTATGAATTGTATTTATTTTGTGAAATCTTAACTGAAATGTTCTTCACCTATTTGTCTTTATAGCATCTCTCTCTCTCTCTCTCTCTCTCTCTCTCTCTCTCTCTCTCTCTCTCTCTCTCTCTCTCTCTCTCTCTCTCTCTCTTCTCTCTCTCTCTCTCTCTCTCTCTCTCTCTCTCTCTCTCTCTCTCTCTCTCTCTCTCTCTCTCTCTCCCTCCCTCTCTCTCTCTCTCTCTCTCTCTCTCTCTCTCTATTTTCTTCCATGACTGGGGGGGTTGTCTCTTACTGTGTAAATATTTATCTATGGAATCTGGAGCTTTTGGTGCCCCTCCCTCCTCCTTCTCCTTCTCCCTCCTGCAGTGGAGCCCCCATGTCTGAAGCTGTGCATATGAATTCTGCCTCCTCCGGCACTGCTGTATCTGTCTCCATCTTATATGCACCACTCAGAGGGATGTACCCACCCTGTTCTTTCTTCTTCCTATTCCTTTTTTCTTCCTTTCCCTCCAGAGAATGGGCAAACTCCAGGCCCTGTCGAATTCCAAGTACATCAGTGGGACCTTTGGGATGTCGGGCCACCCTCCACTACCTTCCTACCTCCATATTTTCATCTGGAAGTGTCCCAGCGGTGCTGTACTATTCTTGGAGAAACCTCACAAACTGCAGGGACTTGTCATTTGCTGTAGGGGTCCGTGTGTCGTGGGGTGTGTAGTCGGTTTGGTAGTGCTGTTCGCATCCTCTTTGTGGCCCTTCCCACATTGTTTGGTACGAATGTAGCTGCTATTTATGGTGGGGGTGTCTGTTGGGGCTGGCAAGAGTTGCTTATTGACTATAGTGCAGTAATTTGAGGAGTATTTGTAGGGCAGGAGAGTTGCTCTTTTCCGTAAAGAGAGAGACGAAACAGAGAAAAATATACAAGCAGGGCAGAGAGAAAGAGCAATGTAGAATGAGAAATTACATGACATGTATGAATTTGTTATATTATTCCTTTTCGCAGATGCACAGATCTTAGTTGACTGAAGTAAATGGGTCAATGCAATAAATGTTAAAATACAAAATGTTTTGACAATTTAGCCACAAGGCCCTGTAACTTTCGCATGATATGTGGAGGGATACAAGAAAAATACTTTTAACAGAGAAAAATCCAAACACAGGAATTACGACGGCAATGATTAATTATAAATTCATCCAGTTAGTACATATGTATATGTATCCATTAGGGATGGGCGATATCTTATCGTTTGCGATATACCGGTAAAAATTCTCCCCACGATAAGAATTTGTCTTCCCGCGATAATAACGATAAAGCCTAGTTGATGGCGCGACCCATCCGCACCGTGCCACCGCTGGCCGTCTCTTGATACTTAAAGCGTTTACTTTATGATGGCCGCGGTGGCTGCGTTCGTCAATTTGTAGCTGAACGGGGGTTGGAGAGAGAATTTTCTTGTAGTGCCCTCGCAGCACTCGGTGCCCTAAGAGCCGCGCAATAGGAGCGGCGGCACTGAATCCGCATCTCACGTGCAGAGCGCAAACAACCATGGCGGAAGCTGCGGAAGAGTTCATAGCTAAACGAGGGGCTACCTGAGGGCAATCTGAACCTGTACATACAAATGTATTTTCACTCGCTGAGCACTTGGACTGAGCGCTTAAGAGATTCGCTCTGTCTCAATCGATCGGTAAAGCACACTATTTCAGTTGATCTCAATGAATGCGCAGTGTATTTGACGCACAGTAAACACTAGTGTGAGGCGCGCGACTGAGAGCGCTCAGTGTTTCACACACACTCAAAGAGAGAACGAGAGAGTCTTATACCTCACAGAATTGACGTGCTACATGTAAACAATATCCTTTGTTGTATTTTCCTGTAAAATAATGGCGTTTATTTGGAATTATTCAGCCTTTCATGAACAGGAAAAAACGAATGCACAAACGGGAATCTCATTGGCTGGCGTGCACCTATTACTGTGCCTGTTTTGATTTCAGCAAATCAGTTTGAATGAGCGCTGACAACATGATTAATATTCATGAACCCAGAAGCTCATTATTCCTTAGTCCAGTTTATTTTTATCAGTAGAAGAATTCGTGGTATTATTATCTTATCAACTCAAATTACTGAAGTTCTATCATTAAATCATTATTTTCAACTTTTTTGTAATCTGAAGACATTTTTGGGATAATTACTTTTACTGTTTCTGCTATTTTTACCACTGTTTGCACCATGAGTGTATTAATAAATACAGAATCGGTTTACATGTAAAACTTGTCATTGATTTGAATTATTATTGTTTGTATTGTGTGATGTTTTTCAGCACAGTTGCACTATTTAAACATTACCTGCACTTTTACAGAAGACAATTATATCTGCAACTTTTCCATTTCTGAAAAGGCTGGTGTGGAATTTTACATAAAAAAATAATTAATTATATATATATATATTTTAATGTATTATAGGAGCCTATTTGATGACATGTACGTTTTACTTTAGGTGATTGTTTGTTTTTCTGAAACTCGCAAGAATGCATGCAGCTTTCACTTGTATCCAAAAACATGGGGAATGATACTACATTTATCGTCATTGATATCGTTATCGCAATAAATACTAGAAAATATCGGGATAAATTTTTAAGTCCATATCGCCCATCCCTAGTATCCATATAGTACACGACAATTGTTAAATTAATAACAATGGATTATTATTAACAATAATACTGTCACGATCACAAATGATAGTGCCCGTGGTTACCACCAGAGGGCACTCCATCCCGGACTGTCACTTCATCTAAGGACTACATTTCCCACATCACTCACTACCCGGACTTCCTTCCTGATTACATCCACATGCACCCCATTACTTTGTTAGCTCACACTTTATAAGCCTGGTCATGTCTGCCATTCTTTGCAAAGTCTTGTTTGTTGTAATACTGCATTTATGAGCGATTTCTCTGGTTTCTTGTCTCTTGGTTTTGGATTACCTGCCTGTTCTGTGGATTACCCTTTTGCCTGTATCTCCTGTCTTAATTGCCTTTTTGGACTACACTTTTGGCATGTGTATGACCTTTTGCCAGTTTCTTGATTACAATTGTGGATTATCCTTTAATAAAGCTGTGTTTGGATTCTCAGCCTTTGTGTCTCAGAGCAGTAACGTTACAACTACATATTAGTAATTAGTAATTCATAAATAAATTAAGAATGTTAATAATAATTTATTATGTTAATAATTATTAATGTCATCAACAGTATTTATGGGAATTTGAATTCCTTCTTCTTTTTTTGCTTTGTTTTTAAATACAGAGCCTGGTGAAAAACTGGAGGTTGGTAAAACACAAATATGTTTACACTAACCATTGCAAATTCCTTTATCCTGATAGAACTTACCTAAAATTAAACCTATAACATTTATTTGCTTGAGATTGCTGTGTACACGATGCGTTTCTATTATCATTGCAGTTGTGCTTGTCTCTTTTTATTGGATTATTATGTTAGATTAGGAGTTAGCTATCTTTGCTGCCATCCTTTTCATTTGTACATGTGATTGAGGCAGGCTTTAAACTGATGCTAACCTTTCAGCATCATAAATGTAAGTGGTTTCCATTGAGCAGAGAGAGAGAGAGAGAGATTGCACCATTAGTTCATTTATACCTCATTGAAATACATTTTAGGTGGACCAAATGCTATTTACCTCAAGTTGCTATATATTTACAGGTGCGTTCTTTGTCTGAACAAGGTTAAAGGGGTGGTCACTAGATTTTGTGTCCCGCTCACCTTTATTCATTTGCATAAGCAGGAGACTGAAAATGCAAACATATGCGTCACAGATTGAAAATGTGTCATATTTAACCTCTTCTGTATAAAAAAAAAGTCTTCTGTATCAGATTTGGCACACACATTTCTTAGGCCTCCGCATTTTCAACAAGATTTAAACTTTGCTGAAATTGCTATTTTTGCTGTTAAATCTTTAAAGAAAAAATTAAAGTAAGCCTAATAATAACTATTATATTGTTGGTAACATGTCAGGATGAACACTTACTGGGCTGAACTTAGGTTTACATGATTTTTTTTAAACAGCATGTATGGATAATTATGTTAAAATGTGAGTATCAAATATTGAAGATTGAAATTTTATTGTTTAATGTTATTTTTATTTAGTATTATTATGTTTTATTATTTTTCATAATTATTTGTATAATGTACAATGTAAAGTCAGTTGTTTCTGAACATGTGTCCCAAGGAGAGACATGGATGAGCTATATTTGTTACAGGAATGTGCATACTTATAGAACATGTTTCCACTGATGCACACAGTAGCATGCATCTGTTCCATGATGTATTGTCAACTGATTCTTTATAAGGAAAGTGGATTGTGCAACATATGTAAGCATGAAGTATACGCTCTATTTTAAACATAGGACGCATGTTTCCCTTCCTTCTAAGGAAGTCTCTTCCTAGTGAGATCCTCTGTTAATAGTATATAACATTCAAATTGAGTGTCCGGCCTCAGACGAGAGAGGGAGACGAGAGAAAGAGAGACGGGAGACAGGGACAAGGGAGGATGGAGAAGGGAGAGGGAGAGAAATGGAGGAATGTCTGACATATAAAAATAATAAATAAGAGATCTCTTGACAAATTACTGGTATCTGGTCCTGTGATTCAATCATAACGGGTACAAATATGAATTTTCAGATCAACAATATGATGCATCATGTTTTTGAGAAACATTTGTTTGTTCATTGTTAAAGCAAATTCAGCTGAACCAAATTGCATATTTTTGCTCAGTTTGGGCCTTTGAATAAAAATGACGTGTGTGCTCCATAAACACATATGCAACATTAATTCAGAATTAAAAACAATATTTTGTCTAAAAGTTGAATAAACTGTTCCTTTTTTATGACTATCATTTCATATATCAGGCTTAACAGGGCCACAGTTATCTATTAAATATAGTAAATATTTAATTTGAAAATTCTGATTTTATTACACTGAAAAAAGTGCATATGCCTTGTTATTACTTTAATATTTTTACTTGATCTGACTCAATAAAACACCAAAGCTTTCCAGCTTGTCAGTAAATGATGGATAAAGTCATTAATGGATGCTTTATTTTTAATTACAAGCCGTTTTTCATATATGTTATTGACAATATAAAGTGTCAATCAATGTACATTTTGTTAAATCGTTTATATCATGCATGTAAACATAGATTTCAGTAGGAAAATTGCAACACGTTCGAGTGATGAAGCATAGATGAATGAAAAAAATAGGAATGGGTCGTGCTTTATACTTTTAAAAGCACATTAAGTCACGAAAGCGAACTCAAATTGGCACTCGCACAACAGCTTTCTGTGTGGTGCTCATTTGCCTGTCAGCATGCTAATAGCGAAATGTGTTCTTTTTTTGTTGCCTTTGAATTGTCAAATAGTTCCACCTCTTTGCACATTTTCGGTTATGTGACGCACGGTGACACTCTGCCAAGATGGCGACGGCCGGCTCCACCCACTTTGGGTTTCAAAAATGCTCTATACGGACACTACGTCCATTGTTTTATACAGTCTACAGTATCAGTATATTAGATTTGTGCATTCGGCCTTAAAGTGACAGCAGCTGTCGTCTGTCATTAATGTCATTAATGTCATTAATCAAACAACAGAGAGAAAATCTCACTAATCTGACTACTGACTACTCTGAATCTCAACATAACACTCATCATTAATATGTACGCCCCCAACATTGCATATGCCACGCGGAACTGCACAGCCGAATCATCGGGAGTTCTGCAGGTATTGTGAACAAGCGCCACACGAGGATAGCGGAAATGACAGATCATGGAAATAAATGTTATGTTCCAGGCTGTGCAGGGGACATGAGGACTTTTCATACCCTTCCCACAGAACAAAACTGTCAACATGCATGGTTGATGTTTATCTATAACCGGATACCGCGACAATTTAATTCAAAGTTGTTTGTTTGCTCTGCCCATTTCACCACGGACAGTTTTTCTGACCTGGCTGGGACAATATCAAACAGGTTTCGCTCAGCGTCTGATACTAGAGAAGTGGCAATTCAAACTATATTCCCGCAAGCAGTAAGTAGTGATTTTATCTACTTACTGGTTGTATAAACAATTTCTGATTAAATTGAAAGTTTCTTAGTGAGACAACATTAACGATAATTTCCCCTGTGTTGTCTAGATCCAACGCAAGATTCTAGTACAGTAACAATAGGAAACTCCAAGTAACTAACACACATAACAGTTTGACAAATGTCAAATGACAAAGGTTAATATTATTTCCTGCCAGTGTTGTCATATAAATCTACAAAATACAACTGTAGATACATATGGCAATCCCTTTTGTCGGATAGAATTATAATTTAGCCTATATTTCATCAACAACTCAGGAGCTAACTATGTTAGTTTAGATTCTTATAGCTCACTCGATCCTTCTAGCTAACATCACCTTCACCACTTAAGTTGAAACGATAGTCATTTGACAAGGCATCTAGTCAATTTGTTAAAAAAAACATAACTGTACTGTACAAACAACATATTTATGCACTAACGTTACCCAGTTCGCTGCATACCGCATGTCTGCCAGGTTCAGCCACAGGTGGCGTTCCTGGACCACAAGTGTGGTCAGGGTGCGTGTGGACAGGGTGTGTGTGGTGACTTTCGGAGCGGGGCACTGAGAACCAGCACGGTCCGTCCAGAGATACCAATCGTCCAGCCGCGAGAGTTCGGGAAACGGTGGAGGGTTCCACTCAAGCCCGACACTCGCGGCGGCCCGGGAAAGCATAGCCGTGACCTCTGGATCAGACTCTGACAACGCTACCACTCCTGAAGGGAGTAACGCAGCCGGATCCTCATCTCCAGAGTCCATTAGCTCATCTCCCAAGGAATTAATTTTTTTTTTATTGCCAAGTACATTTTTACATACACGGAATTTGTTTTGGTGTTGTAGTCACACCGAGTCGCCATTCTGCGGCGCCTCCCGATGCAGCAATCGACAACATATCTTCAGTCGGAGCCCCGAAAGTAATGGCTGGCCCCCCATGGGAAGGACCAGCACGCTCTTCTGGAAGCTCTAGTGGCGCAGCGGAGGGGGGAGGAGCTCGAGGAGCCTGTTGACCCGGCGGGAGTGCCCTCACTGTAACCCTCAGGTCTCCACCAAAGGCATCAGCCAAAGTAGCAGCCCTATGCTTTGCAGCGGGAGGACCACTAGATCTGGGGATACTCAATGGGACTCCACCCCTTTTGAGGTATTGGAGCCTAGACCGTAATACTGCGATGGTCATGTTCGTGCAGTGTGAACATGAGTCATCCACGAAAGTCACCTCAGCACACGTGAGACAGCGATCGTGCCCGTCAACTGGAGATAGATACCGACGGCATTCAGAAACACACGGTTTGAATGACATCTTGAAAATAACGCAGGGTCAAACAGTGTTGCTCTGTTAGTAGAGGAAAAACCGCTCCGAAAAGTGCCGAGGCACACAGGGGAAATGGCCACGGCTCACAGCAGTTCAAAGGTGCAAGCCTGCTGTGAGCACTCAAAGGAAAACGCCCAGCGAGCTGTGAGAACAGCTGTTTGTTTTCTTCCTCACTCGCGACCACCGCTGAAAGGCACCGTAACACCGACACTGGAAGCAGGTAGGCAGTTTTCCTCTCTCTCTCTTGACTAGTAGTAAATACACTCTTCGTAGGAACATAGAATGCTCGGCTCCGAAGTTGAAAGCAATATGCGGTACTTCCACTTCCGTATTTATACCCGCAACGCGGGGCGACGCGTGGAATGCGTGAACCGCATGCCAATGTTCATTTGCTCATTTCTATACACTCGAAGTAGATTGGTCTCTGAAAACAGATCCCAATTCGTCGGTCAGTTCCGACGTACGTCGAACGTGACCAACGGAAAGGGAACAGCCAATCAGAGCAGAACTCCACATTAATATTTATCACCCTTCCAAATAAGGCAAAAACAGACCATTTCATTCTAGGGACAATTTCTAGGGTTGTAAATAAACCTGTAAAACCATACCTGGACAAGTTTTGCCCTTAATATCAGAGAACAATTTAAAATATTGTTTCAACTCATTCTAGGGCACCTTTAAGCAACCACTGAGCAGCCACTCACAACACCCTTTAATCTGAATAGCAATGCACTAACAACCATTCAGAATACCTTAGCGACCACATAGCAACGAAAATGTGAACGTTCAAAAAATGTAAAAAATCCACTTATAATTAATCATATCATGTTGCCAGATGTAGTGTAGTGTAACGTACTGTGACCACCCCTGAAGTTTGAATTCCCAGTGAATCAGTCCTCGAGACCCAAGATCTCTTATTCTCTCTCTTTCCCTTTCACCTCCTCATTTTCCTCCCTCTTTCTCTCTCTCTCTCTCTCTCTCTCTCTCTCTCTCTCTCTCTCTCTCTCTCTCTCTCTCTCTCTCTCTCTCTCTCTCTCTCTCTCTGTTCTCCTATGGGTCTCTGCAAACACAGGCACAGGATGCTGTATGCTAATTTCAGATTTAATGATTAATTAGTTGCTGGCCTGCTTTTCTGCAAGGACGGCCACAGATAAAAACCCTTACTTTGTTTTCGGAGTGCGAATGGTGTTTGCATGAAATCATACATGCAAAATGAGCTTCTCTCACACACAGAAATGCTGAAATTTGGATGTCCCATGAGCATACACAAAACTCAGATGAAGGCAAGTGGGACTGTGTGTGTGCTGCAGTTATTATGTAAGCAGCTCAAATGGCCCTGGCATCTCTAAGAGAATGAGTGTGAAGTGGAGTTGTCCTCTTAAAGCCTATGACATAGTCAAGCACTCTTCTGAGAGCGTTTTGAGTATATTCTACAGCCCGCCTCCCTTCCCCTCACATCTGCCCTGCTAACTAGCACACATCAAAACAGAAAACCCAGTCATCCACAATGAAACCCACTGATGACATTTGACAAGGATACGTGTTAAACTGGTCAGTGGACTATACAGATACATTTTTTAAATGTTCATAATACTATTAAAGGGGACCTATATGCCCTTTTTGAAAGTCTTGGTTTTGTTTTTGGGGTAAACTAGAATAGGGTTTCATGCTTGAATGTTCAAAACCACATCATTTTTCACATATTTTACATTATTGCAGCACCTCTCTTCCCAGTCTGTCAGTAACGCTCTGATTGATAATGAGCGCCAGCTGTGCATCGCACCGGTCTCATATCTCATGGAGGAGCTTGGATGCATAAAAGGAGGAGCGACGACAGTGAATGACGAGAGAGGACCAGGCCTGGACTTTATGTTATGTTTTGTTTGGTTTATGTTTTATTATGTGTGTGCGGCAGTCGTCCGCAAGGAGGCTGCTGTTTTTACTTTCAGTTTGTGTTTATTTATTTATTAAAGTATTTGAACGTTCGCAGGTTCCCGCCTCTTTAACAACAAACGTTGTTGGTGCCGAAACCCGGGAGGAAGGAGGGACATGCTGTTGGAGAGCCCTCACTGCTCAGGGGGATCGCAGTGCTGAGGAGGTCGGCAGCACGGAGGAGCGGAGACTGCGAGTTGCTGCCCGAGGCGGTGTTGCTGGAGCGAGAAGAGTTTTATTATTGGTTTATGTTTTATTATGTGTGTGCGGCAGTCGTCCATGAGGAGGCTGCCATTTTTACATTCAGTTTATGTTTATTTATTTATTAAAGTATTTGAGTGTTCGCCAGTTCCCGCCGCCTTCTTCCCATAACAACAAACTTTGTTACAGCTGTAAATTATGAATTATTTAAATGAGAAATATTGTGACGTGGGTTTTCAGAAGAACTCAAAACTACAATCGAGGTGTTTCAGGGAGTTCAGAAACAGTGCTTATTGATATAGAGAATAACTCATAGGGGAACCTTTTTTGGTGCTATATAGCACCAATTTTGGTTCTTCAGCGGTTCTTCAGAGGTTCTTCACCGGTTCTTTGACTAAGGTGCTAGATAGCACCTCTGAAGAACCGCTGAAGAACCACTGAAGCACCAAAATTGGTGCTATATAGCACTAAAAAAGGTTCCCCTATGATTACGAGTCAAGAACCATTTTTGGTGCCATATAGATTTTTTTGAGTGTATATAAAATAAATATAAATAAATATATACAAATATATAAAAAGCTAAATAGGACCCCTTTAAAATATAGGAAATAAACTTGTGCATTTTTGCTCAGACTTACCAGGAACCCCATCATAGTCCTCAAATATAATTCATGCTTCAGTGCAATTAAAACAAAATGGAGAAATAATTGCGGTAGATATGGGTGTGCTATATGACCATATACATATCACTAGGTTTTTGCTGTTCAACCCTAACATATATTATACAATCATGCTGTCTATTTAAATTTAAATGATAAAGTGATTTAAATATTTTAAAATGAAACAATGTATGGAAACCAAAAGGTTTGATTATTTATAACATAATAATATTGATAATAAGAATAAGAATAATATGATGAATTCTGGCGTCAGTGCATGAACGACTGCTTCTATTATATAACACTTGGGTTAAAAACAACTCAAAACAGGAATGGATTATAAATATGATGGGATGAGCCACATTTGAGGCCACTGTAATATAGCAAATGTGACAAGTGAGTGTTATAGCTTATGGCTTGAAATAAATGCATATGGGTTTGGAACAACATAAGGGTGAGTAAATGATAACTGAATAAAAATGTGTGGTCAAACCATTCCTTTGTATGATGTTTACTGATTCTTCATACCAAAATTATTGTCACACACAATGTTATTAATGAAGCAATTCTATTGAAGCCTATTAAAAGTTATGATTAGAAACCTCAGAAAGGTCATCTAATGCACATGGCATATCAGAGATACACTACCGTACACTAACGTTCATAAATCGGTAAGATTAAAACAAAATGTAGTAATCTTACTGACCCCAAACATTTGAATAGTGATGTATGTATGTATATCATTTGTGATCAAACGACAACATTTTCTGTTGGGATAAATCCAATTCAAGATATGGACCATATTTTAGAACTGTTCGTTTTACTATGGGATGTTTTACAGGTTTTATTGTTATGAAGAAAATAACATTGTAGCCGTGTGCAGTGATCCGGCAGTATCCAATCAGCAATATCTTTACAAGTCTTAAATCATCTCTCTCTCTCTCTCTCTCTCTCTCTCTCTCTCTCTCTCTCTCTCTCTCTCTCTCTCTCTCTCTCTCTCTCTCTCTCTCTCTCTCTCTCTCTCTCTCTCTCTCTCTCTCTCTCTCTCTCTCGCTCTTCCTTCATGTCCTCTTTAAGCTCCTCACTACCAAGGAGATGTATGATACTCTGAGAAAGCTATCAGTAGCATTTCCATTCATCTTTTTTAAGCCATGTTCCTGAGCCATAAATGCCATATGACGAATCACTTTGAATCTGCACGATAATGGTGTAATGATACTGATTGGCTGATGGCACCACAAGATTGGGGGGGTGGGGGGGGGAGGTGAGCCTTTAAATAATTTCGCAAAAAGACTCGCTCATTTGCGTATCATGTTCACGTCATTTCTTCACAGATAATGATCATGTCTGTTATTTTTCCACTAAACTATGCGATCTGAATGGTTATGACTCAAGCAACAGTGCTGTCTTCATCTGCACTGTGACAAAATAAAAAATAAGTTACTGAGTAACTCACTTCCATAGACACATTGTGTTTGTGCTCTATCAAAGAAAACAGAACAGACTGCACAACCGCTGCGTCTCGGAACAACACTGTGTTTTATTCCTCAAATAATCAGCGTATTGGAACGAATCAGAGTAAATTATTTATTTAAGCTACCCATTCATAAATACAGTCATTTGCTGAGTTAAATAAATGAGCACTTTGAACGAATCGGTTGAATTCAACTCACTCCTTAATACAGTAGCTAATCTACTGGCGGTTTTAATTTCATTTTATTTTAATTTCAATTTATTTAATTAATTATTAGCTACTAATTACATCTTCAACAGTGTAATTAGATTATGTTACCAATTATTCTCTTTCTAAAAAAATTATTCCATTACTTATTACCAATTACTTTCCAAATCCCATATTAATCTAGTTGAACCAACAAAGATAGACATAAAACTGCTCTTTTAATTCTTTCAAATAAATAAAATAAAATTGCATAAATTATTCTTGAACTGACCAAAATATTTAAAGAGAGATTACATTTCAGTTTAACATAAGATGTAAAATGTTGATGGTAAATCCATATTGTTTTATATAGAATTGTTGTAGTCTAAAGTATTTGAATCACATCAGAAGTAGCTGTAAATTACAAAGAAATTAAGAGTAATTCCTTACTTTACTTTGAAATTAAAGTAATTAATTCATTAGTTAGTAATGCATTACACCAACACTGATTATGCAACTGCCATGTAAATCCATTCATGTCACATCTGAGTTGCAATAAGTGTAAATACATTGATGGATTTTGTTGATACTGACTTTATTTGATTGGTAATAGACATACAGTGTTGTCTTATTCTGATTGAATTAATTGATTTAAGAATCTGACATAAGAGGACACAGATATCACAATACATTTAAAAATTGTATTGTATTTTTTGCTACTATATAATGATAATTAGTAGCGTAGGAAGAGACCAACATAAACTCAAGCCTAGGGGCCCCCAGACCCCTCAGTCCTGCCCTGATTCTATTCATTTGTGCCATTGCTTGTAATTTGTTCTTACTGACTGTTTACTTGTCTTAATATGTATTACAATACTAATAAGACTTTTTTTTTGGTGGGGCCAGTGTACATTTTCGCAGGGCAAGTACAAATCTGGACCAGAGTGAACCTGTAGAAAAGCTCCTTTGCATTGAGCCATGTAAATATAGAGAGTTCCTTTCAAGACCTGCCTCTTTTGTTATACAATAGTTTTGTTACTGGGAAAAAAATAACGTTAAAAGTCTGGGCCCACCGGGAATTTCAATTGGCCCACCCTGCATCTCAAAGCTGGAGCCGGGCCTGGAATATCACCAGAAGTAGTAGGTTAACCCAAGTACTTTTTTATGAGTACTGTGAATTCTGACATACTACTTTTGTCACATTTTGTTTTTCACCTACTATATAGTAGGGAAGTGTCCAAGTTAACTCCTTAACACAGTCCTGCAACACCACATGTCCAGCAGGTATCCAATAAGAGTCTTCCAAAGATGACATGTGACCTTGTACTTGTTCTAACTTCCTTTTCACTTGTAAAAATACTCACCTATTTTTTTGTATTTGTGTACATTCAAGATGTGGTTAGATTCCTGAGTGCAACCATTGGACATATTTGGAAACAGCTTGTGGGATTATTTGATTTCCCGATGCAGATGTCATGAAAAGGAATCCTACACGAAGGAAGTTAGGTTGGTGTTTTTTCTTGGTCCGTCCATCTTTTCTTAAACCACATGTGCTGCGTTCCAGTGTGTTTTTATTATGCCCTTCACTTGCTAATTTCCCTCTGTCTTGTTCACTTGGATGTGCGTCATTGCTTACGTTGCATGAGTGCCCCCTTTGCAATGGGCTGAACTGGAACGTCCTAAGCCCTTGATCACTTGGAATCCACTATGGAGTTGATTTATTATTATTGTTTCCCTTACAAAATTGTTTAATGTAGCATTCTATATGTATATAGGTGTGTTTGGGTTGTTTTAAATGTTTTTTTAAATAATTAAAATATCATAGAGTTCTTTGTGGTGGGGTAAATTAAACGCATATACGGTGACGACACAATTGTGTTGCATTATGGTATATGGAGCTGCCTGAATGTAGATATGAAGTAGACTCGCTCCCTCTGTCAAAATCGAGGGAGAGAGGGTCTGGCCATATAAACTTCCCTTGTCCACTTCACGAAGTGGAATGCATTTCAAAATGGTGGCATGGTGTATGTTTTGCATTGCAGATTGAAGTTGGGATAGGATGCTGCCATTTTGGCTCGTAATAAATGGGAGTAACATATGTAAAAAACAAATGTGATGTCCGCACACTGATATAACTGCTCGTTTCGACTAACAGGTCTTTGTCAGTAATATATGTAAACACTGTACATTTGTTAGACTAAGCCTGATCCTTAATTTGAAATATACATGCAATGTTTGTTTGTTTTTCACAGATTGCTGTATGTCATCATGATTTCTATGTTTTTTATTATTTGGTCAGACAGTCAAGTTATTTAATATATAAAGTTATTTATATATTATATTATGCAGCACATTCGCGTTCTTTATTAACTTTTTGAAGTGTAAACATGTCAGTTGCATAGCTGCCAATAGAGGAACAGGAAGCTCTCAGATTTCATCCAAAAGATCATCATTTGTGTTCTAAAGAAAAATGTAAGTCTTACTAAATTAATGACAAAATTGTTATTTTTTAAACCCTCAAATAATTGTTAAAACCCTATAACATGTATGCACATTGGGACACAGGCAAGGAGCGCTGCAATATATAGCCACATATTTAGAATAAAATAAATTCAAACCATACCTACTGTTATTATAAGTACTACTTTTTTATTTTTTATAATAGCCTGTAATGATAAATACATTATAAAAATATATATTTTAATTAAATTAGGTGCCTCTCCTCCCTGTTTTCTCTCCATCTCTATACTTCTGGTGGCATTGTTTGTGAAAATGTACACGTCTATTTACGTTTACATGGAATGCGATTTTTCTTCAATGAGGGGGAGAAGGAGGCGGGATGTATGTATGTACTACTACAGTACAGCACTTGTATCGTTGCATTGAATGGCTGTAAGCTGTGAGAAGACAGTGTCAGCCATGTATTGGACAAAACAGCGACCATGAATGTAAAGAAATGAAGTTGCTTGTCATGTTTTCCTAACAAGCAACCACATTTTTAAAATAAGCACAAAAAACCGCAACCCGCGACTCGTGATTTCTTTAGCGCGACTTGCCAAAAAAAGCGGATTTTATACGCGGACTTGGCAACTATTTCACTGACACTGAGGTGGTGTGCACAGTTAATGTGAGAATCAAAGGCGAACGGCGCATGACATACGTCACGACCAAACGTTAGCGATTGGTTTGGCAGATGCAGAGTGACTCTTGGCAGATCCAATAGTTTTACACTTCAACAGAGTTCCCACCTTCAAGTCAACTTTATTTATATAGCGCTTTTAACAATGTAGATTGTTCCAAAGCAGCTTTACAGTGTTAAACAGGAAAATAATGCAGCATAATTTTATTAAGCTGTATACACGGGTTTCCTGTTTACAAACATTACAGGGTACGTGCGCATCCTGGAGGCAGAAAGACAGATCGCTGGGCTGGTCCGCTACTGCAACAACCTTAAGTATTGAAGCTTTCCTTATTGTTTGTATATAACTGCTGACTCAATAAAACGTGCTTTTAGTTGGATCTGTTTGTCTGTCTTTAATTTTGCAGTGTTGCTGTGATACATGTATGAATGATCATGTCAGGCTAGTAATGTAATCAATTAATCAAACATCACAGATACAGTTATTAATAAGCACTGGCTCTGTTGGTACAATTAACCACGCAGCAACTCCTTGGCATTTTGACTTTCAGACACGCCGCTGCTAACCTACAACACGCGAGGTCTCTTCTTTCTGCCTCTCGGTTGCGTGCGCAAGCAGTGATGACGTCGCCGAGAAATCCATGTATAGTCATTTGATGTCATCAGTTTAAATTTCCATACGGTGACAGTGTAGGCTTTAGATAAATAATTAGATCAGTAATATATGGTTCATTATTATATGGTTCATTTAGTTTATTAATTAGATTTATTTCGATGTTTAGTTGAAAAATTTTAGTGTCCCCAACTGAGCACGCCAAGCCAGAGGCAACAGTGGCAAGGAAACCAAAACCCCATTAGGTGACCTAATGGAGAAAAAAAAACCTTGGGAGAAACCAGGCTCAGTCGGGGTGCCAGTTCTCCTCTGGCCAATTAACAAACAGCGTATTATTATTATTATTATTATTATTATTCTGGCAGCTTTACAGGTCAGAGGTCATAATAGATCGGAATATTCGAAGGACCGGAGGCAACACGCTGGAGACGGGTTTATTGTGGATGACATATCGATTTAAGTATTATTTAATTGTAATATTCGAACAATCGGACTCATCACACTGGAGACATGTTTATTAAGATGCCGTGTCGATGAGGCAGTTGTAGGGGGAGACTAATTGACACAGTCTCTGCGAACACTTCGGGGTCCTGTGTTGGTCTTCTCTGGGCGCAGGTCCATCATCTGATCAGGATATGGCCCGGATCCGGCTGACTGCAGTAAACCTCGGGATAAAACAGAGAGACTATCATTAGCGTAGATGCCATTCTTCTGATGATGTAACAAGTACATCAGGTGTTATGGGAAGTGTTCCCGGTTCCGGCTGACCTAGTTAATGCAGCCTAACAATAATTTCAAAGAAAAAGTGTTTTATGTGTATGCCAAGAGAAAAGAGATGTGTTTTTAGTCTAGATTTAAACTGACAGAGTGTGTCTGCTTCCCGAACAATGTTAGGAAGACTGTTCCAGAGTTTAGGAGCTAAATAGGAAAAGGATCGACCGCCTGCAGTTGATTTGGATATTCTCGGTATGATCAACTGGCCAGAATTTTGAGACCGCAGTAGACGTGATGGAGTATAATATGTTAAGAGCTCGCTCAAGTATTGGGGAGCTAAACCATTTAGTGCTTTGTAAGTAATAAGCAAGATTTTAAAATGTATGCAATGTTTAATAGGGAGCCAGTGCAATGTTGACAGAACTGGGCTAATATGGTCATACTTCCTGGTTCTAGTAAGAACTCGAGCTGCTGCGTTTTGGACCAGCTGGAGTTTATTTATTAAGCGAGCAGGGCCACCACCCAGTAGAGCATTACAATAATCTAGCCTTGAGGTCATGAACGCATGAACTAACTGTTCAGCATTTTGCATTGAGAGCATGTGCCGCAATTTAGATATATTTTTAAGATGGTAGAATGCCGTTTTACAGATGCTCGAAACGTGGCTTTCAAACGAAAGATTGGTATCAAAGAGCACACCCAGGTTCCTCACTGACGACAAGGACTTGACAGAACAGTCATCAAGTGTTAGATAGTATTCTAGGTTACTACTTGTGGAGCTTTTTTGTCCAATAATTAAAAATTCATTTTTTTCTGAATTGAGTTGCAGGAAATTACAGGTCATCCAATGTTTTATATCAGCTATGCATTCCGTTAATCTTGTGAATTGGTAAGTTTCTTCAGGGCGTGAAGAAATATAGAGCTGAGTATCGTCAGCATAACAATGAAAACTAAAGCCATGCTTCCTAATAATATTTCCCAGTGGTAGCATGTACAGGGTGAAGAGCAGCGGTCCTAGCACTGAGCCTTGCGGTACTCCATACTGAACTTTTGATCGGTGTGACATCTCTTCATTTACTGCTACATACTGATAACGGTCACATAGGTATGATTTAAACCATGACAAAGCAATTCCACTAATAACTACATAATTTTCGAGTCTATTCAAAAGAATGTTGTGGTCGATAGTATCGAATGCAGTGCTAAGATCGAGTAACACTAATAGAGAGATACAGCCACGATCGGATGATAAGAGTAAATCATTTGTAACTCTGATGAGAGCAGTCTCAGTGCTATGATACGGTCTAAATCCTGACTGGAAATCCTCACAGATACCATTTCTTTCTAAAAAGGAACATAATTGTGAGGACACTGCCTTTTCAAGTATTTTTGACAGAAAGGGTAGATTTGAGATTGGTCTATAATTGACTAATTCTGTAGGATCAAGTTGCGTTTTTTTAATAAGTGGTTTAATAATAGCCAACTTAAAAGTTTTCGGTACATATCCTAATGACAAAGATGAATTAATGATATTAAGAAGAGGATCTATGACCTCTGGTAGCATCTCTTTTAATAGCCTAGTCGGTACAGGGTCAAGCATACATGTTGTTGATTTTGATGATTTAACGAGTTTAGCCAATTTTTCTTCTTCTATAGCAGTGAATGATTGTAATTTTTCTTCAGTGCCACTACAATGCTCTGTCTGATGTGATACTGTAGTAGACGGCTGCATGGTTAAAATTTTCTTCCTAATATTATCAATCTTACATGTGAAGAAGTTCATAAAGTCATTATAGCTGTGCTGTTTACAATCATCAGAAGTTGAAGCTTTATTTTTAGTTAATTTAGCTACTGTATCGAATAAATACCTTGGGTTGTGTTTGTTTTCTTCCAAGAGAGTTGAGAAATAAGCAGATCTAGCAGTTCTTACGGCCTTTCTGTATGTGATCATGTGCTCTTTCCACGAATTACGAAAGACCTCTAGTTTTGTTTTCTTCCAGCTGCGCTCCATTTTTCTGGCTGCTGTTTTAAGGGCCCGGGTGTGCTCGTTGTACCATGGCGTTGGACTATTTTCTTTAATCTTCTTTAACCGCAGAGAGCAACTGTGTCTAAAGTACTGGAAAAGAGAGTCAATAGTTTCTGTTGCAACATCGAGTTCTTCTATGCTATCTGGGTTGCTGAGGAGATGATACTGATGAGGAAGATTATTCAAAAAGCAATCTTTAGTAGCGGCAGTGATTGTCCTGACATTTTTGAAGCAAGGGGGCAGCTTTGCAACCTTAGCTAAATTAAGTATACAAGATACTAAGAAATGATCTGAGATGTCATCGCTCTGCTGCAGAATTTCAACGGTATCAACATTTATTCCATGTGACAATATTAGGTCTAAAGTATGATTATGGCGATGAGTGGGTCCTGACACGTGTTGCCTAACTCCAATAGAGTTTAGTGTATCTTTAAATGCTAATCCCAATACGTCTTTTTCGTTGTCTACATGGATATTAAAATCACCAACAATTAGTACTTTATCTACGGCCAGTACTTATTCTGATAGAAAGTCAGCAAATTATTTGATAAAGTCTGTATTATGCCCTGGTGGCCTGTATACAGTAGCTAACACCAATGTTGAACGGGTTTTGTCATGTACACTACATAGCGTTACATAAAGCACCACAACTTCGAAGGAATTATATTTGAAACTAGACTTCTGAGTAATACTGAAGCTATTATTATAAATTACAGCAACCCCTCCCCCTTTACCTTTCAGACGCGGCTCATGTTTATAACAATAATCTTGGGGGGTGGACTCATTTAAGGTAATGTAGTCGTCAGGTTTTAGCCAGGTTTCTGTCAAACAGAGCACATTTAGATTATTATCTTTAATAATATCATTAACAATAAGCGCTTTTGGGGAAAGGGATCGAATATTCAGCAACCCAAGCTTTATCAATTGTTCATCTATATCTTTTGTTTATTTGTTGGACATCAATTAAATTTTTACTGTTGAATGGTTTTGATGTTTTTTTGTATTTACTAATTCTGGGAACAGACACAGTATCTATATGATAATATCTATATCCTCACTGTATCACTATATCCTTCAAGGAAGTAAATGCTCGTCAATGGAGAGTGGCCAGACTCTATGTACAAAATGAAATGTACGAGAGTCTGGTAAGACCAAGCTAATAGGAAATAGCATGGCAAGAAGATTCAGTATATATACAATTATTTTACATTTGTTAAATTACATGAAAAAAAAAAAAAATGGGGCCCAGGTGTGTGCACAAGTTTAAATGCTACAGATCTTTGACTAATTCACTCTTACTTCAGGAAATAAAGTCAACTATATTAGACCAGACATTTGCCAGATAGAAGGTGCTTTCCAGTTTTGTGCACAATATGCATCAGACGGTTGTGATAAGGGTGGAAAGTCTGAACAGGTTGCAGAAACACATGGAACTTCTGTCTCTGCTGTTTTAGATTGCATTGATTGTGAAACCGCATACATGCACAGGAAAGCAGCAGATGGAAAAGGCATGATTACATGGCAGTATTGAGTAGAATTTAAAAAAATAAAAAATAAAACAACAAATCATTTTAGCTCTTTCAAAACTTTCAAGGTCTTGCTATAAAACAAACAAAATATCTCTCTCATATCCCAGCTGTAAAGTGGCACATCGACAAACGTGTTTTGACGGCGCTGTACGTGCTGAGCATGTTCAGGGAAGAGAACAGCATGAAAATAAGGAGCATATTGTTTATGAATTCTTAGGGGTGAAAAACACCCATCTGTCTCCAAAAAAAAACACTCTGTACAACCCTCTTTGTACTTTGTCCCACTGTAAGCACCTTTTGTTTGGCCTGATATTTTGACAGTTGTTGAATGTGATCTGTCACTGGAGGTCTGGATATGCCTTCTCTGCTCAGAACTGCCATGATAACCTTTTTGGACACTGACCTCTGTTATGGAGGAGAGTTTTGTGTGCATGTGTGTCAGTATGAATAACCTTTCTGGTGGTAGCTGTCATTAAAATGCACTAGAATTTGATTTAATGAAAAATTACTTTTCAAAAACGTTAAGGGAGGTATAGACATAGTAAAACAAGGCTAAAACAAGACAAATATGTTTGGAATGCTACACTAGCATAATATTGTGCATTAAGCATACAATATATAACCCCCCATATGTCGTATGCTTAATGTCACAGTATGCTCCTTTTTTTCAAATGTCATTTGCTAAAATGTGCAGTATACAACAACATGCACTCTATTCGACCTCCATTTCAATCTGTCAAATGAACCAGAAGTAAAATCAGCCATTTTTAACTTCTCTTTCTTGACTCATTTCTTGATATACTGCCAAGACTCAAGATAAACTTTATAAAGCAAAATGACCATATTTCCGAGACACATGAAATAGATAGATAGATAGATAGATAGATAGATAGATAGATAGATAGATAGATATAGATAGATAGATAGATAGATAGATAGATAGATAGATAGATAGATAGATAGATAGATAGATAGATAGATAGATAGATAGATAGATAGATAGATAGATAGATAGATAGATAGATAGATAGATAGATAGATAGATAGATAGATAGATAGATAGATGGATGTTCAGCATACCAAGACATTTTGGACAATCTCCCAACTTTGTGGGAACAGTTTGGGGATGGCTGCACAAAGCAAGGTCCATAAAGACATGGATGAGCGAGTTTTGTGTGGAGGAACTTGACTGGCCTGCACTGACTTTAACCCGATAGAACACCTTTGGGATGAATTAGAGCGGAGAATGCGAGCCAGACCTTCTCGTCCAGCATCAGTGCCTGCATGACCTCACAAATGCGCATCTAGAAGAATGGACAAAAATTCCAATAAACACACTCCTAAACCTTGTGGAAAGCCTTCCCAGAAGTGTTGAAGCTGTTATAGCTGTAAAGGGTGGGCCAACTCCATATTAAACTCTACGAATTAAGAATGGGATGTCATTAAAGTTCATGTGCATGTAAAGGCAGGCGTCCCAAAACTTTTGGCAATATAGTGTAGATAGAGATTTTTCAGTCGGTTTTACACAGCATGTGAATAAAATATGAATAAAATCTGTAAATTATATTTTAATGTTATTGCCGCTTCCATAGACACCAGTGGATATCTTACAAACTCTAAATGTATTGTTTTACTAGTACTTATGTGTATTTAAATGTTTGAAATCTAAAATAAATATTATGTGGTTGAAAACATTGCATAGTTGTGATATATGATAAGCGCTGAGCGCTTCTGACTCTGGCTCAGCACCAGCCAAAGCACGAAAGCACAGTTTGAATCTGGCAGTTATGTCACATCACTGAACATTCTAAATCCCATATGTGGGACCGTACTCTCAGGGGCACAGAAATAAAAATCCCATATGTGGGACCGTATTGCTCAAAAGGTTAATACAAATTATTTTGTTCAGTTCTCAACACCCCTCACAGATGCATCCTGGGCATACTATTACATAAAATGAATTATTTGCAGAATACATCATATACTGCAGTGTGAAGTACTGTGATTAGTAAGATAGTATTCCATTCTTAACATAGCCCATGTATCACTGAAATGTACATTAGAGGCATTGGGTTCAGAGGTGAAAAGTCAAGTGATGGTCAAGTTGAAGTTCCTGCATGTTGTCTCATGCTGCAGCATGTAGCCGTGGGGACGGCAGCGATTGGACTGAGGCCGTCTGTTAGTCACACCCCTTAATTCAAATATACAGCCACCCACTGTTCCTCTCTATGCATGAATATGAATTACAATTCCATGCTTCAGCAGTCTGTGCGTCCTTGAGGAGATTTTCTTTTACCTGAACCTCCTTATTTTTCAATTACATAACCATAGAAATAGAAACCATTATTGTAATATCCTCATTCATTGAATCAACATTCAAGGCTTCCCTTCGGCTGAGAAATTGAGCTTTCAGATACCCAGCAAGTGAGAGAGGCAATTTACAGTATAAAGCTGAAAATAAACATTATGGCTTCTTTCACTCCACGGCTTCAAAGATCCGAACATTAAAGGCAATTTGTAATGTAAGGAGAGTTTTAGAAATGTAAAATAAGACCTTGGCATGAATTTCAATGCATTTAAGATGCATTCAAGTTTTTTAAGGGATAGTTCTTTAAATCATATCATGTCAAATTGAGATGTTAGGCAGGTTTTTTGCTGATGACTATGCACACACACGTCTGGTTCACTATCTTTTTGGGGACTCTCCAGACATAATGGTTTTTATATAGTATAACAAAAAAAGTTATGCAGTAAGATATGCCTCTCCACTGTAACTCTGAAATCTAATTTGTGCGTATTAAACTAATTTATTGTCATGAGTGGTTATGAAATAGATTAGAGAAATTATTTGATCTCAAAACTGTGGCAGATAAGAAAATGATTCAATAATCAACAGCTTACAGTTATTTTACGATTGCTTAAGCACAATTTAACCAACAAGGCTCCTTTTGTCAAAACACTACACATAATTCACACATCCACACACACAAGTAGCAGAACACCTCAGTTCCCTTTCGTTCAGTCACTCCGAGTAACGTCAGTGACTGACAAATGAGATTTCGCTTAGAAGCCTATCAACTTCGAGATCTAGAAAATGCCCAATGGCAGTGCCAATGCCATGGGCATGTGGAATTTGCATAGCGGACTCCGCCCCACCGCGTGGCTATATAAAGACGTGCGCTGGCAATGTCGCATTATGTTTCTGCTTCGGAGCCAAGAGTACCTACCTCTTCACTCCCCAAAGCGTTCTGAGACTTCTTGTCAGCTTCTTTGAGACGAACAGCCTTGCAGTCGGTGTTGGTGTGATGGAGCATTCCAGTGATCGGATACTTCCTGCCTGCTGATCTGTGCAGTGATCTGTTTCCAGCTGGTATGCGTTTCCCTGGGCGCTTCGGCATCGACTGCGAGGTTTCCTCTCACAAAAAGAGCTCACACGTGTCACGTCCTTTTCAGGATGGCTCGCCCGTGTGATTCTGGGTATGGTTGATCTCTTCCGCCTTCCGATGGCCACAATCACTGTCTGACGTGTTTGGGCTTTCAGCACGCTCAGGCAGCACTTGTGGAAGACTCATGTTCCTACTGCGGGAACATGGCCATCTCGGTGTTATGGTCGAGACTCAGTGAACTCTGTGCGGATGCCGGAGCGAGAGTCCCCTCTGCCATACCCCAATCTGTGGCCTCCACGAGAGGAGGCACTTTAGCTGGTGGCCAGGGTGATCTGAGGTTGACGGTGTGGAATAAAGCTCCAATGCTCATGCCTCGGCCCACACCCCCCTCTCATGCACCGTACCCGCCATGCACTCAAGCAAGTACATCGAGGCCGGCTCCTGCTGTCCCGACTGTCTCATTTGGTGCCGCGGAGGATGAAGAGATGTCGATCGCCGCATCACTGGAGTTATCTGAGGATGATGATTCGGCTGTGCTGCCACCCTCGGGTGCGCCAGCATTGCCCAAGTCGGACCCAGAGTTGACAGCCATGCTTTCCCGGGCAACCGCGAGTCTTGGGTTGGAGTGGAACCCTCCGCCCCGACCTGAGTGCTCAAAGCTGGACGATTGGTTTTTGGGGCCGGCGCATCCGGACACCCGTCCAGCCACCCCTCCAATTCCATTCTTCCCAGAAGTGCATGAGGAGCTTGCACGGTACTGGAAGACCCCGTTGTCTTCCCGCGACCATTCGGCGGCCTCCTCCGTCTTCTCCGCCCTCGATGGGGCGGCGGCCAAAGGGTACACTGGGGTCCCCTCAGTCGAACGCTCTGCTGCGATGCAACTGTGTCCTCGGAGTGCTTCGACCTGGCGCGTGACCCAAAGCCCCCATCCAAGGCCTGTAGGCTCACATCAACCTTGGTGGCGAAAACCTACAGAGCTGTGGGGCAGGCTGCCACTTCTCTGCATGCCATGGCAACTCTTCAGGCCTACGAGGCCAAGTTACTGTGCGACATGCATGAGGTTGGAGCTGACCCAGGACTCAGAGATGAGTTGCGTGCCGCCACCGACATTGCTCTCCGGGCGACGAAGGTGACCGCACGCTCCCTGGGCCAGGTGATGTCCACAGCTGTGGTCCAGGAGAGACACTTATGGCTCAACCTGGCCAATATGCGTGGTGGCGAGCGGACCCGATTCCTTGACACTCCCATATCCCAGGATGGGCTATTCAGCGGTGCGGTTGAGAGCTTCACCCAACAGTTCTCAGACGCCCAGCTGCGGACAAATAGTGGGTCCGTGGATGTGGGGGGGGGGGGGGGGGGGTCAGGGGGGGGCCCTGGGGTCATTTGCCCACTTTAGTGGGTAATTGGACAAATAGTGGGTTCGTGGATGTGGGGGGGGGGGTGTTTGCCCTCGAGAGCGCCCCCTACATGGTCCAAATACCCCCTGTTCCGGGGTAATCTGCGGGAGGGGGGTAATCACGAAACGTCCGTTTGGTCAATTAAAAAGCGGGCATTTGGACTCCCAATTGGCCCTGCGATCCCTCGCACCCACTATGCGCCCAATGGCAATCGATTAACATGGGCAAAAATCCACGAACCCCCTAAATGTACTTACTACGGGTAGGCATTCTGGTGCATACTTCCACCTGGAATATGCCTCCCAGTGTACCTTGGTATTCTGGTGATAAGTGGGAGTCCTTCGTCCGTACTAGTCTTATGACAGGGCACTCACACTTATGCAGGCCACTGGAAGACAGCCAAGTGGCGTGATTCTATTGGGACCCCATTCGTCAGTCACTGATGTTACTCGGAGTGACGAAAGGGAACGTCTCAGTTACATTTGTAACCCTCATTCCCTGAGGAGGGAATGGAGACGTAACGTCCCTCTGCCACATCCGCTGTGCCGCTGAAACGGCCGGGAGTTCAGTCTTGGCTCCTCAGCAGGCAACATAATGCGACATTGCCAGCATACTTCCTTATATACCCACGCAGTGGGGCGGAGTCCGCTATGCAAATCCCGCATGCCCATGGCATTGGCACTGCAATTGGGCGTTTTCTAGATCTCGAAGTTGAGAGGCTTCTAAGCAAAACCCGTCAAATTCGTCAGTCACTGACGTTACGTCTCCATTCCCTCCTCAGGGAACAAGGGTTACATACTTAACCGAGACGTTATTTTGCAAAATGCAACACTTCTTTCAAAATTTTACAATAATTTAATAAAACCCATTTTTGACACCATATGGCACACACATGGTTCATACAATCTGATTCTGTTTGATTCATTTATACACTGCTGTTCTCAATATTAAACACTATTCTAACACAAACATTTCAAATTTATAATCTGTGATATAATCTGTGTTTTGATTTTTTTTTTCAGAAATATTGTTAGAGTAAAGTATATGAATATATTGACCAAACAGTACACACAATACCAGTACTGCATATTGATGAAAATATGTATTTCTCTCCACATTGTAAAATCATTCGATTCATTCATGCATGTTCAAAGGTTTGTTCCCTTTCAAGGGAACTCGAGCTGCGTCACCGCTTTGGGAATGCCTCTGCGTGATTGCGTCATGAAGCACGTATGTAATCAGTCCAATAGAGAGACGGAACGTCATGGGCGGGTGACGTCATAGACCCGGAACTATAAAGCATACAGGCAAACACACGCCTTCAGCTTCTGTTGTCATCAACACTCTCGCTATGTCAACTTTATTTATATAGCGCTTTTAACAATGTAGATTGTTTCAAAGCAGCTTTACAGTGTTAAACAGCAAAATAATGCAGCCTAATTTTATTCAGCTGTATAGCCATTTGATGTCATCAGTTCATTTCAATTTCCATACGGTGACAGTGTGGGCTTTAGATCAATAATTAGATCAGTAATTTAGTTTATATGGTTAAATTAGTTTATTAATTAGATTTATTTCGATGTTTAGTTGAAAAATATAGTGTCCCTATCCTTGTCAGCTCTATGTTTGTGTCTGGGTTCAGACTTTTTTGTTTTCATATAATAAGTTTGCAACACATACTGACACATAAAAGAGAGTCACTATGGCGAGTATGAACAGCAGTACAGAAAGTGTGTTCCTCCCTGCTCTAGCTACATTATGAGTGGGGATATACACTTGATGTGCGTAGTTTGTTTGTTTGGTAGCAGCACGCTCAGTCGGCTCTCGAGGGGTCCGGTTGTGAGCATTGTGAGGCGCTGCCTCTAGGAATGTTGCTATCCCGCCGGGCGTTCTTTGAGGAGGGCGCACGTTTTCCGTGGCATATGGTCCTGTCAGAGGGGTTAGAGACGGGTTCATCCCTTTCTCTGCCTTCATCTGGCAGGTCCGGTGCTTCCTCTCTGGGTTCAGGAGAGTGCGTTGCAGTTTCTCCCACCCGGGGGGCGGCCGCGATGCTGCAGTTATCTAGCTCTAACAGTAAAATAGGAGGTTGATATCTGCGGTATCAATGCAGGTGGATGTAAAGACTCGCCACTTCAATCCCTTGCAAGAGAGGAGTTGGAGGTGGTGAATAAGCAGTTAAATATTATGGTATATATTCATCATATCTTATGTGTATATATTTATAATCAGGAGCGCGCCTCAGTTAAAGCAGGCTTATGAGCGTTCTCTTTGTGCCTATATTCAGCCTACATAGCGGGGCTTGCCGTCTCTCTCTAATCTCCACACCGAGGTGTTGAGATTATGGGAGCGGTCCATGTCTAAGTAAATTCCTAGCCCCCACATCTGTGTATATAGAATAGTATTACGGGTCTGATGAGACATGGTTATGGTTCGGTGCAGAGGGTGGAGGAGACGCTTGCGAGCCATTTCTCTCCCGATTCGGCATCTGTCATTAAGCTCCGACTTTGCCTACCAAGCCATTAAGGGCATCTTCTGCATTTATATTACTTAATTTACTGCATATATGGTTTATATATGCCTCTTATATATGCCTCTCTGGGCCTCTCAACCAAGGTTGTTGAGACCATTCTACATGCTAGAGCTCCCTCCATGAGGAAACTGTACACACTGAAGTGGAGACTCTTCACCTTATGGTGTAGAGATCGCTTGTGGGATCCAGTTAACTGCCCTGCGAGCACGGTGCTGGAGTTCCTGCAGGAGAGGTTCTCCGCTGGGTTAGCTCCCTCCACTTTAAAGGTGTTTGTGGCGGCCTTAGCAGCTTAAAACACTCCTTTGAGTGGTGTTTCTTTGGGTTCAGTCTCGAAGCAGAGGATGAGCAAGTGGGTAGTCGAGGCTATCTCACTTGCTTATGTGGCGGACGGGCAGCCTTCTCCTTTGGCTGTCCGGGCCCACTCCACCAGGAGTATGGCGGCCTCTTGGGCATTTTTGGTGGGGGTTCCCTGCAGGATGTTCCTCTCCACTCACTTTTGTCAGGTTCTTCGAGCTTGACATCTGTGCTACTCCTGGGGCTCGGGTGCTCGCCCTGACTATGTCACAAGAGGGCATCCGGCTCCTATGGGGGTGTGGGTATAGTCTCGTTCCCAAAGCAGTGACGCAGCTTGAGTTCCCTTGAAAGGGAACGTCTCGGTTACGACTGTAACCTTAATTCCCTGAATAGGGAACGAGACACTGCGTCACCCTGCCATACTCCCCGCATGCCCGCAAGCGCCTTGTTTTTTGCGTGTGTTTGCCGGTATGCTTTATAGTTCCGGGTCTATGATGTCACCCGCCCATGACGTTCCGTCTCTCTATTGGACTGATTACATACGTGGTTCACGACGCAATCACGCAGAGGCGCTCCCAAAGCGGTGACGCAGTGTCTCGTTCCCTATTCAGGGAACTAAGGTTACAGTCGTAACCAAGACGTTTTTTATAACTGCTGAGGTTGAGCTGAACTCTCTGTCCAGCCTCTCTCAATGTCAACCATGCTGCAACCTAAAGAATATACTTTTGGTTTACATATGTTTATGGTTTTGTTGTATGCTACTGTATACAACAATAATGTTTGACCTAATAAATATTTTCTATTTCTCCATTGCATTGGTGTTTACAGTGTACTTGTTACCTCTCTCAGCAGATTACTTTCACTGTAGAACATTGTATTGGAATCATAGATATACGCCTATGAAAGACCAAAGAGCTTTAGATTTAGAACAACAGTTTTTACATGGTATATCCAAGTGATATCAGGTTAGATTTCTGTGTCTAATGTAGAGTAAGTGTGTTTAGTGTTTTGCAAAACACTGTGTGTAGTGTTTTGCAAAAAGTATGAGGCTGAGAATGTGCTTATAGTTGTGCAGATCTGGGCTGAGGTTTTGCTCCTTGAGTGTCAGTTTAAATAATCGTGCTGTGCATGTCGTAGTTTGTTAGCAATTGGGGAAAAAAAAAAAAACACTGTAAATGTGTTAAATGTCTGTTTAACATCAGAAAACTTAATTCATTAATTAAGAAAAAAAGTGTCAACTTTATGCCAAACGTCTCTTTATGTGTTTAACAGAAGAAAAAGGTTAGAAACAACATGAATGTTGACAGAATTAGCATTTTTATGTGAACTGTTCCTTTAACAACATTGCTGAAGCCAAAATCAGCCTCATGAATTGCAGTGCTTATGTAAATGTTAATGTTGGAAGGCGAGAAGGAGAGATATAGGTTGTGTGTCTTTATGTGATGTGGTGAGGGCTATTGGGTAATTATGGCTGTGCTGAGTGAGGGGGCTCCAATACTCTGAAATACAGAAGCACTCTGACTCTTCTGTAATCCAGACAGCACATGCCTGATTTCATAAGTTGCGGTTTTCGTAATGTGCTTCAACCCCACAAAGTGAAATGGAGAAATATCGTAATAATCCACTTATCAGGAAGCAGCACATTCCGATAATCCTGTCTGCTAAAATGGGCAGCTGTTATAACTACTTTGGCGTTAGCTGTTGCCCCTAGTACTGCGAAGTGTCAAGATGGAGCTGCCGTGTACAAGAAAGTAGAGGTGCCTTTTTGAGAGCTATCTGTTCCATAGCTGATACTGTGCCATTGAGGAAGAGTTCAGGAAATGATGTCCACAAAGGCAATTTGAAATGCATGCATTTTTATTCTTGTCTCTGGGTAGATTTGTCTGGTTTGTCAACTGGTTTGGACTGAACAGTCTGAAACATTGCATGGCTCGAGTCAGCACAGATCTATAAGGTACTCAGTCAAAACTCACTTTTGGACATTCCTGACAGTCACTACAACTCGAAATGAGCCAATATCTATCTTGGAGTACATGATCCTATGATGTCGGTTTTTGACATCTCATTCAGTGCTTCAGTTAGTCCAACAGAGCACATTGACCTGAGAACAGTACGGACATGCCTGACATGCTGAGAACTGTCTGCCGAGGGCTGATGTCTTTGCTGAAATTCAAAAATTATAACAAATAAAATGTATTGGAAATATAACAATGGCAGTAGTTAATGAGTCAACAGTACAGTGATAGCTCTTCTCTCTCGAGTCAAGAGTCAGTTAATGGTTACAACAGTTCTCGAGTCATCAGTACACTGAACTGAGGAAACGGTTCAAACTCGGACATGAGCTGCTGATACGAGCATGTGTAAACCGAGCAGTTGACTCGAAATAGAGATTTCTGGTTTTGTTCATATCATCAGACACAGACTATAGTAACTATAAAGTGTACTCTATTCTTCTCCCAGCTCACCGGCCACTTGTATTTCGAGAGAAACTGATTAATTCACATGCTGTAAATCCGACAGACAGGACTCTGTGGTGCCAACAAACATGGCGGCGCTCATTTCATGAAGGTTTTTAAACGACAAAACGCACTCACTTACATGTACAGTATTTGAGAATTGGAATATCAGATAGTTGATAACATGGTAAGCAAAAGCGTCATACATCTGTCATACAATGTTATTGCGGCTGCAGTGTGTCACGTGACAAACATGAAACAATAAGGGGAAATGTTCTAAAATAATGGTCGCCTTAAAACACTCACTATGGGGGGTGGGTTAATAATAGAATTGTGTATACATGATGTCATTGTGTGATTATATAGTGAATCTCTTTTTTGAACTAGCTCATTGAAACTAATTGTCTGAATTGGCTTCCCATCACTATAGATTTGAGTTATTGTAAGCAATCTTCCTGCTCTGAGACAACTGTGTGTTTATGTGTAAGTGTTGTAGCTTGGTGAACGGACGGAGGAGGTATTTCTTAGACTTGTGGGTTGCAGTTAGTGATTACTCATGGAACTCTCTCCAGTGTTTCCTCTGCAGACCACCTCTGATGCAATACAGAATAATCTTTGCACACTGAATTAAGGTCATTATTGTTCTCAGTTTAGCTGGTTCTGTAGCTGGATTACTGACTTGGTGTGCTGTGCAGTGCATTTCTCAATTGGGAGGCCATTAAAACCTGTGACTGTGTGCTGATGAGATGTGATTACAGCACATCAGAATGTTGTCTTTATCACAATAATGGTCCTGATGTCTTTGCAACCTGGAAAAGCATGACATCTTGATCAATATTTACTGAGGATTTGACTGTTTAGTGTCTTTACAGTCTATATCAGAGACAGTGTAAAGAAAGAACATGCTACTTGTTGAAAAATTAATGGAAGAAGTTTTAATGCTCATTGGTGACTGAAGGGTTGGAAGTAGTGCTTTAAAAGAGCTAAATGCCCTATTGGCCTTGTGGTCTTAACTAGTGTTTGACAGATATGGATTTGCCATAAACCAATGGCGATGTCTAAAGAGCAACTTGGCTGTAATACTCATATATGCATAATACAATTTAATGATTTTAAATGGTCACAATAACAAAAAGAACACATGATTTACCCATGTGCAACATTGTTAGATTTTTGTTAGGTGGCCAAATGTAAATTACTGACAGATGCTAATAATCTCAAAATATTTTTGGGGGATTATAATGTCAAATATTGTCTAATACAGGGGTTTTCAAACTGGGGTCCGGGGACCCCCAGGGGTCCTCCAGAAGGTTCTAAGGGATCCCCAGAAAATTTCAGAGAATAAAAAGCAAAAATGGATAAAGTCTACCGAATATTCTAACTGTTTAATTTCTAAATGTTTCTCTCCTTTCTTGCCGTATACATTCCAGAATTGTGTATGTTTGCTTTGTATCTTTCTAGTGAGCTTTCCTCACAATAGTCCCCTTTATCTTGCTCACTGGGGCTGTAAGGCAGTATTCTTAACACAGTACGTAAGCTGCTTGCATACATTTATTGTGAAAGTTGTTTATACAAATCATTTTTAATTGAAAAAGTTTTTCTTCGGGTTTATACATCCAACATTAATAACCAATTTAAGTTGGGAAACAATATGTTGTATTTATAATGTCACACTTACTATTTATCTAACTGTTTAAATGTTTTTTCGTACATAAAATAAGATGGATTTTAGGAAGGGGGTCCCTCATAAAGGTTTGTCATATTTGGGGGTCAAAAAGATCATAAAGTTTGAAACCCCCTGGTCTAATACACTGTCATCCTTGAATATGACCATTATACGTCTTCCTACATGCTTGTTTAAGAGGCAGACATAAACAAAATTAGTAATGTGGGGGTGCATTGCCTTAAAAAATATAACTAATACACTGCGTCTTCAGTGGCTCTCATGTTGGGAGTACATGAAGACTGTTATGTTCACTCTTACATCCAACAACAAAACACGTGAGGTCAGGTGCTTACGAGACATTATTGTCGCTACTCGGTACAGCTGCTCCATGTTGGACAGTATACAACTCTCTCAGGATGGGGTCTGTGCTAATACGACAGAGTACGTCAGCAGTCGTGGGTGGTCTCATTCAAATAGCTACCTACATAGAAACCACTGGGTCACACAGTTTCAGACTCAAGCCTTGATTATACTCTAACACAGTTGCGGAATACTTGTATTTATACTACTGAAAGTCTATGCTGGGGTCCGCTCTGCGGACTTGTTCAATAAATCGCCGTGTACAGTTCCACACATGCGCAGTAGATCCACTTCTGCCAACACACACTTTCTTTTTTGCCCAAACTCTGGGCAATTTCCCTCCACAAATGGATTTGTACACATTACTAGAAATAGCCACCCAGAGGCATTACTAAGATGTGAGTGACTTGCTATAAAAAAGACTTTGTCTGTATTTGTGAGTGTGTGTGCACGGAGCTACATGGAATGATTTGATTCACACTGACGGGTTATGACCTTGTAAACTGGCCTGTAGTCAAAAATCTCATCGAAAACACAGACAGACTTCCAGTAACTGATGTTAACTCATTTTGCAACTACACTAAGCTCTATTTTCTTTAAATCATAATCATATGCTGTATAATTGTGGGTAACAGCAGTCTGTGTCTGTCTCTATGTATCTGTGGACTGTAATCAAACAGCTCAGGATGCTCATGAGAGAATATAGCAGCTAATTGGGAGTGGTTACATATTGAGAGTTCAATTGACTGAGTGTTTTCTGGAAACAGCCTTGGGCGAATCAGAGGCAAGAGGAACAGAGAGGGGGGTCTCGCTGCACAACAATCAGCACACACACAGTCAAGCCTCTGAGTGAAGTAAGACATTTTGAGCTCTTTGGAGAATGAATGTATTTAAGATCCAAGGGGGAAACGTTTTATTTGTAGTTTTAAAGAAGTCTTGGGGCCGTTTGCACTGATGATGGACAGGATGAGAGAGAAGTTTGCTCTTGCTTTGAAGTTTGAAAATAATTGTGTAAATTGTGTGCAGATTCTGTGAGTGCTGGTTAGCAATTACCCATTCTCACGGTGTGGCTGGTATCATATGGGGTTTGTATACTACTGTGCAAATTTGTATGTATCAGTGTTGGGGAGTAACTAACTAAAAGTACAGTGGCACCATTAAAATTATTAAAATTATTTTTGGTAGTGTGACTGGGAACCTTAGCAATGGACCAAAACATCTTTATTATTTATTTAATTTAATTTAATTTTTGTATTGATTGTGAAGTATTATTACAATTTAAAATAAATGTTTTCTATTTTAATACATTTTATTCATTACAATTTATTATAAATTACGGTGATGGCAAAGCTCAATTTTGCCATTACTCCAGTCTTCAGTGTCACATGATGCTTCAGAAATCAGTCTAATATGCTGATTTTGTGCTTAGATATTGTCAATTATTATTGGTACTCGAATACTAATAGTATTAATTAAAGTATTAATTCTGACTACAATTTAATATTTTTGAAGAAAACCTTCTTTGATTTACATTTACATTTACATTTATGCATTTGGCAGACGCTTTTATCCAAAGCGACTTACAGTGCCCTTATTACAGGGACTTAATAGGATTTAATATAATATTAAAGAACAGCATTTATTTGGAACAGAAATCATTATACGTCTTTACTGTTACTTTTAAACAATGAAATTCCTTGCTGAATACAACTATTATTATTATTATTATTATTATTATTCATGAGCATAAGAGGCTTCTTTCAAAAACATTATTAAAAAAATCTTATTACAAACTGACCGGTAGTGCATGCATTATCATGCATGCCAATTTGTCTTTTTATAAAGTCCCAAACCACTATTATTTGGGACAAATAAGAGCTAAATAATAAATAATAAATTCATAGCCTGCTAAGTGCAGTTTTATCTTTTTAAAATCATCATTAGTTTATTTTCTTTTCATGTTCACTGCTTCAAAACACATTTATAGCTAATCGTTGTGGTGAGCTGGAACATAATTTCTATGCAAGCAGGACTTGCACACACCCACAGTTGCCTGTAATGACAGTAATAATATCAGATGCCATGCTTTCAGCATGCAGTGTGACATGTCTCTATTGTGGATTTGCGTCTGTCAGACCTGCTTTGACAGACAAATCCCATCCTCTCACCCCCCTCAGCACTGTCCTGCTGACCCAATGGGTCTCTCGTCTCGCCTTGGGGGTGAACATGGACTTTTAAATGTGCCATATCCTTCCCAGCAGCCAAAGTTATTCTCATAGACATGGTGTCTTTGAGGGCACATGACCTGAGATCACCTCCTTTATCTGTCTCTGCTCAATTCTCTCACGTATGTTCTGCTTTCCGCCTGAAATCTGTCACATGTTTGTCTTGTAGAGGTCGCTGGGTTTGTGTCTTCCCGATGGTTTTGGTGTTAGTGAGTCACCAAGGCAACCCAGGGACACGTCTGCAGTCCCTCATCCTCTAGCACAGACTCTTATTTCTTGTCACAGGCACGGCTTTGAACAGCCCTGACTCGCTATATTGATTGTTCAGCACCAAAGGCCATTCTATAAACTCTCTTTTGTACCACTGACCAGGTTGCCAGCAAGCTGATTCACTTCTCTGACAGACTCTCTGACTTATGCAGCACCGCTGAACATTTATGCTAATGTAGTCAGGCCTCTGTGAAAACTGCAGGCTGTCCTGCTAAAACATCCTCCGTGTACTTACAAGGTGAAAATGGGGATGTCATTTAGCTGAGAGGGAAGAAAATATTTAAAATATAAAATATGAAATTTGTAAATGTGAAATATTTAAAGCAAATTGTACTGTGCTTTACAAACTTGCTGGTAGACAAACTTCAGTCTTAAAAATAAAGGTTCTTAATTGGCATCTGTGGTTCAATGAAGAAGCTTTAACATCCTTGGAACCGTTCCATTGCACAAAAGTGGAAAAAAGTTATTTAGATCTTCACACTAAGAACTGTTGAAAGGGTCTTTGCGGAACCCAAAATGGTTCTTCTATGTGTGGCAGGATAAGTGACTTATCTTACTTACTGGCCCGCCTGGGGTATGGTTGGTAAACCAATGAAGTGCAAGCGGCCGTACTATTAAAACAGCCTTATTTTGGCGGGTTTGTACGTGTCCTGCGGATTCTGGGTTCTCTCTTCCCTGCCATTTCCTTTTCCGTTCCCGTTTGTGTACAGTTTAATAAGAGCGGAGTTGGTGGCGTCTGCACTGTGGCAAGTTTGTGGCGGAGTTCGCTCAGTATAGCGACAGTAGCAGGTGTGTAAATGCTGGCCTGTAGACTGGATCATGCTACCTGTTGTGAGTAACCATACAGCTTTGCGTCTGGTGTTTGATCAACCCAAATCACGCTGTTTATTTTTCTTTGTTCTGCGTGGTGTCATCAGGGGGCCTGAGTGCCATAGCCACAACAACACCATGTCTGCAAACTTTTAATTTGGTTTTCTCTTTTCTTGATTATTATTCGGTGTAATCCTGTAGTCCTTTTGTTAATGTTTGTTGAGAATTGATGTGGAATAGGGATGTGCGGTATACCGGTACTGGGAAAATACCGGTATATATTTTATTTCAAACAGTACGATATCATCATTCTGCTCATTTAGGTATATGCTGCTGTTCCGAAGTTCCTGAATCTCACTCAACACGCACAAAACAAATTAATAAAGAGAGGAGGAGAAGTGAAACTTTGCTTATAAAACTAATGAATAACCATCAAACCTTGCCAAGCATCGGTCACTTGCACATCTTGACTTGTACAAGATATTAAGACATCGACAGGTGAGTGCATATATTAAACAATCTAATTTAGACATTTTTTTTTTAACACTGATCAACGCACATACATAAGATTGTATTGTTTAAATTTAATGACATCTCCAGCGTTCGTTTCAACCAATGACGTTTAGATTTCATAATATTTGCATGCATAGGCTATTGCACATAATTGACTGCGTTTAAGTGACTACTCACTAAAGATGGAAATTTTTAACTTAATTTTGTGTGTTTTTGACTAAGGAAAAACAACTTAATTTGGAATGCTCGAGCTCTTTAGGCTTGTGTTTGCTTTGTTGCTATGAGCGCAAAGACAACTCTCTCTTAAAGAGCTCCCATCCCATATATTACGAAATGCTATAAAATCACTTGCATGCTCAAACTGGCAAGGTTTAAAAAGATGTGGGCAGTGATTTCCATCAGCTGTCCCGAAACGAAAGCGAAAGTGTTGAATCGGAGCGCGCAGATTGCTTTTATAGTGCATGTGCGATAGCCATGAAGCCAGAAGCATTTTGAGAGCTAGGGAAGGGAGTATTGCTGAAATTACTTTGCAAAAGAAAGTTTTCAAATGACTGATTTGATGTGATAATCTTTGTTGATTAATTTAATAATAAACATTTGCGTTCATTTCCCGCTTTATAAACCCCAAACTTGCGAGAGTGAGAAAAATGATGCACAATACCCACGCCAATATTCAGACCCTGTATGGTATCGATTTAATATCGGTACTTTGGTATTAGATTGTGGTACCGTACAGAAGCCAAAATTGTGGTATTGAGCCATGTGGAACGGGGGAGGCCAGCTGCTTTCATTCGGTTGTGTGTGTTTCACGGTGTGCTCCCCCCTAATGCTTTAAAATGGTAATGGGACACTAAAGTCTACCCTTCGTGGAAAGTGCCAGATATCTTGCCGTGTTATTAATATTAATCACAAATTAGGATTGAATATCTAGAAAAGATGAAGATTACTCACTTTGACATTTGTAAATTCAAAATGTGCAAGCATTTAATGCAATTACATTATTTTAGAGCTTTCTCTGGGTTAATGTTAACCTTATATTTTGCAAATGTACAAATCATTTGCACTTGCTTGATAAGTCATTACACGTCTTTTAGGGGACAGAATGTTGATGGAAGATGGAAGAGGAGAGGAGGTAATGGGAGGATCTGTTTAAAAATTTTTTGGGGTGAATGTGACTTATTCACTTCAAACCGAACATGAATGTGGTGTGTGTGTTGATAGGATCGGTTAGACATTGGGCACAGTCAGGTTATGAGCTATGTTTTGGGTCGTGGCACTGAAGTTTCACTCTGCTCCAGGCTTTGGGCCAACACTAAATATTTCCTAAGTTTGTCATCTCTCTCTCTCTCTCTCTCTCTCTCTCTCTCTCTCTCTCTCTCTCTCTCTCTCTCTCTCTCTCTCTCTCTCTCTCTCTCTCTCTCTCTCTCTCGCTCAGAATGAATCAAACACACTGCACAAATTTAATCCATTATGCTAGTGCTTTTCACCCTGTTTTTGCTTTCAGACTCCTTACAGTCTGCAGGTTTAATTTCCTTTGCTTGCTTATGTAACTCACCCTGCAGAACTTTGCAGCATATACCTTTTTCATCGTTAAATGTTAACGTCTTAACCAAATAGCTAACAACAGAAGTCAATAACACACACACACACACACACACACACACACACAGTAGCTGTCAGTGTTCTGTCACTTCGGTCTAGTTTATTCTTGGTTTTGTGACAGCCCTGACACTCCTTTATTTGTCTTGTCTTTGTGTGAACATGCAGTCTGTGAGTGTGCTCATTGGCTGCGTGTTCAACTTTTGTTTTGTGTTGAGCACATGGCTTGTATTTGTCTTTGTTAACCATGTGCTTGTGTTTGTCATGTTTGGTGCAAGCACATGGCTTGTCATGCATTTCCTTGTGCCATGTGCTATCCTGTTTATTTTCTAACCCTGCCCATCTTGTTTCCTGATTATTGGTTAATATGTCCCACCTGTCTTCCCTCCTTACCGTATTTCCTATTCTCGTTTTGTGTGCATGCCTGTGCTGGTTCGTTGTCTAAGGTACCTTCATGTTTCCTAGTCCTGCCAAGTCTTGTAAAGTATTGCTGCCTGTCTTGTTTTCCCCCACGGGGTAGTTTTTGTTTGTTTTGTTTTATTTTTATACACTGAACAAAATTATAAAAGCAACACTTTTGTTTTTGCCCCCATTATTCATGAGCTGAACTCAAAGATCTAAGACTTTTTCTATGTACACAAAAGGCCTATTTCTCTCAAATATTTTTCACAAATATGTCTAAATCTGTGTAAGTGAGCACTTCTCCTTTGCCAAGATAATCCATCCACCTCACAGTTGTGGCATATCAAGATGCTGATTAGACAGCATGATTATTGCACACGTGCCTTCGGCTGGCCACAAAAAAAGCCACTCTAAAATGTGCTGATCAACTTACAGTAGCTTGTCAAACAGATGAGCTACTGTAGCTCAAATTGCTCAAGAGGTTAATGCTGGTTCTTATAGAAAGGTGTCAGAATATACAGTGCATCGCAGTTTGTTGTGTATGGGGCTGCATAGCCACACACTAGTCAGGGTGCCCATGCTGACCCTTGTCCACTGCCAAAAGCGCCAACAATGAGGACGTGAGCATCAGAACTGGACCACGGAGCAACGGAAGAAGGTGGCCTGGTCTGATGAATCATGTTTTCTTTTATTTTGCATTGCTTACCTGGGAAACACATGGCACCAGGATGCACTATGAGAAGAAGGGAAGTCGGCGGAGGCAGTGTGATGCTTTGGGCAATGAAACCTTGGGTCCTGCAATCCATGTGAATGTTGCTTTGACACATACCACCTACCTAAGCATTGTTGCAGACCATGTACAGCTTTTCATGGAAACAGTATTCTCTGGTGGCTGTGGCCTCTTTCAGCAGGATAATGTGCCCTGCCACAAAGCAAAAATGGTTCAGGAATGGTTTAAGAAGCACAACAACGAGTTTGAGGTGTTGACTTGGCCTCCAAATTCCCCAGATCTCAATCCAATCGAGCATCTGAACAAACAAGTATATGTAACAATTGGTTGGTGACTACAGTGTAAATGTACAATACAATGCATTGTATTCAGCATTTTCTTTAATAAGGAATAGTTATTTACAATTCAAGCTTCATCTCCCTGAATAATTGTGTTTGTCTTTGTGTCACTTTGGCATCTTAATTATAGTAAATTCTGATTTATGGAGTTTTATTTAGCAGTCATAAAAAACCATCTCCATAACCATGAATACAAATGCCAAATTAAACTTGATTAAACTCTACAGCATTTTACAAACTCCCTTTTTGAGTACTAAGGGACAATCTGTCACATAAGGACAGGGCCATCAAACTGTTAGACTTCTAAAGTATAATTTTGTTTCCTCTTCTTGTGTTTGTATTGTGGTATGATGATTTGTAGGGTTCCTATATTCCTGATTGGGCTGTCAAAATCATTTCTGAGCTACTTTGCTGCTACCACTTCTCAGTATTTGGTACTCTATAACTCTAACAAAACAAAATATCAAACATGTTTTGTTTCTTCTCTCATATAAAACATTTTAGCACCAGACTCCCACACACAGATGTTTCTAACAGTTGGATCTGACCAGAGAGGGAGTATGATCATGAAATCACAGAATAATGGACACATATTGATATTTGTGAACGTGCTATGGACATGAATAAAAAATGACTGTATGTTCTTAAAACGAATACACTGCATTTTTCCTTAAATAGTCCTTTAATATCAAAGATGGAAATTAAATTGCATGTTTTTTTAAAGTTACATAGATTTATGAGGTTCATCAAAAAAGGTACTTGAAGAAAAAATAGAGTAAACCTTAATTTTGCTTGACTGCATGTTATCATAAAGAGGAAAACAAAAGTTTTCTCCATAATCCTTCATAGAAATGTAAAAACTTTGAAATTACTTTTCAACTGATGTAACCCAGGCCAATAATATCATAGCCTACTTTCGCCAAACCAATCTAAACCTGATGGGGGAAAACATGCTCTATCTTATATTATTTCCCACTGAATTGAGTCACTTGGAAATACATCACATTACAGAAATGAAATGTGTTGCAATGCAAATATTGTCTCATGTTGTCTTGAAAGTCAAAATAAAGGGCCAGATTTACTAACAACTCTCTTTTGGCGTAAAAAAAACAACTACTGTCAGGATTTACTAAAGACACACAGTGAAAAATTGGTTTCTTGGTTTTCTTTCATTTGCGTGTCAACACTAGATCACACACAGAACTTTCCACTCCCATCTGTGCTTTTTTGGAATTGCACTCTCACACTAATTTGCCCTGTTTAGTAAATCTGGCCTAAAATCATAGGATTATGTAGTCTATTATGTCGTCTATAGGGGCTTTCGCACCAGGTAGTTTTAGGAACTTACTTATAGGAACTAACCTCCAGGGTGGTTCCCCAAGAATAATTTTTTTTTATCTAGGGCCATGTTCCTGGTTGCATTTGCACTGTAGGAAGACTGAAATGACGCACTTCTTGTTGTGATTTTATTTTGATGGCGCAGCAGACCTTTATTTTGATGGTGCTGAGAACACCAGAGCCTGAGCACACAGCTTCATTAGTTTATGATCTGTTTAACAGTCCTGTATAATATGATATTAGATAGAACTGTTATACAAATACATTTGCCTTGTGGTTGATGTCCAGTGTCGCTAGCTGAGTAGAAATGCATAATCATGTTTCACTTGGACCCGTCAAAGTTGTGTTGGATTTTCTTTTTACCATACATGTTGAGAGGTCCATTTATCTCTTTTATCCATGTTCATAGATTTAGTTTCTGGAGTAAATATATAGGCTATAATTAGTGTGTGTACGGCTTTTTTTAAAAATGGCGGGTGTTGGTGTTTTGTGTCCGTTCCAATCAGTGTACAGGGTTAGACCCTACTCTGAAGTCAATTATACCCCTTTTCCACCAAGGCAGTGCTAGAGCTAGATCGGAGCCAGAGCTAGTCCCAGTTCATAGTTGGTTCAACTGAGGAGCCTTCTAAGAACCGTTTGCGTTTCCACAGGCTAGTAGAGCCACAACAGAGCCAGGTCTTACGTCACTGTATACGTCTCATCTTTCTCAGCAACGCTAGCGGGAAACACAAACACACCAGGCTTGTTTGAGATGCATCGGCGCTGCGCAGACCGATCCACGTATAACATTTAAAAAAACGCATGAGTGAATCAAAAGCATAAGGAGTCGTGTGCTCTCGCTGGACTCGTTGTCATACGGCGATCGGTCTCTGCACAGCACCGCTGCCAACAAGCCTTCCATCAACAATGCAAACATTGCGTTACTATTGATTCACATGGCTTTACGATCCTACATCGGCATCAAAACCCAACGAAAACACAGCGAATCCAACGCATTCGTGCAGTTCGCCGTAATTAGCATAGACGGAGATTACAAACGAGCAGCAGCTGTTAGCTCCATTAGCTGCTATTTCAACAATGGCGGATCTCAAGTCTGTGTTCGTCTTGTTGACCCCGCCCCCAGTGCCTGACGTAATCGGTTCTTACTTCTAGCCCTGTTCTAGCCCAGCAATGTTTTGGTGCTACTTAAGAACCACTTTTCCTGGCTCGGAGCTGGAGCTTTGGGTGTGGAAACACAAAGAACCGATTTGGAACTAGGCTCTGGCTCCAATCTAGCTCTGGCTCTGCTTTGGTGGAAAAGGGGTATTAGTTCCCCCAAACGGTGTTCCAAGAACTAAAATTGTTCACAGTTCCTGTGTTGCGAACACTCCAAAATCCTGGTACTTCCGTCAATAGTTCTAGGATCTATGAAAAGCTTCCTCTGGTGTGAAAGCCCTTTATTTGCTTCCCAAATACTTGTTGTGTTTTAATGTGAATGATCAACCATTGCACATCATAAATTATAAATAAGGTTTTCTTAACCAGCTCTGCCTTTTAAACAACTTTTCATTTTGGTTGAAGTCACAAATGCGTCTTATTTTCCGGTCCTTCTCTTATATATTTATATGTCACCTGTTTCATGTTGTCTTTAAGCATAGAAGTGTTTAGAAAAATTAAGGAATGTATTTGTAGTACAAAAGTGTCTCTCTTGACTCTCGCACAGAGTAACACGGTCATGCTCATTGTAATTAGCACCCTTTGAGTAATGGGCTGATTCAGCCTGGAGGTGTTGTGCCAAATCAGCACTCAGATTAGTTTCAACTCCTTCAGGAAGGTCTGTTTGTAACGGCTTGCCAACCGACACACACACACACACACACACACACACACACACACACACACACACACACACACACACACACACACACACACACACACACACACACACACACACACACACACACACACACACACACAAGCCCTGTTCTTGCCCTTTAGTAGTGCTGAAAGTGTAATGATTTGGTTGTGAAGCACATACTGTTACGGTCCACACACACACACGCGCACACACACACACACACTCGCACGCACGCACGCACACACACACACACACACACACACACACACACACACACACACACACACACACACACACACAGGCGCTTAGGGGACTGAAGAATGTATATTAGCTTTAGAGCAAGAACAGATCAGAGCAACCAAAACCCAATTTAATGTGCACTGTCAGTAAAACCACAAGCTCTTGATCCCAAGTTGCTTGTATCTGTGAAAGAAACAGAGATCATCATGTGAAGAACAAGAACATAATGTGAAGGCTTTAAATAACTTTAAGTTTACTAGGGCTGTTGTTTAATTGAGTATTGTTATTTTTTTTTATTTTTTTTTTACAATTATGTAATTGATCATGCCACCTGACCCATGCAAGAAATTCAAGCTTGAAGTACAGTCAAAAATTTAACTTTGACTGTGAACAAAAAATTGTATCAAAAATTGTGAACAGAGCCTAAATATACCTTTAAAGCCAATAAAATTACATCAATTTAAAGACCAATAATATCACAGCCTATTTTTTTGCCGAACCAATCTATCCCTGATGTGTGAAATAAAAACCATGCCATCTTATATTATTTCCCACTGAATGTTTTGTCACTTCGAAATACGTCACGTTACAGTAATGACATGAGTTTAAATTACAGTTTAAATTAAATTATTTTTACAGATTTTTTTAGTTTTCCAAACCCCTCCTTTGCATGACGCTAATCTGCAGTGATTGGTCAGATGACCCAGTCAGTTGTGATTGGTATACTGTGCACAGCGCATGACAGAAACAGAACACCTATCACCATTACTGGATTACAGCTTGTCCAGTGCTGAACATTTTATACAGTGTATAAACAGACATGGCATCAATTTTGCCTTACCAATTCGAGCCAGATAGCGACGAGGAAATGGCTGATGAACCAGAAAGCCAATCACAAACACGACTGGAGAAGGACCTTTCTCAATGGTAAGTGTCTAACCCTGACCCTAACCCATTTGACACACTTCTAGACAATTGCGAAGAAAACACATATTGCTGTTAGCTGGTTTTCCGGAGACCTACAAGCTGTGTGGAGTGTACACAACTAAATACGTATTGTGCATGCTACAGAGAACAGCACTACATAACAGCAACAATTATTAATTATACTTACAGGTTGTGATTTGGAGTAGGAAGAAGCTGGTCCAAATAAACTGGGTACTGAACCATCCTTCAATAACAACCGACTTATGAATCCATCTGTGGTGAGCGAGAGCCGTGAGAGCGACGCAAGGCCGGTGAGTGATTTGATGATGAGCGCCAGCTGCATGTCACACCGGTCTTGGATCTCACGGAGGAGTGACGGGAGCATAAAACGAGGAGCGATGACAGTGAAGGACGAGAGAGGACCAGGCCTGGACTTTATGTTGTTTTTTGGTTTACGTTTTATTATGTGTGTGTGCGCGTGGCATTCGTCCGTGAGGGGCTGCCGCTTTTACTTTCAGTTTGTTTTATGAACTGAAGTTTTTTAAACGTTTGCCGGTTCCCGCCTCCTTCTTCCCATAACTACAAACTGCTACGAATTTAGGTTGAAGAAGCAGTCATCATTAAAATGATGGGAACACAGCACAAGGTTCGGGCTATAGAGACAGAGCGACACGTGTCATAATCTGAAGACCTGGCCCAACTGGGGGGGGGGTGGGGTGGGGGGGGGGGGGTAACTATCAAACCGTGCAGCCTCCTTGTCATTTTTGACTAATAACAAAAAACAGAACAATGTATAAAAGCTGATATGTGACAAGGTGTACAGCAAACAAGCTAAACAACCCAGAACAAAAAAAGAAGTTTTTATAAGCTGTTGACCCAAAAAACGAGTGTTTAAGGACGAAAAAGTGGATACAGGCAATTGAGACAGAGCGCGACATGCTATATTACACTGAGGACTACTAGAGGGGAATGTAATCAGCGACAGGAAATATAATATATAAAACCGACATTTAGATATTTGACTTAACAGTGACAAAATGTTTACTGCACACATAGGCATACTGAGGCATACTGAGTGTCAAGATCCCAAAATATACTAATTCTTCCTGCTGAAGCTTCACGTCTTATTGCCTGCATCCACTTTTGTCTCCTTAAACACTCGTTTTTTTTGGGTCAACAGCTTATAAAAATGTATTTCTGTGATTTTTTTTTTTGTGTTGTTGCTTGTTTGCTGTACACCTTGTCACATATCAGCTTTAAGACATTGTTCTGATTTTTGTTATAAGTCAAATGACAAGGAGGCCGCTTCACGCAATATAAAGTCAATGGAGAGCGTTGGATTGTCCAACATATATGCTAATGTTTCATCGTCACAACGACACGGCGTAAGATTTGTTTGAAAAACGATTCATTTATTTACTCTTGCTTTTGAGAGACAATAACTTTATATACCCTGCACTTTCAGATTTATAACTTTGCAGGATATTTTCCTTCGCATAGAGCTATGTTACACACTACATGAAAGGTAATTTTCAAAAATCCATAATAGGTGCTCTTTAAAAAATCTACCAGTACAGTTAGATACTATACAAATAATTTTAAGATAATTTGAACATTTTAATGTCTGATGCAGTGTTGCTTTTCAAGTAAATTTGTATTGTTTTAAATCATTTTGACATCAAAACGACTTTAAACAAATGTAAAAACTATTTTTGTTTTTGTTTTTTGCAGTGTAGTGTATTCGATGTTAGTCTGCTGCAGTATTTTTTTGAGTGACCTTATTTTGGGGACTTTAATCAGCAGATACTGATATTTGATTAATTAATTGCAGCTAATTAATCGGCATGTGTTATAATTTATTAAAATGTCTGCTAAATTGACAAGCCTAGAACTGACGCATCACGGACAAATGTGATTTGAGTCTGCATGATCAGGGTGTGTACAGGACAGGTGCATGTGTCTCTCTCTGTAATTGCGTTTGCATTCCAGGACTTTGCTGTCTGAGTAAACGTCCTTCAGATGTAGGATTTGGCAGCTACGTCCTTGTGACAGTAAGGACACATTAATCCTTTGTGCAACAACAGAAATTGAGATTCTTCTCTTTGCTGTTTGTTTGTTTTTTATGTTCTCTCTGAGTCCAGCTCATTTGCAAGCTTTGAAAAATCATCACCTTTATTGACGTCCAGCCTGGAGTCCATGTATGATTCTATAAATAAACAAGCCAATGTTTTCAGATCATTGTTTGAATAACCGTATGGACGTAGAGTGTGGTAATTACATCTTTTTCATATCTTTCATTTTGTTCTTCATTCAAGAATTCTTAATAGTGAGTCATCAATACTAAATAATGAACAAGATTTGCTTTTCCTAAAAGAAATAGGATAGCAAGGCACTTGCAAACATCTTCTAGTGCTACAAGGCAGCCAATAAAGTAGTGTTACAAATATTAAAGAGGGCTTTGACGTGGTGTGGCTGTCCTAAGCACCCTCCCTAAGCCTGTGGGCTCGTCTACTTCGGTGGCGTGGTCCTGCAGAGCTACGGGGCAGGCCGCCGCCCCTTTGCACATGCACAAGGGTGGAGCCGACCCAGGGCTCTTCCATGAGCTGCGTGCCGCCACTGATCCCGCCCTCTGGGTGGTGAAGGTGGCCACACGCTCCCTCGGTCGGGCGATGTCCACAGCTGTGGTCCGGGAGAATTTCCTGGCCTTACTTGCTGATATGGGTGGGTTGAGTGAGCCCGCCTCCTCAACTCGCCCATATCCCAGGCTGGCCTCTTCGGCGGCGCGGTTGAGAACTGCGCCCAACGGTTCTCGGCCGACCCAGAGCAGACTGAGGCTGTAACACGTACTGCACCCGGCGGCTAGCTGCTGCACCCAGCGCCGGCTCAGTCGCCTCAGTCCGCTCACCGCCGAGGGCGCCCTCCCTCCTCCCATCCGGCCCCAGCAGCAGCCTTTTCCGGGCCGTGCCGTGGAGGTGGTTGCAGGAAGTCGCCCAGTCCGCTCCCCAGCCTGGTTAAAACGCCGGGCTTGAGGCGGACAACCCAGAGATGGGTCCCAGTTCTTTCCAGGGGATGGTAGCAGGGCCTCTCTTTCCCCCGGTGGAGGGCCGGGGGAAAATCCTTTTGCTGCTGGCCCCCGGGCTGGCAGCACTTGGAAAGAACTGGTGTCCCATCTCTGAGGTCACAGAGACCGGTGATGGCAGTGTGTGCCGCCCCCCAGGCCGCGCCGCTCTCGTCCCTCTCTGTCGCCAGCCTCCTCTTAAAGCAGACCCCAGTGGAACGTGCGTCCTTCCCTGGTCTCCTTTGTCAGGACGCAGCCATTAACCGTGCCCCCACGCCGGGACGCTACGCCTCCCATGTCCGGGCCGGTAATTCTGCCTCGCTGCCCCACCCTGGGTACGTCTGTGGTTCGTGCACCCCGTTGGTCAGTTCCTGGAGCCTGGCTTCAGGGGCTGTCCGCTGGGTCGCGAAGGCCATCAGGCTCGGCTATGCGATTCAGTTCGCGCAGGCTCCTCCCCGCTCTGGGGAGTTAGCTGTACCATGATCGGGGCCAACGCCCCCGTCACACGTGCGGAGGTTGCCACCCTACTGGCGAAGGGTGCAATCGAGCCTGTCCCTCCAGCCGAAATGAAGTCGGGCTTCCTTAGCCCTTACTTCATTGTACCCTAGGAAACCGGTGGGTTACGGCCAGTCCTGGACCTGCCCATCCTGAACCGATCCCTTCACAGGCTTCCGTTCAGGATGTCGGTAGTGAACGCCTCCTCGGACGCGTTCGTCCGGTAGATTGGTTGCAGCGATCGACCTGAAGGACGCTTACTTTCATGTCTCCTTCCTCGATGCGGACCGTTCCTACGGTTTGCCTCGAGGGGCGGACATTAAGTACGCAGTCCCCCCCATTCGGGCAGCTCTGTCCCCTCGTGACTCTACGTAGTCTATCAAGGCAGCCCTTGCGCCACTCAGGCTGCACGGGGTTCGCATCCTTAACTTCTTCGATGAATGGTTCATACTGGGTCACTCTCGTAAGCAGGTCTGTGGACACAGAGTCCAAGTGCTCCGGCACTTAGCCCGTCTGGGCCTTCAGGTCGACTGGGAGAAGAGCGACTCTGCCCCGTGCAGAGGATCTCTTTTCTCAGTATGGTTTCCGACTCGGTCGCCAGGTGCTTGCTGCTTACCAGCGAGCGCGCATGCAGTCTCTGCTGACTTGCCTCCGTCAAATCGAGGGCAAGAGTGCGGTTCCACTGAACTTTTTCAGAGGCTCCTGGGGCATATGGCATCTGCAGCCGCGGTGACGCTGCTCGGATTGCTTCATATGAGACCGCTTCAGCATTGGCTTCGCGATCGAATCCCGAGGTGGGCATGGCAGTCTGGCACGCTCCGGGTACAAGTGACTCGGGCCTGCCTTCAGACACTCACCCCGTGGTCGAACCTCAGTTTTCTACCTATATCTGCCTACCACGATCTCTTGGGGGACAAAAAGGTAAGTCAGCACGACCTGATCATCTGGTTCCTGAGGGGGGCGAGGAGACTGAATCCTCCTCGCTCTCCTCTCGTACCCTCTTGGGACCTCACCGTAGTTCTAAGTGCTCTGCAGAGGCCTCCCTTGAGCCTTTGCGGTCGGTTGATATTAAGTTCTGTCGATGAAGACGGCTCTGCTGACCGCATTGGCCTCTCTTAAGAGGGTCGGGGACCTGCAGGCATTTTCGGTTGACGAAGCGTGCCTGGAATTCGGGCCGGCTAACTCTCACATGATTCTGAGACCCCGGCCTGGATATGTGCCCAAGGTTCCCACCACTCCGTTCAAGGACCAGGTGGTGAACCTGCAAGCGCTGCATTTGGAGGAGGCAGACCCAGCCTTGGCATTGCTCTGTCCAGTACGCGCCCTCCGCGCTTACGTAGACAGCACGCAGTGTTTCAGGACCTCAGACCAGCTCTTGTCTGTCATGGTGGAGAGCGGAAGGGAAGAGCTCTCTCAAAGCAAAGGCTGTCTCACTGGTTAGTGGACACCATTTTTTTGGCTTACCAGCAGCAAGGTCGACCATGTCCCCTTGGGGTTAGGGCACACTCCACTCGGAGTGGGCTTTAGCGCATGGCGCCTCGCTAACAGACATCTGCAGAGCTGCAGGCTGGGCGACACTGAACACATTCGCCAGATTCTACAATCTCCGAATGGAGCCAGTGTCCGACTATGTACTCACCCCCCCGAGGGGCCGGTAATGGGCCAGGCTTAGGTGTATTCGCTTGCTCTCCATTCCACTCCACGGACTGGATACGTACAATATTTTCCCTCAGGTGAGCTTCCCCGAGAGCCCTGAGTTTCCTCCAGCACCGCTTGCGCCAATACCTGTGTGTCTGCCCTCTCTCTCGAGCCCAGACCCTCGTGTCCGGCCAGGTGCCCCGTGTGCAAGGTTCCCCTCCGGCGACCCCCACACGAGTATTTCCACCGTTAGCCTCCCTTGCGAGCAAGTGTCTTTCCCTTGGCAAGCCCCTGCCACCCTAGGGTTAAAAATTAGTTTTCCATATGTGTACTCTTAAGTCCTCCCTACGGGCAGGCATCTTGGCATTCCCTCACTGGGATATGCTTCCCAGTGTACCTTGGTATTCCTGTGTTAAGCGTGAGTCCTTCGTCCGTATTAGTCTTACGACAGGGAACTCACACTTACGCAGGGCACTGGAAGACAGCTGAGTGGCGAGATTATATTGAACCCCCATTCGTTAGTCACTAACGTACGTCGTAGTGACTGAACGAAAGGGAACGTCTCGGTTACGGATGTAACCCTCGTTCCCTGAGGAGGGAACGGAGACGTACGTTCCGTTGCCACTTCAGCTGTGCTACCTGGAATGCAGGAGTTCAGTCTTGGCTCCTCAAGCAGGTAACATAATGCGATATTGCCACGTACTTCCTTATATACTCACGCGGTGAGGCGGAGTTACGTATGCAAATTCCGCATGCCCCATGGCATTGGCACGCCATTGGGCGTTTTCTCTATGCTCGAAGATGATAGGCTTCTAGGCGAAACCCCCATTCGTTAGTCACTAACGTTTTTTTTTTTTAAGTAGAAAGTAATATTTATGTAAAGAGATATATAAAAATAAAAAGTGCTTAAAGGAACACAACTCTTCTTAAGTGGAAGGAAGCTTTTTCCCTCACATGGAATATAGAAAGCACATTAGTTGGGTTAGTAAAATAACAAAATTATAGAGTTTATATAGAATCTATAAAACACGAAAGAACAACAAATATATCACAAAAAACTTTCTTTAAAGTGAATTTCGTTTTGTGAAATTGTATCATAATTTTAATATATGTTTTATCAACCAAATTGCCAGGATTTAATAAATAAAGGCAAATATAGCTTATAACAGACAATGACATGAGGCGGAGGCGCAGCATGATAAACGGCTTAAATTAACAACTAGAAAAGGAAAAAAAACTTTAGTCAGGGGCAGTCCTTACTATTTATTTCAGATAGGCCTATATTTGATCCAGCAGGTCACAAAGGGAGTTCTGGGTTGAGTGTGCGGTGCTGAGCAGAATGAGCTTCAGAAATGAGCGGGATCTCCAGAAAGGCTCTTGATCTCCACTGGAGGAAATATTACCGTTCTACGCACACACCGCAACAGTCACAATATGACCTCATGTATGTTTTGAAAACACAATTCAACTTAGAAATAATACTTTTCAATGGGCTACTTAAAATGTTTATTACAAATAAATTATTAAATTCTAAAAATGAATAAAATTAACAAAAATTGCATTGCATTTGCAATCCTTTGAAACCACCCCACTTCCCATGATGATATCTGTCCTCTGGAGCGCTATCGCTTTTCATTTAAAATGGTTTATTTAAAACAATTATTTTTTTCAAATAGATGGAATTCGAAATACAGGCCTGCCCCTAATAAAAGCCTGCCTCAAATAAAAGCCGGTGACCTTCTGCAGTTCAGGTAAATAAAGGCCCCGGCTTTTATTTAAGGAAATACGGTATACACTATAACATCATTGCTGTTAGTTCTGTTTTTAAGTTAGTGGTAGATAGTCAAACCTCTAATGTATTTTTTTATATAGACATTTATAGACATAAATTATATTCAAAACAAAGTTTAGAGTCTGTACACTAAGTGTTGCACGCTGAATTAATTGCAGAAGTTGAATACCTAGTGTTGTGTTTCGAACAAACCTTAACCAGAACGAATATCAGTAAAGTCCTGAATGTGTAGTATATCTCATGTCTGTTAGATGAATGCTTGACCACATTGTGCATTAATAAGTTCAGCTTTCATGCGCTAGGCTGCAGGGTCCACGACTGGCTGACTAACCCTTAAGGCCGAGGGTGGTTACCCTGCCAACGGGGGCATAGGCAATGCCAAGGTCACAGCGCCTGGAGGAATGGTAGATTAAATTGTGCAGTGGTCAGCGCTTTAATTCAATTAATCTGTGTGGAATGGATGGGCGGATGTGTGTGTGTGTGTCAAGAGGGATAGGACTTAAGTTCATGAGGATACACAGCGGGGCTTTTGAACATTGGACAGATACATATTTTGCCCATCGACTCTTTGGCCCCAAATCCCATGCTGACATCACGACCTGCTCATGCTCTCATACAAACAGAACATATTTTTCTTTTAAAAAAGCCTCAGAGCTTATTGAAACGACACAGCCTGAAAACGAATTACACATGACGGGAGCTTTTATTCCGCTATTGTATAAAAAAATAAATTACTGTTAGTGCTAATATGGTTAAAGTAACAAAATAAGATGATGCACAAAATAAATATTGCCGTTTCGGGTTTATTATGGCTCCAGAGAAACATTACAGCTACCGTATTTAATGAGATTTGTGCGTTTCCTAAGCTGTTTTTCCATTCTGACTGTTTTAGAGGACTTGCAAGCACTTTGGGGGCTCATCATAAACCACACTGTCATAACTGATAGTTTTATTACTCATTTTGTTAAATAAAAGCATAGATATTTACCTTGTTAACTCCAACAGGAGACGCTCGCTTTGATAAGTAAAACTCTCATTTGCCAAAGGGCTTTTGAGGGACTTTGAACGAAAGTGAAAGGAAGACAAACACAATTTATGAGGTAAGATGTTAATTGCAATTTATTATGCACATATTATGGTAACATCATTGCTGTTAGTTTTGATCTGGATGCTGCACGTTTATATCAATGTAAGTCATTGATAGACGGTACAACTTTAATGTTACATTTCGGTTACACTTTAGTTTAGGGTCCAATTCTCACTATTAACTACTTATTAGTATGCATATTGCTTGGATATTGGCTGTTTATTAGTACTTATAAAGCACATATTAATGCCTTATTTAGCATGACCATATTCTACATCCCTTAATCCTATATACAAATACCTAAACTTAACAACCACCTTATTAACTATTAATAAGCAGTAATTAGCAGTTTATTGAGGTAAAAGTCATAGTTAATAGTGAGAATTGGACCATAATCAGAACGTGACCAAAATTTCTTGTAAAGCCTGACATGACAAAAAAGTCATAAAATCGTTTTGTTTTAATAAAACAATTTATTGCACCTGTAGACGAGTAAAAAAGAGTGATTTGTGCATTTCCTAAGATGTTTTTCCATTCCGACTGTTTTAGAGGACTTCAGTGCACTTTAGGGGCTCATCATAAACCACAGACTCATAACCGCTTTTATTACTCATTTTGGTAAATAACACCAGATGTTTACCTTGTTAACTCCATTAAGAGATGTTCATTTTGATAAGTAAAACTCTCATTTGCCAACAGGCGCCTTTTGAGGGACTTTGAACAAAAGTGAAAGAAGAAAGACAAAAGCAAACACCATTTAATATGCATAATTAAGGTAAGAAAGATGTTAAAGGGGTGATGAATTGAGAAATTAACTTTCCTTTGAGCCTTTGATATATAAAAGTTGATCATGATATAAGAATATCCTGTAAGTTTCGGAGCTGAAAACTTCCTTGTTAGTCAAAGAAAAGCTTTTATTGACACCAGGGCCATAAAATGCTCGATCTCAGAACATGTAGACCCTTGAAATCATTGAATGCTGAATCGCCGCCTCAAGCCCGCCCACCGACTCGTGGAGCTAAACGGATTGTGCAACAGAGCAATAAACATGCCGGTTCCAGCTCACGTGCGTAAGACATTGCGTGTTTGTTCGCTTCATTTCACCGCGGAATCGATTGTAAACAAGATACAGGTCGAGACTGGATTTGCAGACATATTGAGATTAAAACACAACGCTGTGCCTTCTATATTGGATCCGACAGGAATGGTGCAACACACTTATGTGAGTAAAACATGTTTTTTTAATATGTGATAGTTTTGCATTGTTACAGGGCTGCGTTTCCCAAAAGCATCGTAAGCCTAAGTTGATCGTAAAAACGATCGTACGAGTGATCTTAATATTAAGGTCTGTTTCCCAAAAGCATCGTAACTTAAGTAGCACTTGAAAATGATCGTAGATCTACGAGTGCTCTGGAGTAATCGTACAGCTCTAAGTGTATCGTAAGAAGGCAGAGTTATGAGGTCACCTACAGGACAACCGGCAGATTACACCTTTAACTTTATTCAAGTGCATTGTGATAATACTATAAGGTTTTGATTGTACTTTATTGTACACTTTTTTATGAGGGCAGGTAACAAACAAAAAAATTATAAATGCACATCTGAATTAAATGACAGCAAAAAGAAAAAAAAAAGAATAAAATAAGTAATGTAGGAAATATACTTCAAAGGCTAGGAAAAATAGAGATAAACTCTGGATCAAAAAAATCTGTCAATGACTTGCTGACGTGCACGAAAACCAGACATGTATTGGACATTTCTTGGTTGGCCAGCATGTGGAAACGATTCCATATAAGGTTATATTTCAGTACTTCGCAAATGGACAGCAACTCTTAAGTAGCTCTTAGAGCGCGTTCTCGCGCGTTCATGTTAAGTACATTTTTGGGACACGCACGTGGAATTGCTGCGAATGATCGTAACTTCGCTCGTAGAACGCGCTCTTTAGAGCTAAGGTTCATCGTTATTGGGAAACCCGGCCCTGATCATATTGATTATGTGTACATGTATAACTGAACATACCTTAGCACGCTGTCAGGCTGGAGAATCCTTTATTTGAGGTGTTATTGGTTAATTCGTGATCAGACTCAGACTTTATGGGCCAGGGCTTGCAAAGCCCAACGTCCCGGGCCTATGTGTTTTTCAGACGGGCTACCAAAACATAAGCCCGGCCTGCAGACGGGCTATTTTAAATAGTGAAATAACATTCATTTCTTGCACACGTGTGCGTGCGTGTGTGTGTGTGTGTGTATGGTTTGCCGTTATATTCACTGATCGGGCCGGCCAAGTAATTAAAAAAAAACATTCATATCATTCGGGTGGATGAGAGATGAATCATTGTGTTTGTTTGATAAAGACCTTTTGCAAGTCCTGTGAGCGTTTCCCCAGACGCTTTCAAAACAATTCCCACATGTACTGAGGGGAGCTGAAGCTCATTAAATATGCAAATCTTATCCAATCCTAGCCGTGGGCGTTTACTTCCAAGTCTTCAGTGCGGCATGCCCATAGAAACCAAGCGTTTCTTCAGAGAGCTTCAAAACCAGGGTAGAAAATAGCCTATCACAATTTATTATGTTTTTGAATGTATAAACCACGCAAACGTCATAAGTTGAACTCAGACAACAGTAGCCAGTTCATGACCCCTTTAATTGCAATTCATTGTGCACATATTACGGTAACATCATTGCTGTTAGTTTTGTTCTGGATGCTGCACATTTATGTCAAGTCAAGTCAAGTCAACTTTATTTATATAGCGCTTTTAACAATGTAGATTGTTTCAAAGCAGCTTTACAGTGTTAAACAGGAAAATAATGCAGCATAATTTTATTAAGCTGTATAGCCATTTGATGTCATCAGTTCATTTCAATTTCCATACGGTGACAGTGTGGGCTTTAGATCAATAATTAGATCAGTAATTTAGTTTATATGGTTAATTTAGTTTATTAATTAGATTTATTTTGATGTTTAGTTGAAACATTTTGTGTCCCCAACTGAGCACGCCAAGCCAGAGGCAACAGTGGCAAGGAAACCAAAACCCCATTAGGTGACCTAATGGAGAAAAATAAACCTTGGGAGAAACCAGGCTCAGTCGGGGTGCCAGTTCTCCTCTGGCCAATTAACAAACAGCGTATTATTATTATTATTATTATTATTATTATTCTGGCAGCTTTACAGGTCAGAGGTCATAATAGATCGGAATATTCGAAGGACCGGAGGCAACACGCTGGAGATGGGTTTATTGAGGATGATGTTGATTAAATAATTATTAAAGTGCAATATTCGAATGATCGGGGGCAACACGCTGGAGACAGGTTTATTGCGGATGACATATTGATTTAAGTATTATTTAATTGTAATATTCGAACAATCAGAGTCATCACGCTCGAGACGGGTTTATTGTGGATGACATATCGATTTAAGTATTATTTAATTATAATATTCGAACAATCGGAGTCATCATGCTAGAGACGTGTTTATTGAGATGCCGTGTCGATGAGGCAGTTGCAGGGGGAGGCTAATTGACACGGTCTCTGCAGACACTTCGGGGTCCTGTGTTGGTCTTGTCTGGGCGCAGGTCCACCATCTGATCTGGATACGGCCCGGATCAGGCTGACTGCAGTAAACCTCGGGATAAAACAGAGAGACTATCATTAGCGTAGATGCCATTCTTCTGATGATGTAACGAGTACATCAGGTGTTATGGGAAGTGTTCCCGGTTCCGGCTGACCTAGTTAATGCAGCCTAACAATCAATTAATTGAAAAAGTGTTTTATGTGTATGCCATAGTAAAGAGATGTGTTTTTAGTCTAGATTTAAACTGACAGAGTGTGTCTGCTTCCCGAACAATCTTAGGAAGACTGTTCCAGAGTTTAAGAGCTAAATAGGAAAAGGATTGACCGCCTGCAGTTGATTGTCAATGTAAGTCAATGGTAGACGGTCAAACTTTAATTTAAAATTTAATGTAACACTTTAGTTTAGGGTCCAATTCTCACTATTAGTTAGTTACTTATTAGCATGCATATTACTAGGATATTGGCTGTTTATTGGTACTTATAAAATACATATTAATGCCTTATTATGCATGACCATATTCTACATCCCTTAATCCTATATACCAATACCTAAACTTAACAACCTTATTAACTATTAATATGCAGTAATTAGCAGTTTATTGAGGTAAAAGTCATGTAACACTTTAGAATAATGGTGATTAGCTAACATTAGTTAACTACATTAGTTAACATTAACTAATAATGAACTGCACGTTTATTAATCTTTGTTAATGTTAATTTCAACATTTACTAATACATTATTCAAATCTTGTTAACATTAGTTAATGCACTGTGAACTAACATGAACAAACCATTAACAGATGTATTTATATTAACTAACGTTAACAAAGATGAACAAATACAGTAACAAATGTACTGCTCATGGTTAGTTCATGTTAGTTAATATATTAACTAATGTTAACTAATGACCATTATTCTAAAGTGTTACCAAAGTCATAGTTAATAGTGAGAATTGGACCCTAATCTAAAGTGTGACCAAAATTTCTTGTAAAGCCTGACATAAGAAATAAGTCATCAAATTGGAAAAAAAAAAAAAAATAAAACAATTTATTGAACCTGTAGACGAGAAAAACTCGTGATTTGTACACTTTGTACACTTTGGAGGCTCATCATAAACCACAGTGTCATAACAGATAGTTTTATTACTCAATTAAGGTAAATAAAACCAGAGATATTTACCTTGTTCAATCCAACAAGAGGCATTCACTTTGATAAGTAAAACTCTCATTTGCCATCGGGCCTTTTGAGGGACTTCAATAAAAATATGAATGTACAGTGCTCGTCTTTTTGACTCCCTGTTCGTGCTGATGCAATCACGGGCCAAATTGCTTCATTTGAAACGGGTTTAATCTTTCCTCTCACATTACCATCAGATTCGCCTGATAACGTTTGGTCATTGTCGATTTGGACACAGCCCCCGTAAATTAGGTCATACCTTGTTTGCTGCACGTCTCTCTGTCTGGCTGACAAATTGATTTATTTCCTTTTGTTGCTGACGTGGGCTGCCAGATGGCTTATAACGAACAGTTCACCTGAACTGGGGCTTCTCGTAACCAGAGCTGAATGGTTGAGAGACGTTTATTAGAGTGGGGCCGGACCCTGGACGAGGCCCTTGAACAGATGCATTAGGACTGAATGAAATGTTGATGGAGGTAGAGTTGACTGACAGCCGTGGCCCAGTCATGCTGCCTCTCTGGTGAAGTACCAGCACTGTCAAGTGGAAAATGGAACACACACTCGAGAGTGTCTGCTTTTAAGCAACACCACCGTAACGAAACCGGGAGTTTCAGCAGTGCAGGGGCTGTACAGAAATGTGTGCTTGAGTGGAGGTTTTTTTACAGACTCTATCGCACCTCTCATCTGAAAGATTTGTATATACTAGGGCTTCAGCTTGGAGGTGCATGTCATCCTGGAGAACAGTTTCAAAATACAACTCCTCAGTCTTTTTGATGCTTATATTTAGGTTACAGATTGCTTACGTGAGCAATTTCAGAGATAACGTTCTCTGTGGTAATCGTAAAAGTTGTAGTAGAGTTCACACTGTTATAGCTGATATAGATCCATGATTCACTCACTGGAAAACTTTATTCTGATTTGTCAGTCGCAACATTTTGTGGTCAAATATATCTGTGTAATGACCTCTTAAAGGTATAGTTCACCCAAAAAAATGACAAAATGACAATTCTGTCATGTACTTACCCTCAAGTTGTTCCAAACCTGTATTAACACAAAATAGTATATTTTGAAGAATATGGGTAACCAAACTGTTGATGGGCCCTACTGACTAAATGGGGCCCATCAACTTTAGTTTTTACAGACATTCTTCAAAATATCTTCTTTTGTGTTCAGCGGAAATTGATACAGGTTGGAATAACGGCTCGGGTTATGTCTATAACCCTTGTTCCCAGAGAAGGGAACGAGCACTGCATCGGAACGACACTTTGGGGATGGTCCCTAAGCATCAGCGAATCTGAAGTCTGAATAGAAACTAAACCAATCCGATTGGCGTGCGTGATGACGTCACTGTGACGGCATACCCGGAAGTATAAAAGGGGAGCCGGCGCATTGAAACGGCAGCTATTGCTCTGAAGCATGCACTCCAGGCGTGCCGAGGTGTGGTGACGTGACGCAGTGCTCGTTCCCTTCTCAGGGAACAAGGGTTATTGACATAACCCGAGCCGTTCCATTTCAAGGGAACTCTCACTGCGTCGGAACGACACTTTGGGGAACGAGTACCCACTAGCCCACACCGAGGGTAGCACCTGCCCTAGTGTGAAGCCGGAGACCGGGCACAACTAGGACTGGAGCACCCTAGCGCCAGGCGCCGTAGGGAGATGCAGGCTATAAAACCTGATAAAGGTGTGTGGGGTAGCCCACCCAGCCGCCTCGCAGATATCCTGCATGGGGACCCCAGAAAGGAGGGCCACCGAAGAGGCCATGCCTCTGGTGGAATGAGCCCTCACGGCCATAGGTGAAGGCAAATTGCGCACCTGATAAGCCATGGTTATTGCCTGGACAATCCAGTTGTCTGGGTAGATGCAGGCAACCCTTTCTTGGGTGAACCAAAACACACCAAAAGCTGTTGAGATCTCTTCCACTGCGCAGACTTCTCCAGATACACTCTGAGAGCCCTAACTGGGCAGAGCAGGTGAAGTCTCCCTTCTTCCGCCGTCACGTGAGGCGGAGGATGAAATGCCTGAAGAACCAAAGACCTGGCCACCCTTGATAGAACCTTGGGCACGTAGCCTGGCCTAGGGTGTAAGATGGCTTTAACTCCAGGGGCAAACTCCAGGCAAGTCTGCGTTACCGCCAAGGCCTGGAGGTCCCCCACTCTTTTCAGCGATGTAATCGCCAGGAGAAAAGCCACCTTCAGGGTCAGGTTCTTTGGTTCCGCCGACTCCAATGGCTCAAAGGGGGCCTCAGCCAGCCCTTCGAGAACCACTGCCAGATCCCAGGATGGGACTCTGGAACGAGCCGTAGGCCTCATCCTCCGAGGAATCTGCCATGGATGACCTGCCAGCAGAGCTATGATATCCGAGAACCAAACTCGAGTCGGCCAACGGGGTGCTACCAGAAGTAGGCTGACCCCCTGTTGACGGACCCTCTCCAGGACTCCCGGGAGCAGAGCAATCAGGGGAAATGCGTACAGACGCAGCCTCGGCCACTTCTGAACCATGGCATCCAACCCCAGTGGGGCTGGATGCGTGAGGGAACACCACAGTGGACAGTGGGACGTCTCACGAGACGCAAACAGGTCCACTTCCACTGGGCCGAACCTCTCGCACATGGCCTCCACCACCTCTGGGTGGATTCGCCACTCCCTGGGCCTCAGTCCCTGCCTCGACAGGATGTCTGCTCCCTGATTTTGGACCCCCGGGACATACATTTCCCTGATGGACAACAGTTTCCCTTGGGACCACAGGATAATTTGATGCACCAGTCTGCATAGATGGCGCGACCTCAAACCCCCCTGATGATTGAGGTACGCTACAACAGCCGTATTGTCTGTTCGTACCAGGACATGTTGGCCACGGAGGTCCGGGGAAAAGCTCCTGAGAGCTTTGTAGACCGCCATCCTCTCCAGGCAGTTTATGTGCCAGGAGGAATGACGGCCCTCCCACGGGCCCCTCGCAAAGCGGCCGTCCATGACCGCGCCCCAACTGCTGCTGCCATGTGCCCCAGCACTCCCTGAAAGTGCTTCACAGTGATGCTGTGGCCTAGCCTTATTCCTGAGACCATCGCCAGTATGGTCTTGACTCGCGCGGGAGACAATTGTGCCCGCATCGTCGTCGAGTCCCATACGATCCCTAGGAACGTAGTCCTCTGGGACGGCGTCAACACGCTCTTCGTTGTGTTGAGTCTCAGCCCCAAGCACCTTATGTGAGCCAGAACGACATCTCGATGCCGAACTGCCATCTCGTACGACTGAGCCAATATGAGCCAGTCGTCGATATAATTCAGCACACGGATGCCCTGAAGTCTCAATGGAGCCAGAGCTTCATCCATGCACTTTGTGAATGTGCGTGGGGAAAGAGCTAGGCCGAAGGGAAGCACTCGATATTGGTACGCCTCGCCCCCGAAAGCGAACCTCAAGAACTTCCTGTGACATGGAAGGATGGAGATATGGAAGTATGCGTCCTTTAGATCTATCGTGACGAACCAGTCCTCGGGCTGGACCTGACTCACGATGATGGAAACCGTGAGCATTTTGAATCTGAACCTCCTCAGAGACCGATTCAAATACCTCAGGTCTATAATCGGACGCAACCCTCCATCCTTTTGGGAACTATAAAGTACCGGCTGTAGAATCCGGACTCCCTCTCCGGCGGAGGAACACGCTCTATGGCTTCCTTCACCAGCAAGGATTTTACTTCTAGTTCCATTACCCGAACCCGCTCTGGTACCACTGCGGTCCAGTTCAACCCCCTGAAACTTGGAGGAGGGTGACCGAACTGCAGTCTGTAACCATTCTCTACAGTACGCAGGACCCATGTAGAAATATTTGGAAGGCATTTCCATGCGCCAAGATACTCTTCTAAGGGAACCAGCCTCTCGAGGCTGGCGTCGGGTGTTACACGAGCCTCGTCCCCAACCCCCTGAAGTGGATGTCCGGCAGGAAGTGGTTGGGAACGATTCTCTGTGTGCGGACGCGCGAGCTGCCCAGCCGCAGGTCTTTCCAGAGGCGGCTGGAGCAGCATGTCCCCTAGGGGCTGCCTTCCCAGGCTCTGAGCGGCGAGGGAGGTACTGGCGGAAGGCTGCTGACTGCCTCTTCGCCTCCTGGTATTTGGCGATGACGGTCTCAACCGCGTCCCCAAATAGACCAGAAGGCGAAATCGGGGAGTCCAGGAGGAAGGTTTTATCCTTCTCCTTCATCCCCGACAGATTCAGCCAGAGATGTCTCTCCACAGTCACCATAGAAGCCATGGACCGGCCGATAGCACGGGCTGTCTCCCTGGTGATGCGGAGAGACAAATCTGCAGCCCTCCGTAGTTCCAGCACATCCTCCGGAGAGGGACCTTATCGAGCTCTTTCAGGAGGTCAGCCTGGTAGGCCTGCAAGATAGATAACGTGTGCAGGGAATACCAGCCCGCCCAGCTGCCATATAAGCTTTGCCCACCAACGATGAGGTGTCCCGACAGGGTTTGGTGGGCAGCGCCGGGGTCTTCAGGGACGACGCAGAATCGGGTGAAAGATAGCTGGCGAGAGCTTCCTCCACCCGAGGCATCGTCCCATACCCCGCCTCGCGTGCCCCCAGAACATTGGAATAATCCAATACTGGAGGATTGGAAACACGCGAGGAATAGGGCTTCCTCCAAGATCTACACACCTCGGTGTGTAGATCCGGGAAGAATGGTAAACCCCGGCGAGGTGTTTGGACCCGGTGAGAAAGAAACCGGTCGTCCAGCCTACTGGGTGGCTGAATTTCCGGCACTTCCTGTGGCCAATTGATGTTCAACTTGGCCACCGCACGAGTCAACACCTCAATCAGCTCCTCTTGGGCGGGTGGATGAAGCGATGAAACACTTTCTGTTTCTCCACCCGCCCCGATGCCAAACTCATCCGGCTCCTCGGAACCGGAGAGAATAAGCATCGGACCTTCGACCCCGGGGGAAGAAGCCGCAGCGCGGGCTTCCACACGGGGAGGAAGATCCTCAGAACTGTCAGACGAGGATTGGGAAAGTGCCGCAGCAGTCCCAAATCCCGCTGACAAGTCCCTTTGTGAACCCCATGATCTGCGACGCCGAGCCGCCTCAGCGACCACGGGTCCAGAACCATGGGGCTCACGAGGCTGGCCGGCCTCATCGAACACGGCCAGCCGAGAGCGGAGCAGTCTGAGTGTGAGAAGCTCACAATATTGACAGCATACTCAACACCCAGACACTGCACACAAAGCAGGTGTGTATCCGAGCCCGATATGTAGCGGGGACACGGATGCACACACTGCTTAAACTCTCTCACATTCCTTTCCATCATTCACACACTTTTGCAACTTGACAAACAACAGTAAATAGACAGACAGTTTCAACAGAGAGCGCTATGCTGAAGAGCAATAACTTGAAGGTGAGTAAAAAATTGTGCTATAGTTTTCTCTTTTATAAAAAAAAAAGATTTCTAACAGAAACTGTTAAAGCAATACACACACACACACACACACAAATAAAATATTGCCCATATATTGTCTATATTAAAATAGAACAGAAAAAAATATACTTTCAATAGAAACCAGGATGTCTTGTGGCAGAATCAGACTGATAGGTTTAATTTTGCCAACCATACAGGTGGAATTCTAATTTGAGGTACAGCAGCATATCACGCTCGGCCTCTGCAGGTGTCTTTTTTAAGAGCTCATCTCAGGTATGATAGCAGTCAGTGATTCAGGTCTGACCTTTGCCCAGGAGTGTCTGGGAGAATATTTTTTCCATGGCAACACCCCAGATCAGAAAGGAATAAAGCGAGAGATCAACCGACCCTGTGAGGCTTTCCTCTTTACCTGACCTTTAAAACAATCAGACCTGAGACACTCTAATGAAGTGCCTGGATTGCTCACCTTCAGTTGCATGACACCAAGCACAAGACACCTGCCAACCTAGAATCTCAAGGGAAAAAAAGGGAAACTTCCAATATCAAAGTCAGTTCAGAATGTAACATCCAAGATACCTTCCTCCCAGGTGTATAAGCAGCTCACATGCCAGCCCAGTCCTTTAAAAGAGACGTCCCAGTAACAAAATGCTGCTCTGGTAACATTTTGACCTCATTTTGGAGGATTCTGAAGAGGAGCCTTGGTTGTCTTCAGATATTTTCATGTGACACAGAATATGGAAGTAGGGACAAAAGCAATAAATCAAGATTTCTATGTACAGCATTGTTCTATAAACAGCACTGTCAAATATAACACACTATATATTGGAAGAAGTCTGTTCTGGAAGAATGCTCACCAATTTATTTGATCCAAAATACAGTAAAAACTATATTAATAATAATACTGAGCACCAAATCAGCACATTAGAATTATTTATGAAGGATCATGTGAAACTGAACTGGAATAATGGTTGCAATATATACACAGATCACCTTTCTATCAGAACCAGCATTAACTTCTTGAGCAATTTGAGCCAGCCTTCGCTCCCCACGTGCATCAATGAGCCTTGATGATTGGTCACCGGTTCACCACTGTTCCTTCCTTGGACAACTTTTGATAGATACTGACCACTACAGACCTTGAACACCCCACAAGAGCTGCAGTTTTGGAGATGCTCTGACCCAGTCGTCTAGCCATCAAAATTTGGCCCTTCTCAAACTCACTCAAATCGGTTAAGCTTGTTCATTTTTTCTGCTTTTCCTAATCAACATTGAGGGCAAAATGTTCACTTGCTGCCTAATATATCCCAACCACTAACCGGTGCCTTGATGAAGAGATAATCAGTGTTATTCACTTCACCTCTCAGTGGTCATAATGTTATGCCTGATTGGTGTGTGCACATGGATATACATTTATATGTTTTTTCAGGATTCTTAAAAAATAAAGGGCAATGTTTTGTAACAAGTCTTTACTATCCTTTTTGATAAATTTAATGCATCTTTACTGATTAAAACAGTATTAATTTTTTTCAAAGAAATCTTACTGAAATGGTGGAGATTTTATAAATGTATATGAATTTCATGGATTTAAATTTGGCATTAATGGCAATGAAATAAATAATTTAACCTCAAATCAATATATTATAGGAGAATAAAGTGGCTGCAAAAACATAGTACATAGTACAGTGTACAGTATATATACTGTATATACAGTGAGGAAAATAAGTATTTGAACACCGTGCTATTTTGCAGTTCTCTCACTTGGAAATCATGGAGGGGTCTGAAATTGTCATCGTAGGTGCATGTCCACTGTGAGAGACATAATCAAAAAAAGAAAATACAGAAATCACAATATATATATACATACAGTATATATATATATATATATATATATATATATATATATATATATATATATATATATATATATATATATATATATATATATATATATATATATATATATATATATATAGCTCTCTGTTGTCTCAGACGATGACATCTTTGTCCTGTGTTGGCGACCGTAGCTTCTCTATGTGCTTCGAAAGGGAGGGGTGAGCAGTGGGTGGTAAATTCGCAACCTCACCGCTAGATGCCGCAAAAATTTACACAGTGCACCTTTAACCACATTAGTTAACATGAACTAATGATGAACTGCACTTCTACAGCATTTATTAATCTTTGTTAATGTTAATTTTAACATCTATTAATACATTATTCAAATTAAAAGTTGTTTTTCTTAACAGTAGTTAATGCACTGTGAAGTAACATGAACAAACAATGAACAAATACAGTAAAAAAATTTATTGCTCATGGTTAGTTCATGTTAGTTAATACATTAACTATCCTAATGTTAACAAATGAGTGTTACCATATTTTCTTCTACATACATTATTATCATCATTATTATTATTATTAGTAGTAGTAGTAGTATTTAATGGATGATAATATATGGATAAAGAACCACATTTTATTGTCTATTTTCTTCAGGCCAAGAATATTCAAACTTCAAGTTCTTCTTCTGTGTTGTACATTACTATCCTCAATGTGACCTTCTGTTCCTCATCCTCTACTTTTTAAAGACAAGACCAGCTTGCTTTTTTCCTGGTTCTTGTTTCAAAGGTGTTAAATAGCCTGGCTGATGTAATATGGCCCTTGGCACGTGCGTTTGCCCCGAGACATGCCGGTTGGTGCAGTGCAGAGGACCTGCCGTCAGTTACGCACAACTTTAAACCCGTTTCCCAGGCAACCAACATGCCTGCAAATCGACGGCAACTTCCCTCGACAAGTCCCTTTGTTAGTGCAGTCACGATTGTAGAGAGAAGGGGCTGAGGAGGGAAAAAAAACTAAAACAAAAAATGTGAAACATTAACATGGGATGCGATTCATAGGTGAGGTCTCACGATGGCTGCGACAGATGAGTTATCAGAGAGTGTTACAACTGAAACTCTGTCACTGTATTTTCAAACATCAACTGTAACAGCAACTTTTGACAGCCAGTCACAGCACTGGATCTTCGCAAATCTCTTTTTAGCTCTTACATCTGTAAAGCTCCAATAAAGGGCACAGAACCACCATAAATATAGTCCATATGATGTGTGCACTGTTGTTCAAGTGTTCTGAAGTCATAAAATAGATTTGTGTGATACTGATAGACTTCAAGTGAGCTATTACCTCAATAATGGCTGCAACCAGTTTATTCAGTCATTTTTCAGTTGAAATCGACAACCGAATCAGTCTAATTCATGAACAAATTGTTATTTTCAGTCTGTTAATTTTAATGAACCAGTTGATCTGGTTTACAAAACGGCCTCATTCACGAATCGATCTGACTGTTTAAATCATAGACTGTAAAAAAAATATGGACATAGTGTTCGTGACGTCACCAATAGGATTCTGAAGAGCAGTTTTGAAGAGTAGTATAGGGAAGTATAGGGACGAGCTGGCCTTTGCCACCTTGGCAGCGCGTCACTCCCGGATAACAGAAAGTGGGCAAAGAGGCGAGACGTGGGTGGAGCTGAGGTGACGCGATGACTAACAGACTGCAGATAAATGGTTATCCACCTGTCACTCAAAGTGGCCACACCCTTAATTATGCAGAACTTTAAGGCTTTATATAATGGAAAAGAATGAGTTATAAAAAAATTCACCCCCGTCACAGTTGTCATGAAGGGCAAAATGAACTGTATAAAACCAAAACCACAATTTGTACCAGGCTGTAAACATGTTTTATTCTTCTGTAAAGTTGGGCATTTTAACATGGAACTCAATGAGATTCTGCTCCCTTCTGGAGCCCTAGTGGCCAGTCGATGAATTGCAGTTTAAGTCACTTCCGTATTGGCTTCAAGAGAAACTGCGGGAGGTTGCCGTTTGGTTTAAATGCACTGTAAAGGTGACTTATTATGCCCTTTTGATTTAGTTTTTGGGGTCTATTAGAGGTTTTCTTGCTTGAATGTAACCACATTATTATTCACATATTTATATGTTGCAGCACCTCTCTTCCCAGTCTGTCAGTAACTCTCTGTTTAGTTCCTGTCTCTATGAAGCCCCTGTTTCCGAAAAGCGCAATGTAATTGGTCGACTGCACCAGTGTGTTGTGATTGGCCAACTTCTTTGAACATTTCGAAAATGTCACATCCCTTACTATAACCGTGAGTTCAACACACTACTAACGCAACTGAACCAGGCCTCTGTTTTTAATTTTAATTTTTTTTTTTTAAATGAGGGTTATTGTGATATGTATGTTTCAGGAAGAAAGCTACAATCAAGGTTTTTCAGGGAGTTCGGAACAGGTGCTTATTGATATAAAGAATGTGAAGCTGCGTCACGCTGCGCTGCGTTGCGGCGGTAATGCAATTTTGGGAGGCTCGCCCTCTACTTTTACTGTAATTAATACGAATACCTGCTTTACCTTTTGTTTTGTTTTTGACTTGAAGTTAAATAATAACATTCTTCATGGTCTCGTTTGCAGGGAAGAGAAGCTATTTTATCGCATTGCATGATCAATTGATGTTTGCACTGAAGTTTTGTAGAATTCCGTTCACAATTCTGATCTGGTTACCAATAGTGTCACATGCTGGACGCTCGCTGTTGCTTCAGCCATCATATGGTAGAATAAAAATATGCGTTTGTCATGGACTATGCTCCATTCAGCTTAAACACTCCCAATAAACTCCAGGACACAGATGCTTCATTTCCATAAAGTTTACTGGGATTATTGTGAAACTGCAATACAATACAAATTAGATGTATTAATATTAAATCAAAATGCAAAGACAGCCCAATCTGAGGGCTGTCCCCTCCTAAAAACCATGTTGAGTATTGTAAATAATATAACAATATATACTTAAAATAAATGTGTAAGTAGTAAAACAATACAAACGCAAACGGGACAAAAAAATGCGTTTTAAGTTTAGAAACATTTTGAGTCCCCCCTCCCCCCTTGCCTCACAGTGGTTTGATCCACCGTGCACCTCATCTAATGTTACCCATAGAACGTAGAAAAACTACCACACAAGTTTGGGGAGAGAACAAGGCTCTTCAGACAGCAGTTGTGAAACACCAGTAAGTAGCTGTCAAGGCTATTTTATTCACTTTAAACATCAGATGAAGTGATTCTTTTCTCTTTAATACAGATTAGGCAAAACACTGTTAACATCACTTGCCCACCGCCGCACCGCCCCGCTCTGCTCCGCTGTATAGTAATAAAATCATTTAGTTCAGTTAGAGAACTGACAAAACCATTAAAAACTGAACGTGTCTGCTCAATACAGCACGAGCCGAACGAGCAAACAGCTGACAGACAGGATTATCGAAGATTTGGTTTCAAAGCGTAAATGCGCCTATTTAAGGGAGTGTGTCATTGTACTGTTTTGTTGTTGTGTTTTTCATTATGAATAATAGGCTAATGAACCCAAAATTTAAGAAAATTCCCCCAAATTCAAAAAATTGGCTAATTCTAAACCGAAAGTTCAGTCAGATCTGTGTAGGGTTTTGCTCAATATGATAATAAGTGGCAGATCAGAGGCTTGCTGCGGTTGAATATATAAATATCTGAATATCATAGTATAAAATACTATGTGGAGGACGCAAGATAATTTTATAATTATAATATGACTGCGTGGTGAACCTTAATCATATTTAAACTACTATCGCTTTGTGTTGTTGGTCAGATAAAATGACAGAGAAAAGAAAAACGGACATTAGATAATTTTTCAGTACACCAAAACGCCAAATAAGTACAACATTTTTTATTTTTTTTGTGGTACACATATCCTTACAAGTACGATTTTGGCTGTATTATTTGTGTCCCCTTCAAAAATTGCTCTTGAGAAATTTCATGTTTATTGTCCCCCCCAACTTTTAGATGAAATGTACGCCCCTTTACGTTACTATAGTTACAAAGATAAACAAATCATGCTGTACTGCTAAAACAAAATAAAAATACTTTTTTCCTTAAGCGTCATGACAGTGTTCAACAAGCTTGACAGAAGTCAATCTATTTATTTGTTGGAAACGTGTAAATCTAACTGAAGTTTTATTGTTATCATTGGAAATATTCACTTATATGGCCAAGAAAGAGAATCAGAGAGGATCACATTCAGCAGGCAGACACCGACACACTGTATTTTTTGTATTTATTTCAACAAATGACAACCAAAATCAATCAGTTTTGAAGTGGCTGCATGCAAGCAGAGAGAGTCATACTCGCAAATGTAATGTTAATTATTAAACCAAATAAAGTACAAAACTTCAAAAACACTCAGCAACGTAATTGCTCTGTTTAATCATTGACATTATTTCTAGATTTGCTATTCGGGGTCTTCTCGTCACCTCCTCAATCAACTGTCCAGTTTTCTCCCTGACTGATGATATGAGTTACTATGGCATTTCTCAATGCAGCATGAATGACTTAAAATTGGCAACATTTTTCACAATTACAACAGAACAATAAAACTTACTAGCAGAAAGACAGCGCGATCCACCCAATATTGTGTATAAACAAAGCAGTTACCCAGAACTCAACACGGCATGGCGTCAGCTTCACATACACAAGTAAGTTGGAAATGTAAAAAAGCATAATAGAACCCTTTTAATGTTTTATTTCAGTCGAACTGAAACAGAAATGTGTCTTTTTGTTATGTCACGTAAAAACTTTAGTCTGACTAAAGCTATCTAGTATTAAATCAGACTAACAGCTTGGACAGAAATATTAAGATTGAAGCTCATTTCTAACTGCGCAGTTGAGCTTAGTCACCACAACATCAAAATGGACTTCATTTTCATTCTATTTTATGGAATACTCTGGTGTTAATTGTATAAATGTGCACATCATTATTTATTTAAAGGGGGGTGGAATGCTGCTTCATGCATACTGAGCTAGACTTGGATTCCCATCCTAAACATGGACAAAGTTTTTTAAAAAAAAGTTGGGCGTTTGATGGAGTATTTCGGGGCAAAAAATACTCATTCCGGTTTCTCATAAGTTTCGAAAAGTTTTTTTTTTTTGAGTATGGGTATATGTGACGTCAGATGGGGCAGAATGTCCTTGTACGGGCCATACGGGCTATCTCCCGGAAGGCCGGCGCGCATGACTAGAGCAAGAGAGCAAACGCTTTAGGGAAGCCGGCTGCGCTGCAGTCACAGCACTTCACAAAATCAACAATGTCACCAAAGATGTGTGTTTTTGGTTGTCATGACAAGACAATCATGTTTTTCCGGAGCTGCAATGGAGTTGTGCAAGTGTTTGTTTGTTCCCTGAATTTCAGCGACGATGGTTTATAAATAAGGTACAGTTCAACTCCGGATTTGTAGCTCGTCTAATGCTGAAAGATGGAGCAATCCCAGCGATTAAGGTTCACGGTCATGTGTTGGTAGCAGGCGGTGAGTAAAAATGCTTCAAATGTCTTTGTGTTGTTAGCTATCGATTCCATTGTTTTTCTATGTAAACATGCTAGTTCAATTCTTTAGCTCCGCCTGAACGATACACCCCCAGCCGCTCTGCTTTTACTAAAGACTAAAGACTTTTCGGAGATATGAAAGATGCAATACTACTCTATAGGTACTCATGATTGACATGAGATTGACATGAAAATTAGTGTTTCACCACCCACCCCTTTAATTAATGTGCCTTAATCTTTAATAAAAAAATTGTCACTCAAAAGCAACATCACTCACACAAGATTGCAGCAATTAGCAAAAACCAACTATTCACTCAATTCTCACTGAAAATGTATAAATGTTTCACGTATGTCGCAATAAGAAATAAAAAACAATCGCAATTATTTTTCATGCCGAACTTAATGGTGCTTGCTGGAGGAGAAGATTGTCAGTGAATGATGTCCGCACATAATTTACATTTGATATATTCTATACTGGGAATATTGCTCTTCTGGTACATAGTTTGCACTGTTCCAAATGTTTTAACTCAGTTTGGATAAATTATATGCTGAATTACTAAATGTACTAACCACACAAAACTTCTCGGTTACGTAAGGTAATCCTCGTTCCCTGAAGGAGGGAACAGAGACGTACGTCGGACATACCGACGAATTGGGATGCATACGAGTGTTAGACCTGGCATCGAACGCTCCGCCACGATGTAAGGTGTCGCCCAGCCCGCAGCTCTACAAATATCTGTCAGCGAGGCGCCACGAGCCAGCGCCCAGGAAGAAGAAACACCCCTAGTGGAGTGGGCTCTTAACCCGAGCGGGCAAGGCACTTCTTGGGATTCATACGCCAAGACGATGGCATCCACTATCCAGTGGGACATCCTCTGCTTGGAGACAGCCTTTCCCTTCTGCTGTCCTCCGTAACAGACGAAGAGCTGCTCTGAGGTCCTGAAGCTTTGCGTTCTGTCCACGTAAGTCCGGAGAGCACGGACGGGACAGAGAAAAGCTAGGGCTGGGTCTGCCTCCTCCGAAGGCAGCGCTTGCAGGCTCACCACTTGGTCCCGGAAGGGAGTAGTGGGAACCTTGGGCACATATCCAGGCCGGGGTCTCATGATCACATGAGAGTTACCGGGCCCGAATTCCAGGCACGATTCATCGACCGAAAATGCCTGCAGGTCCCCTACCCTCTTGATGGAGGCCAATGCAGTCAGGAGTATTGTCTTTAAAGACATCTTGAAAAAGACGCAGCGTCACCCGTGTACTGTTTTTGTGAGGAAACGCTCTTGTTCTGAAGCGCTCAGGGGGAAAACGCGACAGCACACAGGGTTTAGTGCAGCCCATGCCTGTACTCAAACTAAAAAAAACGCCCTCACAAACCAACGGGTTGCTGTGAAAACAGCAGTTTTTCTCTATATAGAGCAGCAGTGAGCACCGCGATCCCGCTGAAGTGTGCCGTCTCTCCAACACACGTTGATCCCCGATCTCCGGTCTTCTCTATAACTGTTTTTGCTGATAGCAGCTTTAAACTCAATGACGATAGTCCTCTTCATATGCCGTTCGGCTCCGAAGTGAATGACAGCTGCATTCACTCGCGCTTCCTGTTTATACCCGCGGTGCGGGGCGGAGCGCGATATGCAAATATCGCACGCCATAGTGTTAATTTCGTCAGACGAAACGAGACTAAATATGTTCGTCAACTACCTTTTTTTCCATGACGAAGACGAGACGATGACGAGACTGCACCAATGTCCAAAAACGCTCACTAAGACTAAATTAACATGCATTATTGTTGACTAAAATGTTTTGCATAAAATAAAAACTAAGATAAAATCTCTCTTCATTTTCGTCTACAATCGTCTCTACTTTTTCATCATGAGAGAGAATATTCAGCTGTTCAAAATTCAGCTCTTTTCAAACCCGAAAGAGTTTGTGCTGTTGCTCGAGTAGGCTACAGGTCTCTCTCATACTCCTCCTGTTACTGCAAGCCTGTCATCTTGCTGCGGCGCGCGCAGTCACGTGGTTCCCAGAGCGCTCAATACTTCTAGCGCTGTGTCAGTACATTTGAATGGTTTAAGCCGCGTAAGTTACACAACAGCTTCACTATAAAGGTGTTTGCAGCAATTTTTGGTAAATAGTAGCCTACAGCATAGTGTGCATTGATTATTACGTCAGCCACATTTACAGTATCATTTCATTATGGAGAGTGGTAGAGATGCAACATTGTTAACATTAATATTAATATTAAAGTTTTTCTGGTATTTAGCCCTCAGGTATTCCTTACTAATTAAGTCACACTTATACTCATTGATGGTCAAATGTGACCATACACCTTAACTATTTAAAAAAAATAAATAGCCTATATTTTAATTCAATAATATTTATTGAATATGTTGAGGAGATCTTTTGGTACTAAATACTATTTGTGCAATACTTATGGTCCATTAATGACCACTTAAAATATTTTTCTTCTAATATTTTTCTTATTTATATTACAATTAGTGTATTAATTAAGGTTAAAATAGAGAATTCCAATGCAAAGAGGCAAATTAGAGCCATTTTGTGGCTGGAAAAATAAAAATTTTCACTTGTAATGCCATTACCCACTGGGTGCCTGTATGGCTCTTTAATAAATATACATGTAGTCTAGTTGCTCAAAAAAGTATTGCAGATCATAACTGCTTACTTATTTGTGAAATTTTGAAATGTTAATAATAGTGAATAGTAAAGAATGCAAGCAAATATAATATAACCCCCAAAAAGTGTAAAATAGTGCTAAAAGGCAAAATTATTTTTACTTATATGTACAGTAGGCTATATACATATCAATTCATACTGAATCAAGATCGAAATCAATATTTGTGCCCATCGTCTCATAAGCTAATGCTGATTATAGGCATCTATGATGTAAATCAACTAGTTAGCTATGGTGTTGTGGCACATACATTATGCAGGTTATATATATTTTATGTAACTTATTTTGCCACAAAATATATATTGAGTTATTCTTTGACTAAAGCTAGACTAAAATGACTAGACTTTTAGTCGACTAAAACTTGACTAAGATACCTTGAGTTGTCTTTTGACTAAAACTAGACTAAAATGACGAGACTTTTAGTCGACTAAAACTTGACTAACAAAAAAAGATATGTGAATGACTAAATATGACTGAAACTAACAAGGACATTTGGCACAAGACTAAGACTGAGACTAAATTAAAAATAGGTGACAAAATTAACACTAGCACGGCAATTGTTCATTGGCCGGTTCTATATAGCTCGAAGCTGATAGGGGCTCCCAGAAGTGATCCCAATTCGTCGGTACATCCGACGTACGTCGAACGTGACCGACTGAAAGGGAACTTGGTATATTCATGGACTTTTGTTTGATAAGTATTATTAAATGGTGTTGTATGGAAAACAGAAGATTGTTAAAAAATGTCCTGTTGTGTTAGAAACAAATAAACAAAAAACAGTTAATAATGATAGAATTTGTATTTTTCCCACTGCTTGTTCTAGTTAATCCCTTGGTTTCTTAAAATAATGACAGACAAACAGTGACCCCCTCCCCCACACACACACTTTACAGTGGTGCGGCCCAAGAGGGTGCAAGCTTTGCCCTGCTACTGTAGTGTTGCTTTGTGCAGTAAGCGCTGACTCACTCTTTGCTTGTTCAGTGGGAGGCTTTCGGTTCTGTGTGGGGGAAGGCCAGAGATCGGGTCTCCAAGGGGGGAGGCGGATGATGTAGTCTTACGCAATCAAACGCCGCCTCTCACTCTTAACCAGCTTTAGTGAACATTATCAACATCATCCACAGATAGCTGGAGGGCAAGTGTTGTTTCCAGGCTTGTGCTATCTGGGTGGGCTTATACAAACACAATATTAATATCTAATACCCACAGTGTCTCCCTCCACTGTTCTGTAGCTTGTAGCAAGTTTTTCAGTTCATATTCCATAGGTTCTGAAACTCACGAATCACAAGTAGATGGGTCATGGATTTGCGTGCATTAAGAATACAGCGTGATTTCCAATCCAGGCTCATTGGAAAAACCCGCCTGTGGTAAAAGTTTTACGTTGCTTCTTGCACAGTTTGTGACACTTTTAAAGTGAAATGTCCAGTGAGTAATGCTAAAAGCGCAGTCAGTTTTATCTGAAACAGATGAATGTGAATCTGGAGATATTTTATTATGTTGGTTGTTGTATGTATTTCAACACATATTGTGTAGTGGGGATAAAAGGTTAATGCTCTGTTGTGTTTGAATCACATTTACTGAAGCAATAACCATGCCATTTTAGCTTGTCTTCTACAAGTCTTTCTACAAGTCTCTTTTATCATGACTTTCTTTTACGGGGCTTGTACCTGAGTGTTCCACATCGTAAGTGCAATTACGAGATGATGTACAAGATGAGCTACCGAGCAAGTTTACAAATGTACAGAAAAGCCATACATATGTCTGTATCATTGTCGTTACAACTGTCAGGAATCAGAGACAGATTCAAGTGTGAGTGATTAAATAGGAATGTTTATTCCAACTCAAAAACAATAGTGATAACAAAGGTGGTCAGAGTCGATGGCAGGCGATACTGAGTCTCACCGAGTCCTGACAGTGCAGGGATGCAATGGGCAAACCAATCTGTAGAAAACGTGAGATGAACTTCAGGAACAGACAGGAACCAGCAGGAACAACGAATCTCCAGGGGAAAAAAAACGGAAGACAGGACAGGGCCACGGGAGACAACCAAATGATCTGACAAACACAACCCAGCTAACAAAAAATTGTTGTCAGAATGTTTTGTTAACATTCCCTTTAAGTTATGAAAACGTTATTTGGGAATGTTTTGTATACGTTGAAAACGTCCAGTTTTCTTAATGTATTAAGAAAGTTTTTTGTGGGGTCTCTGCGAACATTACAGGAACATTCCATTCAATTATTTTGAAAACATTATGAAAACGTTATTACGGAATGTTCTTTAAATGTTTAAAATGTGCGTTTTCTTCATGTATTAATAACGTTTTTTCTTGGTTTATGTGAACGTTGCAGAAACATTCCATTCTATCATCTTGAAAACGTTTTGAAAACGTTATTACGGAATGTTCTTTAAATGTTTAAAATATCATTTTTTTTTATGTATTAAGAATGTTTTTTCTTTATGTGAACGTAACAGAAACATTCCATTCTATCATCTTGAAAACATTATGAAAACGTTTTTAGTTAATGTTCTTTACATTTTTAAAATGTCCAGTTTTTTCCATGTATTAATAACATTTTCTCTTGGTTTATGTGAACGTTACAGAAACATTCCATTCTATCATCTTGAAAACATTATGACAATGTTATTAGTTAATGTTCTTTAAATGTTTAAAATGTGCGTTTTCTTCATGTATTAAGAACGTTTTTTCTTGGTTTATGTGAACGTTACAGAAACATTCCATTCTATCATCTTGAAAACTTTATGAAAATGTTATTAGTTAATGTTCTTTAAATGTTTAAAATGTGCGTTTTTGGTTTATGTGAAAGTTACAGAAACATTCCATTCTATCATCTTAAAAACATTATGAAAATGTTATTAGTTAATGTTCTTTAAATGTTTAAAATCATCTCGGTTAGGTATGTAACCCTCGTTCCCTGAAGGAGGGAACGGAGACGTACGTCGGAACTGACCGACGAATTGGGATCTGTTTTCAGAGACCAATCTACTTCGAGTGTATAGAAACGAGCCAATGAACATTGGCATGCGGTTCACGCATTCCACGCGCCGCCCCGCGTTGCGGGTATAAACACGGCAGTGGAAGTACCGCATATCGTTTTCAACTGAGGAGCCAAGATAAGTGGCTCGGGCCTTCAGCTGAAGCACAGCACCTGGCAACGGGACGTACGTCTCCGTTCCCTCCTTTAGGGAACGAGGGTAACATACGTAACCTAGACGTTCCTTTTCAGTCAGTCACGTTCGACATACGTCGGAACTGACCGACGAATTGGTGCTGGCCCTTCCAGCGCCCTGCCTGAGCTCGCTGGACCACTCCTATGTTGGAGTGGGAGTCGGGGCTCCCGGCAGGGAAGGACAGTCACTTGCTGTTCCTGCAAGACCCACTCAGTGTGACTATTGGATAACGCTGGGAAAGTGTGCCTGTCTCTGGAGATGGTACGCTGCAGAGCCACATCCTTCAATGGAAGGAGAGGTGGAATACGCATAAGGACTAACCTATCAGGGTAGTGCAACATATTGAAGTCTCTGGGGTGGACCCAACCTGTTTCCAGGGGGGGAAGAACACACCCAGAGACGACAGAGCAGGCTCTGTCAAGGGAAAGACACGGGGCTAGCCGAGTAGGGTAGCTGGTACCGTGGAAAATACACATATGGGGTAGCCGTTAGGGGACTGCAACATATGGAACCCAGCCTACACACACGTTCCACAAGCATATAAGTGCAGGCCTAGCGTCAGACGGTCCGCAACGTCTGACACCGCAGGGGGGACGGAGGAACTCACAGGGTTAGCCGTTTCCGGGGAACTCAACTGGAGCAAATAGACGCACGTATCTGGTCCAGAGGGCGGGAGTGGCGTTGCAAGCCGACACTAGAACGGGTACTTAGCGCTACTGGCCCCTGGGGGCAAGAATGCGGGAGGATACCGGCTCTACACGGAGGCTATAAAATCTAGCAAACGTGTTAGGTGTCGCCCAGCCCGCAGCTCTACATATGTCTGTCAGCGAGGCACCTTGAGCCAGCGCCCAGGATGAAGCTACGCTCCTAGTGGAGTGTGCTCGCACCCCGAACGGGCAAGGTACGTCTTGGGACTGGTAAGCCAAGACTATGGCATCCACTATCCAGTGGGCCAACCTCTGCTTGGAGAGAGCCTTTCCCTTCTGCTGACCTCCGTAACAGACGAAGAGCTGCTGTGAGGATCTGAAGCTTTGAGAGCACGGACGGGACATAACAAAGCTAGGGCTGGGTCTGCCTCCTCCAAAGGCAGCGCTTGCAGGTTCACCACCTGGTCCCGAAAGGGAGTGGTAGGAACCTTGGGCACATATCCAGGCCACGTTGTCTAAGGACAACGTGAGAGTTGGCCGGCCAGAATTCTAGGCACGATTCATCGACTGAAAGTGCATGCAGGTCCCCTACCCTCTTGATTGAGGCCAATGCAGTCAGGAGGACTGTCTTCATGGACAGGATTTTTAGCTCAACTGACTGCAAAGGCTCAAATGGTGGACCCTGGAGTGCTCTAAGCACCAGGGCTAAATCCCAAGAGGGTACCGAGGTTGAACGAGGAGGATTCAGTGACCTCGCACCTCTGAGGAACCTGACAATTAAGTTGTGCTTACCTAAGGATTTACCGTCTACTGCATCGTGATACGCTGCTATTGCTGCGACGTACACTTTGAGGGTGGAGGGAGACAGCCTTCGCTCCAACCCATCCTGCAGGAAGGAAAGCACAACATTAATCAAACACTTCCGGGGGTCTTCCCGGCGGGAAGAACACCACTCAACGAACAGGTTCCACTTCAGGGAATAGAGGCACCTCGTAGAGGGGGCTATAGCTGAAGCTATGGTGTCTGCCACAAGCAGCCACCTAGAAACTCCACGTCCCGTCCAGGGACCAGACATGGAGATTCCAGAGGTCTGGACGCGGGTGGAGATTCCAGAGTGCCCTGCCCCTGAGAAAGAAAGTCCTTCCTCAGGGGGATCGGCCAGGGAGGGGCTGTCGCGAAGAGTGTGAGTTCGGGGAACCAGGTCCGGTTGGGCCAATAGGGCGCAACTAACAAGACCTGCTCCTCGTCCTCCCTGACCTTGCACAGAGTCTGTGCGAGAAGGCTCACTGGGGGAAACGCATATTTGCGTAGGTCCCGGGCCCAGCTGTGCGCCAGTGCATTTGTACCTAAGGTGCCCCCGGTCAGGGAATGGTACCACTGGCAATGGATCGACTCCGGAGAGGCGAACAGGTCTACCTGCGCGGCTCCGAAGTGGTCCCATATCAGCTGGACGCTCCGGGGGTGGAGTCACCATTCCACAGACCCAAAACAGGCCCCGTCCACAGACCCGAAACTGCGTGCCCGTTGTATGTGGCCACCCAGCCCGTGTATGAGGCATCCATGGAGACCACAGTATGCCTGGACACCTGTTCTAAGGACACTCTGGCCCGGAGAAACGAGGGGTCCACCCACGGGTTGACGGTTTGGTGACAGTAAGGAGTAACTGAGACCCGGTACTTGCCATTCTGCCACGCCCATCTCGGGACTAGGTCGTGTAACCAGCGTTGAAGCGGTCTCATATGAAGCAATCTGAGCAGCGTTACCACGGCTGCAGATGCTATACGCCCCAGGAGCCTCAGAAAGAATTTCAGTGGGACCGCTGTCCTGCCCTTGAACGTATTCAAGCAGTTCAACACTGACCGGACTCGCTCTGGTGTGAGGCGCGGAGTCCGGTTGACCGAATCCAGCTCCATACTGAGATAAGAGATCCTCTAAGCGGGGCAGAGTTTGCTCTTCTCTTGGTTGACCCGAAGGCCCAACCGGCTGAGGTGACGGAGCACCATGTCCCTGTGTCACACAACTTCGTGAAGCCGTGAGGCGACAGGAACAGCCTGAAGGGCTTCAGGTCGATCGCTGCAACCAATCTCTGGGACAGATGCATTCGGGAATGCATTTCTGCATTAACATTCTGAACGGGAGCTTGTGCAGGGCCCGATTCAGAATGCGCAGGTCCAAGATTGGCCTTTATCCACGACTCCCCGAGCAGTTCGCAATCTCGCTGGGCTGCCCGTTTTAGGGCCGCTTGCCCTTGTGCTTGCTAGCGGACTCGTGGGACCCTGGACGGGTTGGGCACATCCCCTGCGCCCGGCCACCTGCTGTCCGGGTGGAGGCTGCTGCTTGGCTTAGCAGGGGCAGAGGCGGACGCAGGGGGGGCACCCTCGGCGACAATCAGACAGAGGCGCTGCAGCCGACGACTGGCTTTTTATTTGTATTTTAAACCACCTCCATCCGCTTCTGGGCCACCTAGAACTGCTGGATGACTTCTCGACGGCGTCGCCGAAGAGGCCAGCCTGACAGACAGGGGCGTTGAGGAACCGAACTTTGTCGGGCTCACGCATATCTGCTAGGTTTAGCCCCAGCTTCCTGGACCACTAATGTGGACATCGCCTGACCCAGGGAGTGTGCAGTGACTTCCGTCACACGGAGAGCAAGGTCCATCACTGTACGCAGTAACTGCATAACCCCTGAGTCGGGACTACCCTCGTGCATGCAGGACAGAGGGTAGTGAGAGAGGGAAAAAATGTATACAGATTATGGCCCTTTTGGTGTTCCATATATTGACACCAAATAGTTCCACACTGCTAAATTTCCCCGATGCACATCCAGGCAGCCACCCAGGAAGGCATGGCTGTCAACATTGAATCTGATTCAGCATGAGCACACACTATTATAGTGGGAAACTCAGTGTCATCATCTCCAGCGCATAACAGCCCTCTCTCCGATGCAGCAATTGACATCTGTCCTCTGCCAGAGCCACAAATGAAACGCTAGGTCCCCCCTTTTTCTAAAAAGGACCAGCAATCCCATCTGGGCTACCAGCAGGCATGAGAGACAGTGGGCGTGGCCGCCAGACTCAACGGCACACAGCACGCTGAATGCTCAAGCCCCTATGAAAAGGGCAGGACGAACAACGCGCCGACGTGGCCATGTTCTCATGAAAGAACATGAACCACCCACGAACAAAGTCTCAGCATGCTCATGATGCGATAGAGGAGTGGGGGCCCGAAGAGATGTACCTGGCGGGGATGTCCCACTGTAATCCTCAGGTCACCAAGGCTTATTAGCCAAAGTAGCCCTTTTCTGGTGCACCAGAAAAGAAACTAGATCAGGGAATAAGCAAAGGGACTCAACCCCGTTTGAGGTTTCATTGTCTGGACGCGCATCTAGAGAGTGCCGAGTGACGCGCTGGGTTGCTGTGGCAACCCCCGCTGTCAGCCGGCGCTCGACAGCACACGGCGCGCTGTACTCTCAAGCCCTTACGAGAAAGGTGAGACGAACAACGCGCCGACATGACCATGCTCTCCTGAGAGAGTATGAATCACCCACGAAAGCAATCTCACATGCTTATATGTGAGAGAGATCCTGGCCGTCAAATGAGGACATGAAACAACCGCATCCAGAAACACACGGTTTGAATGACATCTTGAAAAAGACGCAGGGTCAAACCGTGTTGATCTTTTAGTAGAGGAAAAACCACTCCGAAAAGTGCCGAGGCACAGTTCAAAGGTGCAAGCCTGCTGTGAACACTCAAAGGAAAACGCCCAGCGAGCTGTGAGAACAGCTGTTTGTTTTCTTCTTTGCTCGCGACCACCGCTGTAAGGCACCGTAACACCGATACTGGAAGCAGCTAGGCAGTTTTCCTCTCTCTCTCTCTCTCTCTCTCTCTCTCTCTCTCTCTCTCTCTCTCTCTCTCTCTCTCTCTCTCTCTCTCTCTCTCTCTCTCATGACTCGTAGACAAAACACTCTTCGTAGGAACATAGAAATGCTCAGCTCTGAAGTTGAAAGCGATATGTGGTACTTCCACTGCCGTGTTTATTCCCGCAATGCGGGGCGGCGCGTGAAATGCGTGAACCGCATGCCAATCTTCATTGGCTCGTTTCTATACACTCGAAGTAGATTGGTCTCTGAAAACAGATCCCAATTCGACTGAAAGGGAAGTGCGTTTTTTTCCATGTATTAATGTGTTTTTCTAGGTTTATGTAAACGTTAAAGGAACATTCAATTCTGTCATATTGAGAATGCTCGGAAAAACGTATAAACGTTCCTCCAAACACTGCCCTGGGAACTTTTTTTTTAAGAAATATCAATTCAAACAATAACATTTGATAAAACAGTGCTACTTATATTTGTCAACACCAAAAACTGTAAGACACTACATAAACATTTTTCAATATATTTTCAAATTTTCATTGAACATTATGAGAACATCAGTCAAGCACAAAAAACATGATAAAGACGTTGCAAGAATGTTGTAGTGAGAACGTTTTCGCTCAACATTATGAGAACATCAGTCAAGCACAAAAAACATGATAAAACGTTGCAAGAACGTTGTAGTGAGTACGTTTTCACTGAACATTATGAGAACATCAGTCAAGCACAAAAAACATGATAAAGACGTTGCAAGAACATTGTTAGAACGTTTTCGCGCAACATTACGAGAACATCAGTCAAGCACAAATAACATGATAAAGACGTTGCAAGAACGTTGTAGTGAGAATGTTTTCACTGAACATTATGAGAACGTCAGTCAAGCACAAATAACATGATAAAGACGTTGCAAGAACGTTGTAGTGAGAACGGTTTCACTGAACATTATGAGAACATCAGTCAAGCACAAATAACATGATAAAGACGTTGCAAGAACGTTGTTATGAGAAAGTTTTCGCGCAACATTATGAGAACATCAGTCAAGCACAAATAACATCATAAAAACGTTCCAACAATGTTGTTCTAAGAATGATTCCTCTCCACGGTACGAGAATGTTTTTGAACTATATGAAAACATTATAAGAATGTTCCTGAAACATTATTTTCTGAATGTTTTTTTTCTAACATTTACATAACTTTTACATAACGTTAGTTAAATGCTATGGAAACGTTCCCTGTTAGCTGGGCACATATTGAAATGCATAAAATAAGTATTAATGGCACATAGCAATTAGTTTACTAGCATACAGTTAGCAATGTGTTTTATTATTTGCATAAATACAGATGGCTGACCCAGCCATGCAAGTGCAGTGTCCACTAATAACCTCCTCTGGCATCTTAGTGACGTTTTTGACACAGTTTGACTTGCTTCAGCTTCACCAAACACAAGGCAAATGTCATCCACATTGTACAAACAGTTAAGTAATTGTAAGCATCCAGACTGTGACATGCTTTTACCGCATCTCTCGTGTAGACACACACCATATCAACCAGGTAATTATAGTCATCTGGATCTGTTCTGTGTGAAAAGTTTGCGCTTCAAAGTCTTAACTGTTCTGTTTGCGCTAGACTCAAAGTAATTTAGCACTTGTTTTGACAGATCTGTGATTTAAATACGGTGCCACCGGAAATGCTTCAGGACCAGAAACGTGCAGTAGCATTCTAACGTATTTATTATAGTTTACGTCCTTTAAATGGTCTATAGGTGTGTTTTTGGAGTTTTGCAAAAATGTGGGTTAAGGCACATGTTTTCAGGTTGGTAATTATGGCTTTAGCTTCCTCTCACCTGAAGAGCTACACTCGCTTTGCCTCAATCCTCCTAATGTGATTCTAATTTAAAGTCTTGTGCTCCAATCCTCAGCCAAAAAGGGAACTGTAAGCTCTGGAGGAGTTTCTTGTGCACATTAAAGGATTTGGCCTGGTTTTTGGGTGGTTAATTATATAATTATAATTGTGCAATCTGCCTTTCTTTACTTTCTTTGTCTTTCTCTCTCCATCTCTTGTTTCTGGAGTCATTCGGTGGCATAATGCTCTAGGATACGCAGTGATGCAAGACTAGGGAAATCTGTGTTCCCAGACTAAGGTCGGCTTGAAGATGCAAAGCACCTGGGTGATAGGGGAAGGCTCCTGACAGCCCCTGGTGCAGACTTCACGCCGGTGTCGCGGTTCGTATGTCTCTGTGGTGCAAGATGGCGCCCGAGGTCACTGTTTCCACAAAGGCACTGAGGATGCCACCTCTGGTCTTAAGCAAAAGGAAGTGGGGGAGACTCTGCTCTGATTTGCCTTCTCCTGAAGCATTACACCCTCCAGCATGATGTGCTCTGCCTTTATATAACACTGGCCCTTAGACGGTTACACTCAAATAAAATTGACTGACTCTCGTGAGGGGATACAGCACAGAAAGGGCTCTCACTTTGGTTTGTGCGTGTCGCTTGTTTAAAAGAGATTGCAAAATCGTGACTCGTTTTAATCCGAAGGCAGGGAGGGAGTATTTAACTGCTCACTGTTTGCTTTTTTATGTGACTCCAGTGTATTTGGCTCCTTTTCAAAATCTCTCCCATTTTCACTCGCTGTAGATTTCATTTCTTTCAGGGCTAAAGCTATTCCATTTCCCCATTAAGTTTCCTCTTTGTACGTTCAATTGTCAGCACGTTCAACTTCTTACCTACCTGCGCACTATGAAATTCATTGCCCCAAGAAATGCAGATTAATTTACAATGAGATTTGTATTTCAAACCATGACAATGAAGGCATTAGCCTTTTAGCTTGGTGCTATTATATAAGCCTAAGACATACTAAACTTATATAGTCTCCAGTTTATGCTGTTTAAGAGTGAATGCGCTGTGCACGTGTGTAAAATGAATATGCATATGTCTATATTCATAGCCTCTGAGGAAATGATGCTCAGAATGAGAGCAGACGAGCGAGTTAGTGTGTCATTATGCATGTTTCGACCTACTCGCTCCTTATGAAATTGCAACAGGATGCAACCGTTTACTGAGCTGCTTTCATCAGGACAAATTTACTCATCTTTGAGAGCACTGTCTCATTTCACATGTCTTTTGTCGCTGAATCAAAATGGATGCCTGAAGCTAAATGTAAAACCACACTGGTTCCATTCCAACACATTACATTTCAGTAAGCGCTCTTATAAGTGGATTAGCTCAATATATACATACACACACCCTAAGATGCATAATTCAGTGTTTCACACTGTCTTAACAGAAGACCCACAGAGTACCGTAAGTTAATGCTAACATGGTCATTTACAAATGATGTTATTTCATCTTTCATTTTAAAGCTCAAGGTTAGGGATTGACAGATAATGTATTGTACTTTAGAGCCTTTTCTTGTTGATTGTTCCATCATTAGATACTTTTTTTAACTTTAGGCTATACTGTACATTTTGAAAAGGGGCATTATGTTGATGTTTTTACTATGAGCATACTATATACACAATATAATATCACGATAATGAACATGCACAATATTGTTATCGTGGCACTTCAAAATACCATGAATAATTATTTATTGCAAAAAGAATAATTAAGAATCATTTTCCCATCATCTAGTTAAAATGCATAACACTGCTGTATGCTGTGTCAAATAGGCATGCACACACTCTGATGTAAACAAGCCCAACAAAGATGAGAAGCGCATAGCAGAACGAATGAAGGAGACGCACTGAATAAAAATACACATTCAATCTCTGACAGCAGATGGCGCTGATGGTAAAGCAGACATGCAGCCGCTAACCCAGTAAAACCCCTGTCCGAGTGCAGGCCAATTTTTGTGTCTGTCCGCGTACAAAAGTGCACGTGCGAATGACTTGAGTGCTTGAAAACAAAGTCTACTAAATAGTGTGCATGTGCCAAATGCGTCTTTCTACGCTCACGGCCAAAGGAGAATACTTTGAAAGGCTTGCATGCTCAACTGTGCGCGAGACAGAAAGGAACGTGGGAAATGAAGTATACCAGGGGCTTAACTCTAAAATGCAAAACAGCTGTGCTACTTTCTGTTTCTGAACAGTATTCAGTATTCAGTATTCAACAGTATTCAATATCATTCAGATTTTTGTATTCACAATCGTTTTCATTGTAGCACTGAATACTTAAATAATTAGACTTAATAGGATATTTATTTTCAAACTTAAACACACACAACCTGGACTAAAACATGCCCTAGATATTGTTTGAAAATGTTCTGATTATTTATTGTTCGGTCACATTTTACATTAAGGCTCCAATAGCTAATTAATTAGATAACATAGAAAAATACTTCTAAAGCATTTATTAATCTTAGTTAAGAAAAGAAGTGAGAAAAAAAGGGAGAATTGAGAGAAATATACTTGCAATTGCAAGGAAAAAAGTCAGAGTTGCGAGATATAAACTCGCAATTCTGATTTATATCACGCATAATTGTGATGTTTGAACTCGCAATTGTGTGAAAATAATCAGAATTGAGAGTTAAAATGCCACAATTATCTTTTTTGTTTTATTCCGTGGAGGAAACAAGCTTCCATAGTAAAATGTCACTTATTTTTCACTTTTTTATTATTTTTCACTTCAGTCTGTTTTAAACAATTGTTTACTTGATATATTTTGGTATATTGCTTTTATTGTATTTAAATGTTCAGTTATTTTCGATAAGAAAAAAAGTTATTAAACTTGTTATAGTATGACACTTTTTTTGCAACTTATTTCAATATTGTGATAATAACCTATACTGTGAAAAAAGCTTCAGCAATTATTGCAACATGAAAATTGGATACCGTCACATGCCTATTAGTCAAATAGTGAAACATGTAAGGGATAACATACAGCCAGTCCTGAGGTAAATCAATGGGTTTTGCGTCACCCTGAAGGGTTTTATTTAGCAAAAAAAATACTGGCTGACTGTACTTTACCTCACTTATTACACGGCTACTTACCAAATAAATAAATAAATGGGCATTAAATATTGATTTGAGCTGAATTATTTTACTATGTGAGAATAAACTGTCCAGGGAACAGTAAAAGAGACATGAAACTAGCACAGTTTGTGTACGCCAGTCAGTTCAGCATTTATTGTGTTTTTTTGGGGGGGAAGTTGGATTAAACTAACAAAAATGCAATAAAAGTCTCGTCTTCATAGGAAATCAAACCTTCTTCTTATTGCTAGTGAGAAGCAAACAAACTTAACCGTTGATAGTGACATTCACCAAGTTTAATCGATTGAAAAGTTATTTTGGCTGGGCCAAACTTTATTTTACAAAACCTCTGAAAAGCCCCTAAATCATAAATATAAAGTTTCTCCTCATTTACCGTCCAAGATTTTACCCTGTTTCAGAGGGAATTCAGAAATGCTGGGTTCAAATTAGCACACTCGTTTTGTGTCTCTCTTCGTCCTCCCCTGAGATCCGGAGACACCATCTCAAAAAGTCTGTTAAGAGTCCTGCATTTGTAATGGAAATCAGATTTGCCACCAAGAAAACTAGTTTGCTGATGTTTACCATTTAAATGCTAATTTGCGTTTCTACAAAATGCTGTCAGGCTGTGAGAAAGTTGCTTTGGGTTTATGGCTGATCTGTTGTCAAGTTGAAATCACACAGGAAGGATAATTGAGTTTTTCACTTAATTATACTTTCAAAAGTGAAGTGTGTCAAATTGAGAGCTTCCAAGCAAGATTGACCCTCAAATACTCCATTGGTCAGTCAAAAATATTGTCCCAACCATAACATACACTAGTAGTTGAGCCATGTTGGGTAGTTCGAATGCTCAGTAGTCTAAAAATTATATTTATAATATAGTTCTTAGGCTTAAAATATTTGGTTGCTTAAAGGTGCAGTATATAATATTGATAGCTAGTGTTCGAAATTTGTACTGCAGCTTCAATTCAAAATATTGGATAGAGTTGTTTCTTCCACCCCCTCCTCCTCAGATTGATGCTCACACAGGTTGCCAGTTGGAGGACATGCAACAGGAAACAGTGCATTTGACAATGGAAAGCGATGAGCCTTACACTGTAAGTTATCCGCATTTTAATATGCTTCTAGTCATAGAGCTTTTTTGATGGATGGCAAGGCTTTTTAGTTGAGTTTAATCTCTGATCCAGTTCGTTTGGATCCATGGCTACAATACACTGTATTTTCTGCCAACTGGCAACCCGAGGTGTTGAAAAACTATTGGGTAAATTGGCAGTGGGTGGGATCACACAGTCCAAAACAAAAACAGACATTCCAACACGGAACACACATTTCAAAGTAGAATTACTGACTGTAGCATTGTTTGTCTGAGAAACAAGCATGTGAACTTAACATTTTTTACTAACTATCTGTAAACATATGGTATTTGTATGCTTCAATACAGTCAAAAAATTACTTAGAGAACCTTTAAATGCATGTCACTGAATCTAAAACATCTTGAAAATATTTAAACAGCCTTGTGTTGTTTTCATAGTCTTCAGGTGTTTTATAATTGAAGAGAGGCAGCCTGCTTAAGAGCCTCTGTTTAGAATAGTGTCTTGCCAAACTGAAAGGAACGCACATGCATATCCAGTAAAGAGCCAAAGGATTTTCTTTTTCTTTTTGTCCTCTTATCTCAATGAAGATGAGGAAAGAAGCCATAGACCCCCATGGCTGATTAGAGAATAATGCTGGTGCCGATTGTTTGTGGCAGGTTTTATTGGAGCTGGTTATTGGATGTGTTTTATTGATGGCTCTGTTCAGGGATTTCCAGGTAATGAATGATTTATGCACAGTTTCATAATTTAGTTCTTCAAACATGCTGAAACTTCAGATCACATGCATTGGCTATCCTCGCTGTGGAAAGTGTTTCTGCTATGGCAATGGTCTCACTCCTTTATGTATCAAAAGCTGATGATAAAGGACACCACATGCCACAGAGACTGAATCAAACCGGCCTGAATTCCATTTTCTTCTGGCTTTCATTGTGCGTTCTGTCCTCTCTATCTCTCGCAACACTGGAGTTGAAGGAACAGTATAGTCAAAAATGAAAATTCTGTCATCATTTACTCACTATCATGTTGTTCCAAACCCATATGACTTTCTTTTATTTTTTTATTTTTTTATTATTGAATGCTCATGCTTCCTTTTACAGAAAAAGCATTTAATGATCAGAGACTGTCAAGCTCCAAAAAGATGAACAATGGAGCGCCATGACTTTATATTCCAAGTTTTCAATAATATGTGGGCTCCACAAATATTGGCACCGTTGGCATGAGCAAAACTGACTGTGAAAATGTGTTTTTGCCATGTCTCCTCTCAAAAATTCACAACAATCTAACCTTGAATTTAAGTTAATTTACACAAAATAAAAATGTGGAATTAAATAAATAAATATGGTTTTCTACCTACTTTCTACTTTCTAAGAGTACAAATCTAACTGAAGTATATTACCATTTATATGGCAGGTTTTTTTTTAAAGATAAACTTAGTGATCAGGAACACTTAAGTGATAAGTCATGACTTAAAAGTGAAGTGAAAAAAAAAAGTGAAATTCCTATAGTCATCCATCACTATGGGAAATACCTGAAAATACAGTGACGATGTGTGACAAAAGGTTGTTGAGGTGCACAAATCATAAAATAGCTGTAATACTTTAATTGTTGGAATACTCCTTTTCAATATCTGGGCTATAATTAAGAAGTTGAAATCAAATGGAGATGGTAACAATCTAAATGGATTGTGTGTCTATATTTGCCCCACATGAAGAGGATGGTTTGAGTCGCCAAACATGAGTCTTGAGTCTTTGAGTCAAACATTGAGTCTTTAATGCTGTGAGGACAATTTTCATCCAAAGACTCTGGACAACTTATGATCCATCAAGTACCAGCAGATATTAAATCAACACCTGACTGACCCTGTCAGGAAGCTTAAATGTGGTTGGATCTTCCAGCATGACAATGATCCAAAGCACATCTCAAAATAAACAACAGAATACTTCACTGACCACAAAATGAAGGTTTTGCCATGGACAAAGCAGTCCCCTGACCCAATCCCCATAAAAAAAACTGTGGAATCGGATGAGCTAAAGAATAGAGTCCACAAGCATGGACATCTGAATATGAAGGATCTGGAAAAAATTTGTATGGAGGAATGGCATCAGATTTTTTGCTAGATGTCAATGGCTTATGCCAAATGTATCAATCTTATTATACATTATAAGCCGGGTGCACACTGTACAATTTATAATAGTTCTTTACAACTTGTCAGACAGTACTAAAATGATCCCCCTCTGTAAGCCATGTCACACTAATCTCAGTTATCATTAATTACAGGCTGTCGTGTTAAGACGCGTTAAAAACAGACACACGCAAGAAGACTCGGTCGGAGTTTACAGCATCAATCCATGATGTGTTCAGTGACGTGGCTAGAAAAAAAAAAAACAGTCTCTAGCATTAATTTTGATCATGGATTCTCTTGAAAAGAAAACTGAAAAACTGGTTGCTTCATCAGGTTCTGAGCTCCATACATCTGTCACTAAAGCACTTCTGACACACACGATACCTAAATAAAAGTGTAGGTAAAACAAATAGTTGAGTGGTTATTTTTACTAATAGTGTTTAATGATGACCCATTGCTCTCAAAGGAAAATTATGGTTGAGATGGCTTTGAAACGCAGACAATCAAAGTCAAGTTAAGAAATTGTTTAACACAAAAGATGTATTAAACAAACACATTAGATAGATCACAATCGTCTCGGTTACATATGGTAACCCTCATTCCCTGAAGGAGGGAATGGAGACGTACGTCGGACGTGCCGACGAATTGGGATCACTTCTGGGAGCAATTGGCGTGCGAGATTTGCATCTCGCGCTCCGCTCCGCACCGCGGGTATAAACTGGAAGCGTGGGCGAATGCACGCTGTTTTTCACTGAGAAGCTGAACTTGGTGACTCGGCCCTGCAGTGATGGTACAGCAACTGTGGCAACGGGACGTACGTCTCCGTTCCCTCCTTCAGGGAACAAGGGTTACCATACGTAACCGAGACATTCCCTTTCAGTCGGTCACGTTCGACGAACCGACGAATTGGGATCCCTTTGGAAAACGGCATAATTACTACCCCTTCCAGCGCCCAGCGATGAGCCCCTCAGATCCCGATCTGATGCGGGCGGGGGAATTCACGCAGGGAGAGTCAAAGCTGCTATTCCGCAAGACCCACTCAGCTGACTGTATTGGATAACGCTGGGAAAGCATGCCTGTGAAGGCCGCTGCGGAAGCCACATCATGCCAAGAGGGAGTTAACATGTGGAAAATACACGTATGGGCTGGCAGTGGGCAGCACAACATACGGAAGTCCCCGGGGTGGCCCCGGCCAATTAGAGGAGGGGGAAAACACCTTCCTGAGACGGCAGAGGAGACTCTGCCGAGGGGAAGACACGGGCTCGCCGTAGGGAGCCGTACCGTGGAAGAATACACATATGGGACAGCCGTGGGGGTCACAACATATGGAACCCAGCCTAACACAAGTTCCACCAATGCATACGAGTGTTAGACCTGGCGTCGAACGCTCCGCCACGTCCGACTTCCGTGGGTTGCGGAGGACTCAACAGGGTTCGCCATTCTGGGGAACTCGACTGGAGCAGATAAGCACATGTATCCGTACCATGAGGGAGGGAATGGCGCAGCAAGCCGACACTAGAACGGGCACTTCGGTGTTACTGACTATGGGAAGTGAGCACACAGGAAGATACCGGCTCTACACGGAGGCTATAAAATCTAGCAAACGTGTTAGGTGTCTCCCAGCCCGCAGCTCTACAAATATCTGTCAGCGAGGCACCACGAGCCAGCGCACAGGAAGAAGCAACACCCCTAGTGGAGTGAGCTCTTAACCCGAGCGGGCAAGGCACGTCTTGGGTTTCTTACGCCAGGATGATGGCATCCACTATCCAGTGGGACATCCTCTGCTTGGAGACAGCCTTTCCCTTCTGCTGTCCTCCGTAACAGACGAAGAGCTGCTCTGAGGTCCTGAAGCTTTGCGTTCTGTCCACGTAAGTCCGGAGAGCACGGACGGGACAGAGAAAAGCTAGGGCTGGGTCTGCCTCCTCCGAAGGCAGTGCTTGCAGGCTCACCACTTGGTCCCGGGAAGGGAGTAGTGGGAACCTTGGGCACATATCCAGGCCGGGGTCTCATGAACCGGGCCCGAATTCCAGGCACGATTCGTCAACCGAAAATGCCTGCAGGTCCCCTACCCTCTTGATGGAGGCCAATGCAGTCAGGAGTACTGTCTTTAACGACAAGATTTTCAACTCTGCTGACTGCAAAGGCTCAAAGGGCACTCTCTGCAGTGCGGTTAGCACCAGAGACAAGTCCCAAGAGGGTACAGAGGGAGGGCGAGGTGGATTTAGTCTCCTTTAGTCTCCATCTTGTAGAAAGGAAAGCACAGACCTGATCGAACATCTTCCGGGGTCTTCTCGGTCTTCTCCACTTCAACGCATAGAGGCGCCTCATAGAGGGGGCTCTAGCGGAAGTGATGGTGTCAACTACCGCCTGCGGTAGGTCACCTAGAACCTCCACGTCCCGTCCAGGGACCAGACATGGAGTTTCCAGAGGTCCGGACGCGGGTGCCATAGGGTGCCCCGTCTCTGAGTTAGGAGGTCCTTCCTCAGAGGAATGGACAAAAGAGGGGCTGTCGCGGGGAGCACTAGTTCCGGGAACCAAGTCCGGTTGGGCCAATACGGAGCGACCAACAGGACTTGCTCCTTGTCCTCCCTGACCTTGCACAGTGTTTGTGCAAGAAGGCTCACTGGGGGAAATGCATATTTGCATTGGCCCCGGGGGCAGCTGTGTGCCAGGGCATCCGACCCAAGGGTTCCCTCGGTCAAGGAATAGAATCACTGGCAGTGGGTCGTCTCTGGGGAGGCAAACAGGTCTACCTGTGCGGCCCCGAAACGACTCCAGATCAGCTGGACCGCCTGGGGATGGAGTCCCCACTCTCCCGGGAGCACTGGCTGTCGTGAGAGCTCGTCGGCTGCACGATTGAGCCGGCCCGGAATGTGAATGGCACGAAGCGACCTCAGATGCTTCTGACTCCATAAGAGGAGATGGCGGGCGAGTTGTGACATGCGACGGGAGCGTAGACCACCCTGTTTGTTGATGTATGCTACGGCCGCAGTGTTGTCCATACGGACCAGAACATGCTTGCCTCTGAGCGGAACTTTGAAGAGGCTGAGTGCAAGACGAACTGCTAACAACTCGAGGCAATTGATATGCCATTGCAGTTGAGGCCCCGTCCACAGACCCGAAACTGCAAGCCCGTTGTACATGGCACCCCAGCCCGTGGATGAGGCATCCGTGGAGACAATGGAGTGCCTGGACACTTGTTCTAGGGAGTTCTAGGGGGTCCGACCACGGCCTGAAGGTTTGGCGGCATCTCGGAGTCACTTCGACGCGCGTGGAGGGATCTGCTGTGCCACGCCCATCTCGTGACTCGGTCGTGTAGCCAGCGTTGAAGCGGTCTCATATGAAGCAATCCCAACGGTGTTACTGCGGCTGCGGATGCCATATGCCCCAGGAGCCTCTGAAAATGTTTCAGTGGTGCCGCTGTCCTGCCTCTGAACGAATTCAGGCAGTTCAACACTGACTGGACGCGCTCCTCTGTGAGGTGCGCTGTCATGGCGACCGAGTCTATCTCCATACCGAGAAAAAAGATCCTCTGTGTAGGACAGAGTTTGCTCTTCTCCCAGTTGACCCGAAGTCCCAACTGGCTGAGGTGGCTGAGGTGACTGAGCACCCTGTCCCTGTGTTCGCACAACTGCTCTCGCGACTGGGCAAAGATCAGCCAGTTGAAGTCCCAATGCTGCAAACCAATCTTGGGGACGGATGCACCTGAAGATGCGTTTCTGTGTTAGCATTCTGAACGGCAGCCTGTGAAGGGACCAGTTCAAGAATCGCAGATCCAAGATCGGCCGTAACCCGCCACCTTTCTTGGGTACAATGAAGTACGGGCTGTAGAACCCGGACCTCATATCGGCTGGAGGGACCGGCTCTATCGCGTCCTTCGCCACTAGGACTGCAATCTCCGCCCTGAGCACGGGGGCATTCGCCTCCACTACTGTCGTGAAGTGAACGCCCCTGAACTTGGGGGGACGCTGGGCGAACTGAATTGCATAGCCGAGTCTGATGGTACGGAGGAGCCACCGAGACGGGCTGGGAAGTACTAGCCAGGCTCCCAGACTCCGAACTAGGGGGATCAACGGCACCATAGACGTACCCGCAGCGGGGCAGCGAGGGCTGGACATCCTTCCCACGGCCTGCCCCACGGCGTCGGCTGGTGGAAGGATGCTGCGGTGCCTTGGCGGGGGCGGAGGCGGCAGCGGCAGCGGCGGGCGGACGTCCTCGGAGGCGGCACCACCGGCGGCTCGGTGGAGGCAGCAGTGGGCCGCCGGGGCAGGATGTGCTTGATGGCCTCCGTCTGCTTCTGGGTGGCCGAGAACTGCTGGGCAAAGCTCTCGACCGCGTCGCCGAACAACCCGGCCGACAAAATGGGGGAGTCCAGGAACCGATACTTGTCGGTCTTCCTCATGTCGGCCAGGTTGAGCCAGAGATGACGCTCCTGGACCACAAGCGTGGACATCGCCTGACCGATGGAATGGGCGGTGACTTTCGTCACCCGGAGGGTGAGGTCCGTCGCCGTCAGGCCTACCCTCGTGCATGTCCATGAGTGCAGGCCTACACTCGTGCATGTCCATGAGTGCCTGGGCCTGGTGGACCTGAAGCAACGCCATGGCATGCAAGGCAGACACAGCCTGTCCGCAAGCCTTGTAAGCCCTCCCAGTCAGACCGGAGGAGAACTTACAGGCTCGGGACGGGAGACGCGGGTCACCACGCCAGTTAGAGGCGGTCGCCGGACACAGTTGCATCGCGACGGCGTGCTCCACTGACGGGATCCCCGCGTACCTCTTGGCTGGTCCGCCGTCGAGGGTAGTGAGGGGGGAGGAGTCACTCGGCCGGTTTCTGGCAGAAAAAGGTGCCATCCATGACCTCGTGAGCTCCTCATGCACCTCCGGGAAGAATGGTGTTGGGGCGGGACGCTGAGAACCAGCGCTACCCTCCCCGAGGAACCAATCGTCCAACCTAGAGGGTTCGGTACACAGTGGAGGGTTCCACTCGAGCCCTACCCTTTCAGTGGCCTGGGCAAGCATAGTAGTCATCTCGGGGTCCGGTACGGCCAAAGCTACTCTCCCAGAGGGAGGTAGTCCAGCCGAACCCTCATCTTCCAAGGTCTGAAACTCCCCCTCCGATGCAGCGATCGACATCAGCTCGTCTGCCGGAGCTCCGAAAGTCACCGCTGGCCGCCCGTGGGAGGGACCAGCGACTTCTCCCGGGAGCTCTACCGGTTGCGGAACTGAGGGAATAGGGGCCTGCGGAGATTGACTCGGCGGGTGTGCCCTAAACGTAATCCTCAGATCACCCTGGCCATCCGAAGAAGTAGGTCTATTCTGGTTAGGAATAGAACTAGATCGTGGGATGGGTAAGGGGACTTCGCCTTCCCGAAGGTAGGTGAGTCTCGATCTTAGTTCCGAGATAGTCATGTTCCCACAGTGGGAACACAAACTATCCACAAACGCCGCCTCAGCGTGCTGTTTGCCCAAACACGTGAGACAGCGATTGTGACCGTCAGCAGGCGCCAGGGAACGACCGCATCCAGAAACGCACGGGTGGAATGACATCTTGAAAAAGACGCAGCGTCACCCGTGTACTCTTTTTGTGAGGAAACGCTCTTGTGCTGAAGCACCCAGGGGGAAAACGCAACAGCGCACAGGGTTTAGTGCAGCCCGTGCCTGTACTCAATGGAAAAACACCCTCACGAACCAACAGGTTGCTGTGAAAACAGCAGTTTTTCTCTATACAGAGCAGCAGTGAGCACCGCGATCCCGCTGAAGTGTGCCGTCTCTCCAACACACGTTGATCCCCGATCTCCGGTCTTCTCAAATAACTGTCGCTGATAGCAGCTGTAAACTCAATTATGAGAGTCCTCTTCATACGCCGTTCGGCTCCGAAGTGAATGACAGCATGCATTCGCTCTCACTTCCTGTTTATACCCGCGGTGCGGGGCGGAGCGCGAGATGCAAATCTTGCACGCCAATTGTTCAATGGCCGGTTCTATATAGCTCGAAGCTGATAGGGGCTCCCAGAAGTGATCCCAATTCTGAAAGGGAACTACCTCATTTAGCTAGCTGGCAAGCAGCCATATAGCATAAATAGGCCAGTCAGCTATCAAATGAATAGGATATATACCAAATATAACAAAGCAATAGTAAATCATTCAAAAAAATGTCATGATCACTAGATTTTATACAGGTATTATAATGATTTTGTAAGTGGTGATCAGCAACCAAATATTGATAATGTGGAAGATACTGCCATTATCCTTTGTGTGACTTCTCACTTTTTGCAGACAATACAAAGGCAGAGTATACAGTAACTACAAAACAGTGGTCAAAAGTCAAGTTTGAGCTTGATATTTTTTTATGTAGATATTTTTTAATACTAAAGCATCTAATTGCCAAATTTCCAGTGTCCTAATTCATTTGGCTGGACTACACATCTTTAGTCACTTTTCTCAAGTTCAAAGTTCCCTTTGTAGGGCAGATTTAATTGATGAAAAATACAGTAAAAATACAAATTTTGTAAAAAAAATTATTGAAAATATTGAATTATGTTTTAATGTAATTTACTCCTGTGATGGCATAGCTGAATTTTCTGCATCATTACTCCAGTCTTTGGTGTCACACGATCCATCAGAAATCATTCTAATATGATGATAAGTTGCTCAATAAACATTTATCATAATTATCAATGTTGAAAAGTGCTTTTACTGATTAATATTTATTTTTGATACCATGATACACTACAAATCCAAAGTTTGGGGTAAGTAAGAAGTAATGAAATAAGAAATTAATACTTTTATTTAACAAGAACAAGACATTTATGTTACAAATGATTTCTGTTTCAAATTATGAAGTTCTAATGAACTTTCTATACATCAAATAATCCAGAAAATTTTTTTTTTCATGGTTTCCACAGAAAATATTAAGCAGAAAAAACATTGATAATAACAAGAACATTATTAATAATTGAGCACCAAATCAGCACATTAGAATAATTTCTATTCCAGGATTTTCTTAGTACACTTTATTATGCAGCTATTTTTGTCAATTCAGTGAATAAATAATCATATTGTGTAATTAATTTGATTACATTTTGTAATCAATTGACAGCCCTAGGAAAACATTAGGGTTGTATTTATCCCTTTTTTTTAATCAAAGTGCAAAGGGAGAAAATAATGTCTTATTAGCATTTTGATTGAAATTGTGGATAGAAATGTTTGAACTTCCAACTCACTTTACTAATGCACTATTTGATTTAACAATATCAACATTTGTAGACTGTTTACATCTATTAACTGTGTCTGACACCCGTAACATGTAAAAAAAGAAAGAAAAAAAAAAAATGTCAGTCACAGTCTTCCTCTTGGCTTCCCTGCATTGTATTCATGAATGTTTTTACTTTAAAACCTCCCGTATTCTAACTGTATGTTTCCTCTTGAGGAAGACTAGCTTTGCCAGGAGATTGGTTATCGCACCATGTTTGATTTGTCTGTGTCTTATCTGAGCGTGGCGATAAGAAAAGGCATCCACCAGGATGCAGGATATATCAGGACAGGCTGAAAGACTGCTTTTCCTCTTTTTCAGTCTGTCTTCCGAAACGTTTTTTCGACAATGTGAATACCAATTGGCTGTGTTATAAGGAACAGCCAGTATTGAGTCAGTATTCTTCAGCTAAATCAGCATACATGTTATTCCTGTGATTAATTTGTGCAAAGCAGCTCTACTTTCTGTCTTGCTGGCCATCACAGTTACGCCCCTGCAGCACTTGAGAAAAGTGCCAGAGAAAATCACTGCATGTTCCACCCTCCAAGCAGGCAATTGTGCATTAATACGCCAGTCTCTGTAGCGAGCGGGACGTATTGCCCTTCACCTTTTCGTATCTGTAAATGTCTGAACATGTAGGATAGTAAAAGAATCTTAATTTATTCAAAGAGCAGCCAAGGTCTCAGATTAAAGGAGGCATTTGCATGAACTGGAGAACTCTACAAATGATCATGTGACATTGATTTAGGACCATTCACAAGTGGGAGAAGAATTATTAATTAAGATTTTATTGACTGCAGAGAAGGGAATGTCATGCATATTGAATGTGTGGTTTATATTCTCTCTGACATGTCATGGGCCTTGAAGGCAATATTTTGTGTGTAGTGTGCAAAAAAGTGCATACTTCATGTTTGTGAGACAAAATTAAATATGGTTGTGGTTAAGAATGTATTTGCAAAAATAATATTAGGGAGAGGGTCGTTATTATTTGTCGTCATCATTTTTGGCCTGGACAAGCTGTAAATCATATTAGTAAATGGTGATAATGTGATCGAATGAGTGCAAGATCACAGTTTAGCATTGCAGTTTATCATGAAAGTTTCATTGTTATGACTGTCACGACAATGGAAGTGAAAAGCACATATTCGCCTTTTGTAAATGGGCAATTTTGTGTAATTAAGACGGTGAGGTTGGCACTGTAAAAGTATCAGTGCTAGCACAAAGTACTTGAATATTTAGATTGAAAAATGATCCAATTACACAGGGCATGCAGAGTTCATTCTGGAGCATTATTATCACAGAAAGTTCTCACTTTGTGTCAGTTTAGCAAGTGCGTAAATGCTGGGTTGCCAGCCTGAAGGCATCCCTGTCAAAATCTCTCTCCGGGTTCAACACATCTCACCCATTAGCTTCAGCACCATACATTCAGCCTGTGACGGCCCGCAGATGGCTCCTAATTAGCAGGGAAATTAAAAACGGTAGATAGAGGCTGGAGAAAAGGCCCATGGCCGCATTGAAGGGTCTTTTTAAGGACTCTGGGAATGGTCATTCAGCTAATGCATCATTTATGCAGATGATGGTGTCAACACATTGGCTGTAGGAGCTTTTCTGATGTCCTGATGTCTCAGAGGAAGGGACTCTACATGCATATAGTACTGTTGTATATAGTAGGCACATTTTATCATGCACAATGTAAAACTCTTGCACTCTTGTCCTTACTGCTTAAGAGTCCAGGATAGTTTCCCATATAGATTATTTTTGCCCAGGGCAACAAATAACCCAGGACCTCTACTGCAAACAGGGCACGTTACGCTGGACCCTTCCATACAACGCAACAGCATCATTCACCCATTCAAAAAGACAAATGTACCAGTTTATAATATTTACCCTGCCTTAAACTCTGCATCATGTCAAAAATGTGCCAGTGCAGATATGTTGGATGGGTTTATTATAAGCGAGGCGCTCTTGTTCGCTCTAGACAGAGTGTTAGCTCACTCTATTGCTTTCTCATGACACATAGCAACTAGGGCTGGAACTGATACACCTATCTCCTGATTTGATAATATAATGATACTTGAGTGCCGATACGATATGCATTGTGATTTTTAAAAATTGCTATTCTACAAGTATTGCAACCCGCGGGCCGGGTCGGGTCGATATTTCCAGCCACTATCCTCGGGCCGGGCCCTTGATCAAGCATTTGTTCTTTCTAATCATTACTTTATTAGCCTAATTGGGTGGGGAGAAAGCTATGCCATAATCAGAAATATTATATATATATATATATATATATATATATATATATATATATATATATATATATATATATATATATATATATATATATATATATATATATATATATATATATACAGGTCCTTCTCAATAAATTAGCATATTGTGATAAAGTTCATTATTTTCCATAATGTAATGATAAAAATTAAACTTTCATATATTTTAGATTCATTGCACACCAACTGAAATATTTCAGGTCTTTTATTGTTTTAATACTGATGATTTTGGCATACAGCTCATGAAAACCCAAAATTCCTGTCTCAATAAATTAGCATATCATGAAAAGGTTCTCTAAACGAGCTATTAACCTAATCATCTGAATCAACTAATTACACCTGGGATTCCTGAGGCTTTTAAAAACTCCCAGCCTGGTTCATTACTCAAAACCGCAATCATGGGTAAGACTGCCGACCTGACTGCTGTCCAGAAGGCCATCATTGACACCCTCAAGCAAAAGGGTAAGACACAGAAAGAAATTTCTGAACGAATAGGCTGTTCCCAGAGTGCTGTATCAAGGCACCTCAGTGGGAAGTCTGTGGGAAGGAAAAAGTGTGGCAAAAAACGCTGCACAACGAGAAGAGGTGACCGGACCCTGAGGAAGATTTTGGAGAAGGACCGATTCCAGACCTTGGGGGACCTGCGGAAGCAGTGGACTGAGTCTGGAGTAGAAACATCCAGAGCATGTCATTCGGAAATCAAGGTGTCAGAGTCTGGAGGAAGACTGGGGAGAAGGAAATGCCAAAATGCCTGAAGTCCAGTGTCAAGTACCCACAGTCAGTGATGGTCTGGGGTGCCATGTCAGCTGCTGGTGTTGGTCCACTGTGTTTTATCAAGGGCAGGGTCAATGCAGCTAGCTATCAGGAGATTTTGGAGCACTTCATGCTTCCATCTGCTGAAAAGCTTTATGGAGATGATTTCATTTTTCAGCACGACCTGGCACCTGCTCACAGTGCCAAAACCACTGGTAAATGGTTTACTGACCATGGTATTACTGTGCTCAATTGGCCTGCCAACTCTCCTGACCTAAACCCCATAGAGAATCTGTGGGATATTGTGAAGAGAAAGTTGAGAGACGCAAGACCCAACACTCTGGATGAGCTTAAGGCCGCTATCGAAGCATCCTGGGCCTCCATAACACCTCAGCAGTGCCACAGGCTGATTGCCTCCATGCCACGCCGCATTGAAGCAGTGCAATGAATCTAAAATATATGAAAGTTTAATTTTTATCATTACATTATGGAAAATAATGAACTTTATCACAATATGCTAATTTATTGAGAAGGACCTGTATATATTGGTTTTTTTTTTTTTTTTTTTAGCAAAGTAGGCCTAAGTAACAAATGTGTACAAAGTTATATTTCTTCATTCGGATCCATTTGCGATCTGTTCCATTCTGAATAAACAAACAACCAGAGGTGGACAGTAACTAAGTACATTTACTTGAGTACTGTACTTAAGTACACTTTTTGAGTATCTGTACTTTACTGGAGTATTATTTTTTAGGGATACTTTTACTTTAATTTCACTACATTTGAAAGACAAATATCGTACTTTTTACTCCATTACATTTCTAGCGAGGTCCTCAAAGTTGAAAGTCATTTCTGTAGCAGCTTTAAAAGTCAGTGGATGATTTTTTTCTTCTTTAAAAGTTTTTTTGTTGTTGTTTTTTTGCAGACAGCCTATCAGTAATCACTCTTGTATAGGGTCATGTGAAGTTTCCCAACATTTTTTGAACCCTGATCAGTTTATAGCAAAATGGAAGAAGACGGTTCCTTGGCACCGTGTATGCACCCATGGCTATACTTAAAAAGTATGTTTCAGTTTTCTCAAAAGATTAAAGATTAGTTTAGTTGGCATACACTTTGATGCATGTCTCATAAAATGTTCAAAAATGTAAATGTCTGAGAGAAAGAGAAGAGTAAACAGTTGGGAGAATATCGGATGCGTATCAGAGTATAGGGTCCATGCATTCAGCCTTAAAGTGACAGCAGCTTTGTAAAGAGCTTTATAACTTTTATACAAGAAATTGAAACTTCCAATACTTCTATAAAAGTTACAACACTCTATACAAATGTAAAGAAATGAGTTTAAGGCAGTCGTATGCTAGCATGTCGGATGGAGCATCACTGACTGGCTTAAACCACCATGATGGCATAGAGTGCATTTATACAACAATGCAACAATAATAAAATGATGCATTGACATAAAAAAGGAAATTTACTTTTGATACTTAAGTACTTTTAAAAACAAATACTTCTGTACTTTTACTTAAGTAAAAATCTGTTTTTAGAACTTTCACTTGTAACGGAGTAATATTTGACCTGTAGTACTTTTACTTTTACTCAAGTAAAAGAGTTGTGTACTTTGTCCACCTCTGCAAACAACACAGTTTACATACATCGTCCTTTTTGCTTTATTCATAAAAGGGATAGTTCACCCTTAAATGAAAATAAAGGCATCTTTTACCTTCTGTTGTTCCAATGTCCTTCTATCTTCTATGGAAAGTGTTCAGGGGGCATACTGTAAGGTTTTGCGAGAAATAAACCTTATTATTCAGTCAAAATACTGCTCTGCCTTTACTCTGTGTGCATTCCTGTGAGTGCGTGCGAGCCGTTAGCAGCCGCTCACACAATGTTGTCATGACAATCGGTACACAACATTCACTTCAGGAGGTTTAACTTATTATTAGTATTATTGTTTTATTTCTTATTAAATACCTTATAGAGAAGACGAGAGTCCCGTTTGTTTCTATTGAGCCTGATTTCTCAAAATTGTGCAGGTGTGCTTATCCATGACAAAAGTGCGAGTTATAGTAAGCATGAGCGGCTGCTGACGGCTCGCAAGCACTTACAGGAACATGCACAGAGCTCAGTATTTTGCTCAATATTTTGACTTAATACTAAGGTTTCTTTCTCGCAAAACCGGCTCAGGTTATGTATATAACCCTTGTTCCCTAAGAAGGGAACGAGCACTGCGTCGGAACGACACTTTAGGGATGCTCCCTAACCATCAGCGTATCTGAAGTCTGAATGAAAACGAAACCAATCCTGATTGGCGTGCGTGATGGCGTAACTGTGACGGCATACCCGGAAGTATAAAAGGTGAGCCGGCGCATAGAGACGGCAGCTATTGCTCTGAAGCATGCGCTCCAGGCGTGCCGAGGTGTGGTGAAGCGACGCAGTGCTCGTTCCCTTCTCAGGGAACAAGGGTTATATACATAACCCGAGCCTCTCACTGCGTCGGGACGACACTTTGGGGAATGAGTACCCACTAGGCCACACCGAGGGTAGCGCCTGCCCTAGTGTGAAGCCGGAGACCGGGCACAACTAGGACTGGAGCACCTTAGCGCCAGGCGTCGTAGGGAGATGCAGGCTATAGAACCTGATAAAGGTGTGTGAGGTAGCCTACCCAGCCGCCTCGCAGATATCCTGCATGGGGACCCCAGAAAGGAGGGCCACCGAAGAGGCCATGCCTCTGGTGGAATGAGGCCTCACGGCCATAGGTGAAGGCAAATTGCGCACCTGATAAGCCATGGTTATTGCCTGGACAATCCAGTTACTGATTGTCTGGGTAGACACAGGCAACCCTTTCTTGGGTGAACCAAAACACACCAACAGCTGTTGAGATCTCCTCCACTGCGCAGACTTCTCCAAATACACTCTAAGAGCCCTGACCGGGCAGAGCAGGTGAAGCCTCCCTTCTTCCACCGTCACATGAGGCGGAGGATGAAATGCCTGAAGAACCAAAGACCTGGCCACCCTTGATGGAACCTTGGGCACATAGCCCAGCCTAGAGTGTAAGATGGCTTTAACTCCCCCAGGGGCAAACTCCAGGCAAGTTAGCGTTACCGCCAAGGCCTGGAGGTCTCCCACTCTTTTCAGAGATGTAATAGCCAGGAGAAAAGCCACCTTCAGGGTCAGGTTCTTTGGTCCAGCCGACTCCAATGGCTCAAAGGGGGCCTCAGCCAGCCCTTCGAGAACCACTGCCAGATCCCAGGTTGGAACTCTGGAACGAGCCGCAGGCCTCATCCTCCGAGCCCCACGGAGGAATGTACAACCAGCTGGTGCCTACCCAAAGGCCTATCACCCATAGGAGTGTGGAAAGCCGCAATGGCAGCCACGTACACCTTGAGTGTGGACGGGGTTAGACCCGCAGAGAAGCGATCTTGAAGGAACTCCAGCACTGAAACCACTGGGCAGTTAACTGGGTCCACCTCACGCTCCCTGCACCAAGTGGCAAACACATTCCACTTGAGGCTGTACAGTCTCCTCGTAGACGGAGCCCTGGAACTGAGTAAGGTCTCTATCACCTCTGCCGACAGGCCAGCCTCTAGATACCTGACCCCATCAGGGGCCAGACCCAAAGGTTCCAAACCTCCGGCCGGGGGTGAAATATTGTGCCCCCCGCCTGAGATAGGAGATCCCTCCTCAGAGGAATCTGCCACGGATGACCTGCCAGCAGAGCTATGATATCCGAGAACCAAACTCGAGTCGGCCAACGGGGTGCTACCAGAAGCAGGCTGACCCCCTGTTGACGGACCCTCTCCAGGACTCCCGGGAGCAGAGCAATCGGGGGAAATGCGTACAGACGCAGCCTCGGCCACGTCTGAACCATGACATCCAGCCCCAGCGGGACCAGGACATGTTGGCCGCAGAGGTCCGGGAAAAAGCTCCTGAGAGCTTTGTAGACCGCCATCATCTCCAGGCAGTTTATGTGCCAGGAGGAATGACGGCCCCTCGCAAAGCTGCCGTCCATAATCGCGCCCCAACCAGTGAGGGAGGCGTCTGTTGAAACGGATTTCCGGCAACAGGACGCTCCGTTTCTTCCATATGACTAGGGAACAAAGGCATCTGCGCGTTATCCTGATCATACGGAACGGATTCCCTCTGGGGGAAAATCCCTTGGTTTTCAGCCACCACTGTAGGGGTCTCATGTGCAGCAGGCCAAAAGGTATCATGTTGGACGCTGCTGCCATGTGCCCCAGCACCCTCTGAAAGTGCTTCACAGTGATGCTGTGGCCTTAATCCTGAGACCATCGCCAGTATGGTCTTGACTCGCGCGGGAGACAATTGTGCCTGCATCGTCGCCGAGTCCCATACGGTCCCCAGGAATGTAGTCCTCTAGGACGGCGTCAACACACTCTTCTTTGTGTTGAGTCTCAGCCCCAAGCACTTTATGTGAGCCAGAACGACATCTCGCACGACTGGGCCAATATGAGCCAGTCGTCGATATAATTCAGCACACGGATGCCCTGAAGTCTCAATGGAGCCAGAGCTGCATCCATGCACTTCGTGAATGTGCATGGGGAAAGAGCTAGGCCGAAGGGAAGCACTCGATATTGGTACGCCTCGCCCCCGAAAGCGAACCTCAAGAACTTCCTGTGACATGGAAGGATGGAGATATGGAAGTTTGCGTCCCTTAGATCTATCGTGACGAAGCAGTCCTCGGGCTGGATCTGACTCACGATGATGGGAACAGTGAGCATTTTGAATCTGAACCTCTTCAGAGACCGATTAAAATACCTCAGATCTATAATCGGACGCAACCCTCCATCCTTTTTGGGAACTATAAAGTACCGGCTGTAGAACCCGGACTCCCTCTCCGGCGAAGGAACACGCTCTATGGCTTCCTTCGCCAGCAAGGATTTTACTTCTAGTTCCATCACCCGAACCCGCTCTGGTGCCACTGCGGTCCAGTTCAACCCCCTGAAACTTGGAGGAGGGTGACCGAATTGCAGTCTGTAACCCTTTTCTACAGTACGCAGGACCCATATAGAAATATTCGGAGGGCATTTCCATGCGCCGACTTCTTCCCAGCAGCCTTCCGCGCCTGAAGTACGTTCCTCAGATCGCCTTTAGGAGCGAAAGACTGCTGGTGAGAACGCCGCCTCTTTTGCCAAGCTCCCGGAGGAGGGGCTCTAGAGACAATGCTCTCCTCGAGGAGCTGGCAGACGGCTGAGGCTGCCCACTAGGGGCCGCCTTCTCAGACTTTGAGCGGCGAGGGAGGTACTGGTGGAAGGCTGCTGACTGCTTCTTCGCCTCCTGGTATCTGGCGATGACGGTATCAACCGCGTCACCAAATAAGCCAGAAGGCGAAATCGGGGAGTCTAGGAGGAAGGATCTATCCTTTTCCTTCATCACCGACAGATTCAGCCAGAGATGTCTCTCCACAGTCACCATCGAAGCCATAGAGCGGCCAATGGCACGGGCCGTCTCCCTGGTGATGCGGAGAGACAAATCCGCAGCCCTCCGGAGCTCCAGCACATCCTCCGGAGAGGGACCCTCGCCCTCATCAAGCTCCTTCAGGAGGTCAGCCTGGTAGGCCTGCAAGATCGATAAAGTGTGCAGAGAACTACCAGCCCGCCCAGCCGCCATATAAGCCTTACCCACCAACGATGAGGTATCCCGACAGGGTTTGGTGGGGAGTACCGGGGCTTTGTGGGACGACGCAGAATCAGGCGAAAGATAGCTCGCGAGAGCTTCTTCCACCCGAGGCATCGTCCCATAGCCTGCCTCGCGTGCCCCCAGAACATTGGAATAATCCAATACTGGAGGATTAGAAACACGCGAGGAATAGGGCTTCTTCCAAGATCTACACACCTCGGTGTGCAGATCGGGGAAGAATGGTAAGCCCCGGCGAGGTGTTTGGACCCGGCGAGAAAGAAACCGGTCGTCCAGCCTACTGGGTGGCTGAACTTCCTGCACTTCCTGTGGCCAAGTTGCCACCGTACGAGTCAACACCTCAATCAGCTCCTCCTGGGCGGGTGGATGAAGCGATGAAACACTTGCTGCTTCTCCACCTGCCCCGATACCAAACTCATCCGGCTCCTCTGAACCGGAGAGAATAAGCATCGGATCCTCGACCCCGAGGGAAGAAGCCGCAGCGCGGGCTTCAATACGGGGAGGAAGATCCTCAAAACTGTCAGACGAGGATTGGGAAAGTGCCGCAGCAGTCCCAAATCCCGCTGACAAGTTCTTCTGTGAACCCCATGATCTGCGACACCGAGCCGTCTCAGCGACCGCGGGTCCAGAACCATGGGGCTCACGAGGCTGGCCGGCCTCATTTCACTTGCTTTCACAACTGGACAAAACAACAGTAAATAGACAGACAATAACAGAGAGCGCTATGCTGAAGAGCAATAACTGCCGTCTCTATGCACCGGCTCCCCTTTTATACTTCCGGGTATGCCGTCACAGTTACGTCATCACGCACGCCAATCAGGATTGGTTTAGTTTTCATTCAGACTTCAGATAAGCTGATGCTTAGGGAGCATCCCCAAAGTGTCGTTCCGATACAGTGAGAGTTCCCTTTTGAGGGAAATGCCGGCACATTAAAACGGCAGTTATTGCTCTTCAGCATAGCGCTCTGTGTTACAAAACTGTCTGTCTATTTACTGTTGTTTGTCCGAGTGTGTGAAAACAAGAATGAGTGAGAGAGAGTTTAAGCAGTGTGTGCATCCGTGCCCCCGCTATATTTCTGGCTCGGATGCACACCTGCTTTGTGTGCATTGTCTGGGTGTGGAGCATGCTCAGCATTGTGAGCGGCTCCCACTCAGACTGCTCCGCTCTCGGCTGGCCGTGTTTGATGAGGCCGGCCAGCCTCGTGAGCACCATGGTTCTGGACCCGTGGTCGCTGAGGCGGCTCGGCGTCGCAGATCATGGGGTTCACAACGGGACTAGTGGGAAGGTTTTGGGACTGCAGCGGCACTTTCCCAATCCTCTTCTGACAGTTCCGTGGATCTTCCTCCCCGTGTGGAAGCCCGCTCTGCGGCTTCTTCCCCCGGGGTCGAGGATCCGATGCTCATCCTCTCCGCTTCCGAGGAGCCGGACGAGGGTGGCATCGGGGCAGGTGGAGAAGCAGGAAGTGTTTCATCGCTTCATCCACCCGCCCAAGAGGAGCTGGTTGAGGTGTTAACCCGTGCGGTGGCCAAATTAAACATCGATTGGCCACAGGAAGTGCCGGAAGTCCAGCCACCCAGTAGGCTGGATGACCGGTTCCTTTCTCGCCGGGTTCAAACACCTCGCCGGGGCTTGCCGTTCTTCACGGATCTACACACCGAGGTGTGTAGGTCCTGGAGGAGACCCTATTCCTTGCTTGTTTCCAATCCTCCAGTGTTGGATTATTCCAATGTGCTGGGGGCACGCGAGGCGGTTTATGGGTCGATGCCTCGGGTGGAAGAAGCTCTCGCGAGCTATCTTTCGCCCGACTCTGCATCATCCCTCAAAGCCCCGGCATTGCCCACCAAAGCCTGTCGGGATACCTCATCTTTGGTGGGCAAGGCTTATATGGCGGCTGGGCGGGCTGGTAGTTCCCTGCACAGATTATCCATCCTGCAGGCCTACCAGGCTGACCTCCTCAAAGAGCTCGATGAGGGCGAGGGTCCCTCTCCGGAGGATATTTTAGAATTGAGGAAGGCTGCAGATTTGTCTCTCCGCATCACCAAGGAGACGGCCCGTGCCATCGGCCGCTCCATGGCGTCCATGGTAACTGTGGAGAGGCATCTCTGGCTGAATTTGTCGGGGATGAAGGAGATGGATAAAACCTTTCTCCTAGACTTCCCGATTTCGCCTTCGGGTCTATTTGGTGGCACGGTTGAGACCGTTGTCGCCAAATACCAGGAGGCGAAAAATCAGTCAGCAGCCTTCCGTCAATTCGTCCCTCGCCGCTCAGAGCCGGGGAAGGCAGCCCCTAGGGGGCAGCTTCAGCCGTCTACCAGCTCCTCGCACCGGCAGGTGCAGAAGGAGAGCGTTGCCTCTGGAGCCCCTCCTCCAGGAGCTTGGCAACAGAGGCGGCGCTCTCTCCAGCAATCTCACCAGCGGCCTTCCGCTCCTAGAGGCGATCTGAGGAGCGTACTCCAGGCGCGGAAGGCTGCTGGGAAGAAGTCCTAGCTGCGGCAGGACTTCTAAGGGTGGTCCCCCCCACAGAAGGGCAACCGAGGTTGCTTCTTCTGTGCTGCTCTGGGGAAATCGATGTGGTAATCCCGCCGTCTATGACGCTTCGGGCCACATCGATTTCCCCGCGAACGCATGCTGCTCCAGCCGCCTCTGGAAAGACCTGCGGCTGGGCAGCTCGCGCGTCCGCACACAGAGAATCGTTCCCAACCACTTCCTGCCGGTCATCCGCTTCAGGGGGTTGGGGACGAGGCTCGTGTAACACCCGACACCAGCCTCGAGAGGTGGTTCCCTTAGTAGATTATCTCGGCGCATGGAAATACCTTCCGAATATTTCTACATGGGTCCTGCATACTGTAGAAAAGGGTTACAGACTGCAGTTCGGTCACCCTCCTCCAGGGTTCAGGGGGTTGAACTGGACTGCAGTGGTACCAGAGCGGGTTCGGGTAATGGAACTAGAAGTAAAATCCTTGCTGGCGAAGGAAGCCATAGAGTGTGTTCCTCCGCCGGAGAGGGAGTCCGGGTTCTACAGCCGGTACTTTATAGTTCCCAAAAAGGACGGAGGGTTGCGTCCGATTATAGACCTGAGGTATTTGAATCGGGCTCTGAGGAGATTCAGATTCAAAATGCTCATGGTTCCCATCATCGTTAGTCAGATCCAGCCCGAGGACTGGTTGGTCACAATAGATCTAAAGGACACATACTTCCATATCTCCATCCTTCCATGTCACAGGAAGTTCTTGAGGTTCGCTTTCGGGGGTGAGGCGTACCAATATCGAGTGCTTCCCTTCGGTCTAGCTCTTTCCACGAAGTGCATGGATGCAGCTCTGGCTCCATTGAGACTTCAGGGCATCCGTGTGCTGAATTATATCGATGACTGGCTCATATTGGCCCAGTCGTACGAGATGGCAGTTCGGCATCGAGATGTCGTTCTGGCCCACATAAAGTGCTTGGGGCTGAGACTCAACACAGTGAAGAGTGTGTTGACGCCGTCCCGGAGGACTACGTTCCTAGGGATCGTATGGGACTTGACGACGATGCGGGCACAATTGTCTCCCGCGCGAGTCAAGACCATACTGGCGATGGTCTCAGGAATAAGGCTAGGCCACAGCATCACTGTGAAGCACTTTCAGAGAGTGCTGGGGCACATGGCAGCAGCATCCAACATGATACCTTTTGGCCTGCTGCACATGAGACCCCTACAGTGGTGGCTGAAAACCAAGGGGTTTTCCCCCAGAGGGAATCCTTTCCGTATGATCAGGGTAACGCGCAGATGCCTTCGTTCCCTAGTCATATGGAAGAAACCTTGGTTTCTGTCCCAGGGGCCAGTGTTGGGAGCGTCCTGTTTGCCGGAAATCCGTTTCAACACGTTGGTTGGGGCGCGGTCATGGTTGGGTTGGGCAGACGTCGGCAGAGGTGATAGAGACCTTACTCAGTTCAGGGCTCCATCTACGAGGAGACTGTACAGCCTCAAGTGGAATGTGTTTGCCACTTGGTGCAGGGAGCATGAGGTGAACCCAGTTAACTGCCCGGTGGCTTCAGTGCTGGAGTTTCTCGAAGATCGCTTCTCTGCGGGTCTAACCCCGTCCACACTCAAGGTGTACGCGGCTGCCATTACGGCTTTCCACGCTCCTATGGGTGATGGGCCTTTGGGTAGGCACCAGTTGGTTGTACAGTTCCTCCGTGGGGCTCAGAGGATGAGGCCTGCGGCTCGTTCCAGAGTCCCAACCTGGGATCTGGCGGTGATTCTCGAAGGGCTGGCTGAGGCCCCCTTTGAGCCATTGGAGTCGGCGGAACCAAAGAACCTGACCCTGAAGGTGGCTTTTCTCCTGGCGATTACATCGCTGAAAAGAGTGGGGGACCTCCAGGCCTTGGCGGTAATGCCGACTTGCCTGGAGTTCGCCCCTGGGGGAGTAAAAGCCATCTTATACCCTAGGCTGGGCTACGTACCCAAAGTTCCATCAAGGGTGGCCAGGTCTTTGGTTCTTCAGGCATTTCATCCTCCGCCTCACGTGACGGCAGAAGAAGGGAGGCTTCACCTGCTCTGCCCAGTAAGGGCTCTCAGAGTATATCTGGAAAAGTCTGCGCAGTGGAGGAGATCTCAACAGCTGTTGGTGTGTTTTGGTTCACCCAAGAAAGGGTTGCCTGCATCTACCCAGACAATCAGTAACTGGATTGTCCAGGTGATAACCGCGGCTTATCAGGTGCGCAATTTGCCTTCACCTATGGCCGTGAGGGCTCATTCCACCAGAGGCATGGCCTCTTCGGTGGCCCTCCTTTCTGGGGTCCCCATGCAGGATATCTGCGAGGCGGCTGGGTGGGCTACACCACACACCTTTATCAGGTTTTACAGCCTGGATCTCTCTACGGCGCCTGGCGCTAGGGTGCTCCAGTCCTAGTTGTGCCCGGTCTCCGGCTTCACACTAGGGCAGGCGCTACCCTCGGTGTGGGCTAGTGGGTACTCGTTCCCCAAATTGTCGTTCCGACGCAGTGAGAGTTCCCTCGGAAGGGAACGGCTCGGGTTATGTATATAACCCTTGTTCCCTGAGAAGGGAACGAGCACTGCGTCGCGTCACCACACCTCGGCACGCCTGGAGTGCATGCTTCAGAGCAATAGCTGCCGTTTCTAAAAAGATTTCTGTAGTTCAAACAACTCAGAATTGTAGTTGAGAACGTCAGTTATAACGGCCCATGTATTAAAAATGGTTGGGTTTAAATCGGGCTAGGGCTCATAATTATAGTTAATGTGTCGGGCCGGGACGGGCTCGGACACAACGTGCACCGACTCAGGATAGGGTCGGGCTTGATTTTTTGGGCCCAATCTAAGCTCTACTGGGAAATGAGCTCTGACGAGGACAGTGATGATGGTATAAAACATCTGCTAAAACTGAACCTTCCAAGCTCCAAAAGATAACAAAATATGCTTTATTTTATTCTTCTGTAATTGTTTCTCTAATATCAGGAGCGTTTTATATTATTGTGACAGGTAGAGATCCATCCGTGTTAGATATACATCCGAGTCGCTAAAGACCCGAATATGAAATAATGATTGGCAAAACATTCATGCATTTAAGGGATAACATTAAAACAAAGACAGCAGCAAGTTTATTGGGCTGCTGTCACTTTAAGAGCTGCTCAGATCCAATATACTGTTACACATGTGTTTTATTTCTCAACTGTTTATGTTCACTTAAGATATAACAGACTATGTTTACTAGGATACTCGCCAAGACTGGATTTTTTTACATCGTTTTTGTCTGTGTAAATGTAAATGTAAATGTAAATGTAATGTAAATGTCTGAATATATCACGCACAAGAAGACGTGAAAGATAGCTCAATTCAGCATTTGCATGCTGACTGAGAAGTGGCTTTCTGGGCGCACATGCTTCAGATGTGTGCACACACAAATCTTCTGACGTCTTCTTGCGCTTGAATATTTAAATTTGGCAAGGCTTAAAAACAGGTGCAAATTATACACTTTTGTGATGCAGCACTGGCCCGATCGGGCAAGTGAAAGTTGCGCCAACTGTCCCGAGTGACATTTACTTTGGTGCCAGGCTATCGGGCAGTCCTTATTGCCGAGCCCTACCCTCTGCTGAAATAAAAGAGGTAACTTTCTTCCGCCTCTATAAGCAAGGACTAAAATAAAGCACTAGACTTGTTCTATAATAAAATAAGTAAATAAATAAAATTAAGTATTAGCACTTAGTTACAGAACCCCTCTAGCAATCAAATATGTGTTTAAGAGGTCTTTCCTTCCGAATTCCATTAAAATGATCAGCTCTGCAAGTGACTGATAAATTAAAGGGATGTGACATGAATTGCATTTTTATATATATGTATTGTGAATCTGTCTGTGCTTTTCTTACTACTGCCTGTTTAATTGTTTTATGTGTTGGTGAGCCAAAGACAAATTTCCACCTCGGTGGACAATAAAGAAATACAATACAATACAATACTTTTAAAGAACTTTAAAACATTAAAAAATAAAAAAAAGAGGAACAACAGAAAGCACAGTAAGCAGACTAATCGGCTATTTTACACTTCCTGAGATCAGTGTGTACATTGCTTTAATAATGAGTCCATCACTGTGTCAGAATCTTGACAACCGTCCATCGCTAGTGACCTTGATGCTGTCGCACAGACTGGACAACTGTTATAAATCAATCAGAGCTGATGTATTCATCTATTACACCTGTCAGGCTGCATATCCACGCTCACCGTGCATGAAAAAGCGGATGCGAGTTATGACACTGCAGTTTAGGGAAGCATAGATCAAAAAGGATGACACGGGTGACGCTTGAAAGTGTACTTTGAAGGAAAAAATAAAAGAAAGATCTGCTTTGTCACACCAATGTCTTTGCAGGTTTGATATTCTGTACTTTTCTTGTCTTGGAAGAAAAAGCTGCTTCCATTTAATCTTGATTTGATATTAATGGTTAGAATGAAGATGTATGTGTGAATATTTAAAAGAATTAAGGCAGAATTTTGCCAGCTGATTTTTTTTTTGCATTCAGTCAGTAAGGACAAGTCAATAAAAAGTCATTCTTCAATATTTTGCAGTGCCCAGTAAGATTTTGGTAATGTTTTTTGAAAAAAAAACAAAAAAACTCTGCTCACCAAGGCTATATTTATTTAACCATAAATACAGTAAGAAGTAATGTTGTCAAATATTATTGCATTTTATATATTTTCTATTTGAATATATATTTAAAATGCTTTCCTGTGATGGCAAAGCTGAGTTTTCAGCAGCCATTACTCCAGTCTTGGAGTACTAAATCATTGTAATATACTGATTTGGTGTTCAAGAAACATTTTTTTGTTATTTATTATCACTGTTGAAAACAGTTGTGCTTCTTATTAGTTTTGTTGAAAGTAAAAATGAACAGCATTTATTTGAAATACTAGGACTTTTTTATTATAGAATTCTTTACTGTCACTTTTGATCAATTTAATGCATAATAATTGCTGAATTAAAATATACATTTCCTATATACATATATACACCAATCAGGCATAATGTTATAACCACTAACAGGATATATTAGGCAGCAAGTGAACATTTTGTTGATGTGTTAGAAGCAGGACAAATAGACAAACATAAGGATTTGAGTGAGTTTGAAAAGGGCCAAATTGTGATGGCTATAGACCCTGGGTCAGAGCATCTCCAAAACTGCAGTTCTTTTGGGCTGTTCCTGGTCTGCAGTGGTCAGTATCTATCAAAAATGGTCCAAGGAAGGAATAGTGGTGAACCAGCGACCAATCATCAAGGCTCATTGATGCACATGGGGAGCGAAGGCTGGCCCGTGTGGTCCGATCAAACAGACGAGCTACTGTAGCTCAAATTGCTCAAGAAGTTAATGCTGGTTCTGAAAGGTGTCAGAATACACAGTGCATCACAGTTTGTTGTGTTTGGGGCTGCATAACTGTATATATAGTATATGTATATATGTTTATACCATTTTTTTCCAGTAGCACTGCAGATTCAGACGCTGTTAAGAACATTTAGCCTGTCTGAACCACAGATGGCAGACAGTATCTGTAATGTCTGGAAAGTGATAGTGATTCTTCTCGGTTCCTCAATCTTGTTCCTCTACCTTGATTGCTTTAGAGTTTCAGATATATTCAAATTACGCACCAGTAATTACTCGCTAAGATTTGTGAGATACCGCTATCAATTAATCCATTTGAGGTTGATGAGTCTGAAGTTTTTTTGCATGGTTCCATTTATAGTCTGTAATGAAGAACCTGAAATGAATGTCAGTCAATTACCTGTCAAATATTTCAATCTGTAGCTATTATGTAGTCGGGTGTGTATCTGACCTGCAAATCCTGATTACTCTTGCTTATAATTTTACCTGGAACAGTCAACATTTTTCAAGAGATCCATTTTCCATTTGAACCTTACAGAAAGGCATTTTGCATTAACATGAATTTTCAGTGATTGGATACCCTTTTGACCACATTAAAAGCCACATTAAAATGCACTTAATGTGCGCATGTGCTGAGATCTGATTGTGACTGAATCACGGAAGCCACGTTGTGGGTGATCGTGGCTGATCTGGTCCACATTCATGATTCATGTAAATTATCCTCTTATGTAAATGGTATTTTCCATTTTACACAGTAAATGCGATCAGTGTAAAGTGTAAATGCTTTCCAGATTTTATCTGGATACAAAATGTTAACTGTGTTGAGGGTAATTCAAGTAACGTGAGTTAAGTAATCAGATTACTTGATTTTAAGCATTACTTTTAAATTGACCCAAAAAATATATATAATTTTCCAAATAAGTAACTCAACGTTTTCCCATTTGTTGACTGACAGCTCTCCTGCACACTTATTGAGCAAAATCGGCAGAGGTATTGTGTGCGGGTAATTGTAGTTCTAGACTAAATTTGAGCATACATTTACTCATGTCACTTGCACAAAATCAGTATATCTCAAGTTGAATAATGAAACATATTATGCAAACCTGCAATAATTAAATGTTAAATAACTCAAATATAATCCATGTATTTAATAGGGATGTGCCTGAAGCCTTAATCAGAATTCAGAAAAGCACTGAAAATGAAAACGCATTTATGGAGTCCCTAAAGGGACATGGAAGGCTTGCTGCAGTATAGTCGGTTACATTACCAGGATTTCAGTCCATCAGATTTCAATCATCCCGTGAAGATAATAAGGAGAGATGACTGACGGGGCGCTGTCTGAAGATTTAGTGCGCAACAGATCTTGAGCGTCATTGACAAATATCATATCTTGTATAATGTGCGGTCAGTACCGCCACTCCCTGTAAATAGAGTGCGCATGATTGTGCACAATCCATCCAGGAAGTCTATCCTTTAAAAGTGCTAAAAGAAAATAAGGAGGCACCAATAAAAAAAAATAAAAAGTTAATTTTACAAGTTAATTGTTAAAGTTAGTTTTGCTTATAATTTTAGACTCTTAAACCATTTTAGATTGTTTAGCTGCAGTACACACGTACATTTTTACTAAATATTTTCCTATGCCAGATGTGTGGTACGGAGCCCTCAAGGCTTTTAACACATACATAAACGTTCCTTACTGACATGTTAACATTTTGGCATTTAAATAAACCAAATGCTCAAGGCATATTGCTACAAGCAGCTGTGGATATTGGCCGACTGTTTTATAAGGTTCAGATTAGTTTCATGATGGGTGGTATAAACCTTTTTTTATATAGGAAAAGGGAAGAAAATGCTAAGCCACAGCTGTGTAATTATCTAAAATGTCCTTAAACCAGCATTTCTGAGAGGCTGTTCAGAATCGATTTAAATCTCATCCAGGCGAGAGAAAGGCAGAGAGTCACAGCACATTACGGAGCTTTTATGTGGTCTTTGATGCAGCTTTGCGTATACGTAATTTGGTGTCACACTGTAGAGGAGGGGACCTCTGACTGTGACCGAAACAATCAGCAGTTTGCAGAGCAAAGGGTATGAGTGGACCCCTTATACACGCTGGAATGGCGTTTACACTTCTATTCCAGCAGAAGACTTTACCACAGGTCCTGCCAGTGAACCCAGACATGGTTCCTCACCTCGGTTGCACATCCAGCACTGTTTTATTGAAGGACGTCCATTTCAGCTGTGCAGTTACGTGAAAGTCAAGCTTATCTACCATGACTCATTGTTTTGATTAGAATATGATTGAGAGATAGGGATGACGATACTGAAAAGAAAATGAATAGCTCAGAGGAAATTATCAAGGAGGAAAATGATTAATTTTGCATGCGTAGATCTATAAGGACTATAAGATCTGTAAGAACAGGTCGATTGGATGACCAAAAGAAGAGGGCTAAAAGAGACATTTGGAGCAGTGCTTTGGGCTTTTGTAGACACCGTGGCCACATGGTCTTTTTTGAACAAACCTGAATAATGCTCTATCCATTAGGGAAAATGTATTCCAGTGGCAGGTCTTGCTCAATCACTTGAAAGACTTGAAGTTAAACACAATTCCATTGGTTCTCTAAGGACATGGCTTAAGTTCACATTAACATATTTTATAAAATGGTTTGTTAAAATCTGATTTCGCCACTCTTTTCCTGTAGTTTTAAATAATTTAGGTGGTGATATATGAAATATGTTTTTTGCAGATGTTTTATGTCCTAAGTTTCTGAATCCTCGCCTTTTTCTTGTTTAATATGTATGAATCCAGTCAGAAGACAGTGACTTTCTAAAAGAAAATACCCAAACCTCTAGGGATTTTATATATATATATATATATATATATATATATATATATATATATATATATATATATATATATATATATATATATATATATATATATATATATATATATATATATATATATATATACTTGCTTTGCATGAGTCTTCAGTTGGCTAAAGGTTTCTGCACATTTTTTAATGCTTTTGAGGAAATTATATATATATATATATATATATATATATATATATATATATATATATATATACTTTTTTATGCAAGTACATTTAGAAGCATTTATACTGCAAGTATACTTGTAAGTTTGCTTTAAGTGAACAATAAATCATACTTAAAGTTTACTATTTATATATTATTTTTATGTTCCTATTTAGGTATCATTTTTTATACTGGAAATATACAATTAACTGTAGCCTACTTTAACTCTTTCTTAAAATGTTAAAACACATTTTATTCAAGCTTCATGCATCTTTTTTTCTCAACACTTGAATCTAGGTCGTTTTTATTTAAAAAGATTCAGCATTTTGGAACAAAAATCTGAAAAAAATTGCAACCATATTCAGAACGATGATCAAGAAACAGATGGAGTAGATCGAGTCTATCAACACCACCAAAGTTTCACAGTCGTTTCCTCTTCATGGGTTCGACATTTCATTCGGCAACATTAGGCAGTTTCAATTGATATGCTGTTTAATGTTTGGTGATCGCGTTGTTTTACATTTGCACAAGCAATCTTCTATCAATTATATCTGCTTCTTCTTCACTTGTGTTTTGATCCAGAGATTCTGTACTAGAAGATGCGTAATAGCTCCCACTACCATATAAAACATGGATAGCCGGAAAATTCAGTCAGTGGTGGGGAAAGTGTAAAGTAAATTTAAGTAAATTCCTACTCTACCAGTGGACTAGCCTACACACAAATTCAGACACTTAGAAAGGAACATATCTGTTTTCTTAACCCTCTAGGCGCCACGGTCGAGTTTACTCGACAAGATGCGGCACTGAATAAAACGGCCGATTTTGTCAAATAGGGTGTCAAATTTTGTTTGACCTCCCCTCCACTAGATGTCAGACATGTCATACTTCATCCCCGACTCAAAAAAACGTCATGCTTCTATACAAAATCTTCGAGCAAGAGCGCATTGAATCAGTGCGAACAAACGCAAAGCTAGTGTGTGAGTGAGCCATTTTATCCTAGCAATATTGTCAATGTCAGCGAGTATTTCCATTATATTATTATTTTCTAATGGCATCAATAAAGCTTACCCGCAATGAAGTGTTGGGTCTTCTATTCGCGGACCCTGATTCTGAAGGGGAATATCTGATGACGGTGATTCAGAAAGTGAAAGTATAGCCCTACACCAAACACAAACGGTGAATCCTTTGCCCAATGTAGATGGTCCTTTGCCCAATGTCAGTGGCGGGAACACAGTGGTGTTTCGCGGGGTCGGAGTGTTCATCACAAAGTTAGCAGGCGTGTTACGCCGGCTTCACACCACACGCGCAAGCAGTGCATTGGCAGGGCAGGAGTGGTGAGTATGGAGAGCGGGAGCCGCACGCGCCCGTTTTGCATTCACACTGGCAGCAGTTGTCTCGCGCAGCTGAACCGTGGCTTGTGTATTGCAAATACAGTTAGTGGGCAACGTGGAGGCAGGGTGCGGAGTCACAATGACAGTAGTCCGAACTGTGCACACACGCGGGCTGTCTCTCATCTTGTCTCGTCATCTCACTCATGATCTCTGCCTTGCCGTGGCGAGTGATCTTTTGAACTAAACAGGTCTTGTCTACTTGTGTTTGTGTGTCATATGAATAATATATATGTGCCCCATACATGGAATCAGAGTGCCTACTGTATGTAGTAAATGGAAAGTCTCTACAGCAAAAGGCCAACCGCTGCATGCATTCGGTTTGTTTCTACCATTTATTAGTAACGATTTACACAGTTTGTTTACTATTTACTATTTACCTGAGCATTCAGTATTGTGCAATATAGCATACAGAAGGTGAGGGACATTTTGGGGGGAAAGAAGTGCTGCATTTATCATTTAAACATGTGACTTTTCATGAAAATTCTATAATCTAAGGTGACCACCACCATATGACGTCATAATATGTAAATTAGATGGGTAATCCCTACATAAACTTTGGGTCATCCTTAATATTTCTCTAATTTACAGAAAGTCTCTATCTTTTATCACTTTTAAGATATAGCCTTTTCAAGTTAAGATGTCAAAATCGAATGTTTTAGGAAAAAACCTCTGGCGCCTAAAGGGTTAACATTAAAGTGATAGATCAATATTTTCAAACAATGTAAGTTTATAAGACATATAAACCTATGTGAAAAGTAGGCTATATAGGATACTCAATCAAAAAATTAAACACAACAAGCCAAGTATACTTAAAATACTTAATTATACTTTTAAGTATATATCGATCAAAAGATTGAGTACATGTATAGTTAAAATATACTTAGACCTTTCTGTCAGTAGCCTACTCTGTCAAGTATACATAAGTGCAATTATATTTCTGAGAAGTACATGAAGTATATTTCTGAGAAGTACATAAATAGTAGTAAGTATACTTTCTTATTTTTAGTTTAAAAAAAGTATACTAATAGCACACTTGAATAAACGTATTTTGCATAAGGATATTTTACTAAATTATATGAGTACAGATAGGGGAGGCACAACCTAATGTGGGCTTAGTTGTAACACAAATTATTTAACACTTTCCACACTTGCCAGGATGACGAAACGTTGTGTATTTACTAGTTACCGTATCAACATTATTTATAGAAAAAATTGTGTCAAAATTAAAAAAATCTTTGGAAGATCACTGAACATTTATTTAACCATAGCAAAAGTAAGGCCCGGTTTCACAAACAGGGCTTAGATTAAGCCAGGATTAGGCCTTAGTTCAATTAGGACATTTAAGTAACATTTATAAACATGCCTTAGAGGAAAAAAAAAGAAAAAAAAAAACTTACTGGTGTGCATTTTGAGACAAAATAATGGCACTCAATTAAGATATGTTAGTGCAAGTTGCTTTCAGTTAAAACTGCTCATAAATGTCTTACTTACGTTAATTTTTCAACTCAGTTTTTTGTGTTTATTTAAATTAAGACAAATCTAATATTATTTTAATCTTATATCTGTTATTTAACAGTTGATATAGTTCTTTAATGCTGATCTAACCAGCAGAAAACACAAGCCGGGTTTAAATCCCAGTTGTGCAGGTGGGCAATCCGTTCTCACTCCCAAGGCATCAAAACCTGAAGCATGGTCAAGTGCCTTCTGCGTCACAATGAAGACACTAAAGGTATCCCTAGGCATCACTATATCTATGCACAGGGTACTCAATTGATTTAAATTAGAAACCTTTGGCGTCATACACAGACATGTTGGGCATGGGAACATTATAGTCATGATGAAACTATATATTGGGTTATGAGTTTGCCATTATGACAAGTTGGAGTGTGATTCTCAATTTAATCAGCCAGCATCATTTTATTTACATTTATTTTATTTATACTATTTAGACACATCTCTCGTATGTCTCGTGACCAATTGCGTCATTATGTCAGCTTTGATTGTAAAATGTCATTGGCTCTAGTGTGTCTTGTGTGCTAAAGAGTCGTGTATCATTTGAATGAGATATGACTGACTGAGTGCGTGTATGTGTTCACGGAGCAATTAAAACATTAAGATCAACTCTGTTCTTTACATGAAGATATCGTATGACTTCAGAAGACTTGAAATGCAACATGAGTTAATACTTTAATACTGTTTTGTTCAGTTTTTGCAATAAATGCCTGTGACTATACTTTTATTTGCCTGTTAATTGTTTTATATGGTTTAAAAGTGGATAGGTTTAGGGTTGGAGTTGGGTTAGTTGCTCCAAAATATAAAAGTAGCCTATAAATATTCATAAAATCATATCTGCTTTTACAAATGCAAATAATTAAATGCGTCTTGATCTGACACATTGGGCAAACAACTGAAATCAATTGAATACCCTGTGCACTGATATAGTGACGCCTAGGGGTACCTTTATGTGACGCGGAAGGTACTTGACCATGCTTTAGATTTTGATGCCTTGGGAGTGAGAACAGGTTGAGGTGGGGCATGTTGTCACACTGCGTTACAATGAGCCCCTATTAGAACTATGTATTCTATTCTATACTTTTGTGAATTCTATTGAGAGACCATGAGAAAAAGGTGAATAAAGACTGCGAGTCAATGTTAAAAAATGCTTAATTATTATTATTTTTTTAACTATGCTGTATAACTGTTTTTTGAGGTGTGTTTATTGTCAAACTCAAAAATTTGTTTATTTTTAATTATTAAAAAATGACTATTTTATTTGAAAAGTTAATAATTGTATTTTATTGATAAAATATTTTAGTTTGTCCATTTTTTTAAATATTTTTTATGATTATATCAGGTAACATTTTAAGCTGTCATTTGGTTACAATGTGCAACCTCACATGTTACAATGCCTATGGGGCATGTTGTCATATTTCACTTTCATTCTTTCAGGGTAAATCATAAAGAAAGTATGCACTGTATTAATGAAACAAAACCACATGATTGTACTAGACGTGTGCAATTAATGTGGGAAAAAAATAAACCACAAGTGGATTTACACAGACTGAGAAAGTCAAAAAGTGTTAGGTTGTGCCCCTCTCTTCCCTATACCAGTTAGGTAGCTACACTTGTCAGAATATTCACAGCAGCCTACATTTATACAAAGAGATTGTGTATGAGCACAAAACCCAACTCTCTTTCTTTCTTTCTTTCTTTCTTTCTTTCTTTCTTTCTTTCTTTCTTTCTTTCTTTCTTTCTTTCTTTCTTTCTTTCTTTCTTTCTTTCTTTCTTTCTTTCTTTCTTTCTTTCTTTCTTTCTTCTTTTTTCCTTTTTCTGTGAGCAGTCACACTCTGCTGGCTCAGTCTTCACTGTTGTGCTGCAGAGTATTAATTAATACTTTATATGTACATTTTCATTTATACTTTTGATTGACTCTTGCCAATGAGAGCCAGACTCACCCAGAGGCACTCTGGAGCTAAGCCGGAATGAGCTGGAGAGGACTGGATTTGAGATGGGCCGGGTCTAAACAGGGTATGTGTGTGCCCAGGCTGCGTCTCTGCATCCTGCCTGGTGCCAGCACCCCATAATGCACTTTTTATAGGCGCCTCCTGATTTCCTGGATGGAGTGAGTATCTCTGTGGAATATAAATTACTCTGCTGAAACGGTGCAGTCAGTGGGGATGGACCGCACCGGCTCATAGAATGTGTCTGTGTGCATGCGTGTGTATGAAGTACAGAAGTGCATGCTAGTCTGTGAATGTTCCATTGTGCTGTACTGTCAATCTTATGTATGTGGTTGTGCTCCAAGATGTTTTATTGATTTCATGAAATGAACACATCTATAAAAATCACCTGTCAAGTTTATGATATATATTACATCAGCATATGAGTCAAATTGGACGACTACAGGGACACATCTCAACATCACTCATTTAACAGATCTAATATTCCAGCGACAGCCCAGCCTAAGTTATTGACGGATGTGATAACTATATGTTTGAATTTTGGGTAATTGTAAAACATGCTGGAGACATTCAAAATGCTTTTTTGTGTGGTTCATTATACTTATTTTAAGTTTCTTACTTGGCTTAAATAAATTACATGTTAAGGGGTGGTCACACTAAACTTTTCATTCATTGAATTCCATTCATACGTATGAACTGTGAATCTGCATCACATGAAGATGTGTGACCAGTAGAAGATCGATACATCATGGTGTGACTTCTTGGCCAATCATTATTACATATTCGGGTCTTTAGCGACCCAGATCTATATATCTATATCTACCTCATTTCTCAGTATATTTCCCAGAATATTTAGCATCTGACTCATATTCGCAATCTTAAACATATTCTCGAAACTGTCATTTTCATCATCTTAAAAATCAATATTTTGATCGCTGACAGCTTCTTCACCAGATCCACCATCAAGTGATAGTGACACTAATATTTGATTGCGTTCAGTACTTAATTGCTCTGCAGTAAATCGCTGAGCTATTTCAAGTTTTTCTGATGATGCTTCCTTTTCATTTGTTTCTGCGATAACTATGAGTGAAATGTCAGACAAATCAGACATTGCCACCTTGTGAAATAAAGGTGAATTGTACTTATTCAGTCATCAAAGATTCAATGTTTAAGGGTTTAAGGGTTAATATCACTTTTTTAATTTAATTAAAGTTGAGTTGATTGCATATTGTTTTACATTTTGAGTGTTTTACTATTTGTTATATGTTGAATTTTAATTAAAAAGACACTGCAGAGCGTGACGTCATATCACAATCTTTGCAGTGTCTGAAGAAATACTCAAAGTCCAGTGTGACTGCGGCTTTACTCAGAAACGTCTTGGTTACGTATGTAACCCTAGTTCCCTGAGGAGGGAACGGAGACGTAACGTTATGAGGGTTTCGCTTAGAAGCCATTTACCTTCGAGGAATTTAACAGCGCCCAATGGCAGTGCCAATGCCATGGGCATGTGGAATTTGCATGTGTAACTCCGCCCCACCTCGTGGGTATATAAGGAAGTACGCTGGCAACATCGCATTATGTTACTGCTGTGGAGCCAAGACTGAACTCCCGGCCATTCCAGCAGCACAGCGGAGGTGGCAAAGGGACGTTACACGAGGGTTACATACGTAACTGAGACGTTCCCTTTCGTTCAGTCACTACGACGTAACGTTAGTGACTAAAGAATGGGGGTCCCAATACAACAACACCACTCGGCTGTCTTCCAGTGCCCTGCGTAAGTGTGAGTTCCCTGTCGTAAGACTAGTATGGACGAATGGACTCCCACTTATCACAAGATTACCAAGGTACACTGGGAAGCATATTCCAGTGGAGATATGCCAAAAATGCCTACCCGTAGGGAGGACTTAGAGAGTACACATATGACCCGCTGAGGGGTGCATATGGAAGAACTCTGGGGTACCAGCCAGAGGGTGGATTTCTAACCCCTGGGATGGCAGGGACTTGCCAAGGGAAAGACACCTGCTCACTGAGGAGGCTTACGGTGGAAATACACGTGTGGGGGTTGCCGGAGGGGAACCATGCACACGAGGCACCTGGCCGGACATGAGGGTCTGGGCTCGAAAGGGCAGACTTACCGATGTCGGCATCGACAGTGCTGGAGGAGCTCAGGGCTTTCGGGGAAGCTCACCTGAGGAAAATATCGCACGTATCCAGTCAGTGGAGTGGAATGGCGAGCAAGCGAAGACACCTGAGCCTGGTCCATTACCGGCCACTAGTAGAGGCGAGTACATAGTCGGACACTGGCTCCACTCGGAGATTGTAGAATCTGGCGAATGTGTTCGGTGTCGCCCAGCCTGCAGCTCTGCAGATGTCTGTTAGCAAGGCATCATGCGCTAGAGCCCAAGAGGAGGCCAGTGAGCCCTAACCCCAAGGGGACATGGTCGACCTTCCATTCTCCAGGAAGTGGCTGAAACCGTGAGAGCTCGTCGGCTGCATGGTTCAGTTCTCCCGGGATATGGACAGCACGAAGGGACCTCAGGTGCTTCTGACTCCATAGAACGAGATGGCAGGTGAGTTGAGACATATGGCGGGAGCGTAGACCGCCCTGGTGGTAGATGTATGCCACTGTGGTCATGTTGTCTGTCCAGGCTAGTACATGTTGACCCTTCAGCAACGCTCGGAAGCGGTGCAGGGTGAACCGTACTGCCAGCAACTCGAGGCAATTGACATGCAGAAGGCGCTGGGGTCCTGTCCAGGAGCCCGTGGCTGCTTGTCCATTGCACATGGCACCCCAGCCCGTGGCAGAGGCATCTGTTGAAACAACAATATGCCTGGAAACTCGTTCTAAGGGCACACCAGCCCGTAGGAAACTGAGGTTCGACCACGGGGTGAGCGCCTGTAAGCAGGCCCGAGTGACTAGGACCCGGAGCGTGCCACACCGCCATGCCCATCTCGGGACTCGATCGCGAAGCCAGTGCTGAAGCGGCCTCATATGTAGCAATCCGAGCGGCATCACCGCGGCTGCAGATGCCATATGCTCCCAGGAGCCTCTGAAATAGTTTCAGTGGAACCGCACTCTTGCTCTCGATTCGACGGAGGCAAGTCAGCAGAGACTGCGCGCGCTCACTTGTAAGCTGCGCGCACATGGCGACAGAGTCGATATCCATACCGAGAAAAGAGATCCTCTGCACGGGGCAAAGTTTGATCTTCTCCCAGATTACCCGAAGGCCCAGACGGGCTAAGTTCTGGAGCACTAGGTCTCTGTGTTCGCAAACCTGCGCTCGAGAGTGACTCATTATGAGCCAGTCATCGAGGAAGTTCAGGATGCGAACCCCGTGCTGTCTGAGCGGCGCAAGGGCTGCCTCTACAATCTTCGTGAAGACGCGAGGGGACAGAGCTAGCCCGAATGGGAGGACCGCATACTGATATGCCCGCCCCTCGAAAGCAAACCGTAGGAACGGTCTGTGTCGAGGTAGGAAGGAGACATCCTCAGTGGTGACCCGGGGACAGGGTCATAGGCGACCAAGGCTCATTGATGCACGAAGGGAGCGAAGGCTAAGTGCCATCAGTGGGCATGTGAGCAGCAGAACTGGACCACGGAGAAATGGAAGGTGGTCTGGTCTGATTAATCACATTTTCTTTTACATCACATGGATGGCCAGGTGCATGTGCGTCACATACCTGGAGGATGCACTATGGGGAGCACTATGGAAAGAAGGCAAGCCAGCGGAGGCAGTGTTTGGGCAATGTTCTGCTGTGAAACCTTGGGTCCTGCCATCCATGTGGATGTTACTTTGACACGTACCACCTACCAAAGCATTGTTGCAGACCATGTACACCCTTTCATGGAAACGGTATTACCTGGTGGCTGTGGCCTCTTTCAGCAGGATAATGCGCCCTGTCACAAAGCAAAAATGGTTCAGGCATGGTTCGAGGAGCACAACAACGACTATGAGGTGTTGACTTGGCCTCCAAATTCTCCAGATCTCAATCCAATCGAGCATCTGTGGGATGTGCTGAACAAACAAGTTCAATCCATGGAGGCCCCACCTTGCAACTTACAGGACTTAAAGGATCTGCTGATAACATATTGGTGCCAGATACCACAGCACACCTTCAGGGGTCTAGTGGAGTTCATGCCTCGACGGGTCAGGGCTGCTTTGGCAGCAAAAGGGGGACCAACACAGTATTAAGTCTTAATGTTATGCCTGGTTGGTGTATATGTATCTGTGTGTGTTTAGGGGTAACTGAATGTGTACGTTTGAGACAGTAGAAATAAGAAGCAAAATGTTCCTACATGTTTTTGTGAGCTATACCCTGCAGGAATGGCACCATGAATAGCAATAGCTTTAACAGGCCAGAGGTTCCTCTCAATCAAACTCAATAACTTCCCCATAGCTACATATGGAGGGTTTGTGCAAACGATCATTTTCTTTTCCTCTATCAACCAACATAATGCATGCGATTTAAATAATGTGTTAGTTTCTTTTAAAATTTCTTTTAACTAATTTTTCAGTTGAACATATGTGGAGCTGTTCCGCATGTTATAAAAACGTGCCAGACTGGCGCTTAATGTTACCTCAGCTCTGCTCAGTTCTTCGTGAGGAATGAAATCTGACACTGCTGCGTCTGTGCCGTGACTTTCGTACGGCTCACTCACACTTTATTGAAAAGACACGTTCAGTTTTTAATTGTAGTGTTTATTCTCTAACTGAATAAAATGATTGTATTACTATTAAGAGCAAAACGACGGTGTACGGAGTGGCCTCGTAGGGCAGCGAAGCAAGTGCATTCTGTGAGTTGTCTTTCATCCACATGAGACAAAAATACATTTTCTGTCTTTTCTCAGTCTAGAAGGCACCAAATTCAAAAATAATTTCAAATTTCTACTACATAAATGACCCAGTTTAAATACAAAGCTTAATGCTAAATCACTGAAGTTACCCTTTAACTGTTGGGGCTAATTGAATCTAGTTAGAAAGCATCGTAAATTCACAAAGGTCCTTAGCGCAACACCTGTTTGAAGTATACAGCCATTTTTATGTATGATTTATTTATACTTCAAACCCTGATGTTTAGCAAAAGTCATTCATTCTTTTTTATTAGCATTGAAGCTGAACAACTATTACTTAAACCAAAAATGAAAAATATCTCATGATTTACTCACCCTCAAGCCATCCTAGCTGTATATGACATTCATCTTTCAGACAAACACAATCAAAGTCATATTAAAAAATATAATTTCTCTTCCATGCTTCATATTGGTAGTGAATGGTGGTCCTGATTCTGATTTTGAAAAAAGTGCATCCATCCAATATAAAAGTAATCCATACAACTCCAGGGGATTAAATGCCTTCTGAAGCAAAGTAATAGGTTGTTGTAAGAAAAATATCCATATTTAAAACTTTATAAACTAAAATATACACACAATACACAAGTCGACAAAAGAGTTACCTCTGATGCAATGTATGACGCAGGAGTAGCGTAAGCTTTGCAGTTCAAACAAATAGGGCTGGGCAACAAACTTAAGCTCCTCGTCTCTTATATCGAAATCTTCTGACATTTCTCTATAAAATTTCTCATTTTAGACTTCTAATTTGTGACCGTTTTATTGTTCTGCTCTATCCTATCATCAGTGCATCATGCATCAGCCATGTGGAGTATTTTTATGATGGATGGAAGCACTTTTTTGGGCTTCAAAATCTCGACCCCCGTTCACTGCCATTATAAAGCCTGGAAGAGCCAGGACATTTTTTTTTTATATATATAACTCAAATTGTATTTGTCCGAAAGAAGAAAGTCATATACTTGAGAATGAGCAAATCATCTGGTAATTTAAATGTTTGGGTGAACTATCCCTTTAAGCAAAACATGAAGCCAGAATTATCTTTACACTGAATTATTGCAGACCTGCATTGAAATCCAGTATTTGCACATCCACTGCATTTTGATAGCTTTAGAAATACAGAATTTAATATTTTTGTAGTTAAAAACACTGCTACATATTTGTATGTAAATAAAAATAATAGCCATGCTATATGAATATTAGTATTATAAAAAAAGACATTAATTAAACTCCTGTTCTCTGAACCTAATGTGTTAAAGTGCTAACTAAGAAAAACGTAATAATGTTAATCACAAATAAATATTTTAACCATTTGATGGACCTAATTTAATTGTATATTGTGAGATTAGATTTGAAGTGTTCTTTGCTGTGAGTGTTCGAGAACAGAGCCATGCTCGTGCTGGGTGGAAAGTGGGCACTTGTAATTCAATGATGTGTTGGTGTACTGGGGACTAAAGCTGGCCAAGCCTGCAGGAAGTGAATTATAACCTCTCAATTAAATCTGGGCATCTATGAAATATTGAATTGGAAACTCTTGAAGATTCCAGTCACGCCGTGGTGCTGCATAAAAGCTGACTGAATGCCTCCCCGGGCCTGTCAGAGGCAAGGCTGGGGCTGATCTGCTTGGCTTTTGCACACACACACACACACACACACACACACACACACACACACACACACACACACACACACACACATGAATCTATACAAGCTTATACATGAAAATCTCTCTTGTCTTTATTTCCTTGCATGCTTTTTATCCTTCGCTCTAAAGATAAACTAAGGACTAAGAATTCATGCTTGTGTTTAAGTGTAGTCTTGCTAGATCATTGCTGTTATGCAGGAATCTTAGGTAGACTCTCAGAAATATGTCAAGATCAGGCACTTACTGTAAACTTTAATTATAACTAAACATTTACACAATGGTGAAAAAAAAAGAACATTATTATACAGGATGAAAATAACAAACAAAAGCCAGTGCTTAGTGAGGGATTTGAGATGTGGTGTATATGTTGGTGTCAATATCCCATATCCATGTCCCATATCCCAGGCTGGCCTCTTCGGTGGCGCGGCTGAGAACTGCGCCCAACGGTTCTCGGCCGCCCGAAAGCAGACTGAGGCTGTAACACGTACTGCCCCGGCAGCCAGCTGCTGCACCCTGCCGCCGGCTCAGTCGCCTCAGTCTGCTTGCCGCCGAAGGCGCCCTCCCTCCTCCTGCCCGGCCCCAGCAGCAGCCTTCACCTGGGCCGTGCTGTGGAGGTGGTTGCAGGATGACGCCCAGTCCGCTCCACAGCCTGACTAAACACCAGGCTGGAGGTGGACAACTCAGAGATGGGTTCCAGTTCTTTCCAGGGGATGGTAGCAGGGCCTCTCCTTCCGCTTGGAAAGAACTCATGTTCCTGTCTCTGAGGACCCAGAGACCGGTCATGGCAGTGTGCGCCGCCTCCGGGCCGCGCTGCTCTCGTCCCTCTCTCTCGCCAGCCTCCTCTCAGAGCAGACCCCAGTGGAACGTGCATCCTTCCCTGGTCTCCTCTGTCAGGACACAGCTGCTGACTGTGCCCCCACACGGGATGCTGTGTCTCCCAAGTCTGGGCCAGTCACACTGCCTCGCTGCCCCAACCAGGGTACGTCTGTGGTTCGAGTGACCCCGCTGGTCAGTTCCTGGGAGCCTGGCTACAGCTTCCAGGACTGTCCACTGGGTAGCGAAGACTATCAGGCTCGGCTACGCGATTCGGATCATGCAGACTCCTCCCCGCTTCTGGGGAGTCCGCCCACCATGATGGGGCCTAATGCCCCAGTCATGCGTTCGGAGATTGCCACCCTACTGGCGAAGTCCCTCCAGCCGAAATGAAGTCCGGCTTCTCAGCCCTTACTTCATTGTACCCTAGAAAACTGGTGGGTTATGGCCAATCCTGGATCTGCCCATCTTGAACCGATCCCTTCACAGGCTTCCGTTCAGGATGTTGGTGGTGAACAACTTCTCGAATGCGTTCATCCAGTAAATTGGTTTGCAGCGGTCGACCTGAAGGACGCCTACTTCCATGTCTCCTTCCTACCTCGACACAGACCGTTTCTACGGTTTGCTTTTGAGGGGTGGATCTCTTGTCTCGGTATGGATATCGACTCGGTAGCCATGTGCGCACAGCTTACGAGCGAGCGCGCGCAGTCTCTGCTGACTTGCCTCCGTCAAATCGAAAGCAAGAGTGCGGTTCCACTGAAACTATTTCAGAGGCTCCTGGGGCATATGGCATCTGCAGCTGTGGTGACGGGCTATGAGACCGCTTCAGCACTGGCTTCGCGATCGAGTCCCGAGATGGGCAAGGCGGTCTGGCACGCTCCGGATCCTAGTAACTCGGGCCTGCCTTCAGACGCTCACCCCGTGGTCGAACCGGGCTGGTGTGCTCTTAGAACGAGTTTCCAGGCATGTTGTTGTGTCAACAGATGCCTCCGCCACGGGTTGGGGTGCCATGTGCAATGGACATGCTGCCGCGGGCTCTTGGACAGGACCCCAGTGTCGCCTGCATGTCAATTGCCTCGAGTTGCTGGCAGTACGGTTCGCCCTGCACCGCTTCCGAGCATTGCTGAAGGGTCAACATGTACTAGTCCGGTCAGACAACATGACCACAGTGGCGTACATCTACCACCAGGGCGGTCTACGCTCCCGCCATATGTCTCAACTCACCTGCCATCTCGTTCTATGGAGTCAGAAGCACCTGAGGTCCCTTCGTGCTGTCCATATCCCGGGAGAACTGAACCGTGCAGCCGACGAGCTCAGCCACTTCCTGGAGAATGGAGACTCCATCCCAGTCGGTCCAGCTGATTTGGGAACAGTTCACACACAGGTTGATCTGTTTGCCTCCCTCGACTCTTCCCATTGCAGCCTGTTCTATTCCCTGACCGAGGGTACGCTTGGCACAGATGCACTGGCGCACAGCTGGTGGTGGCTACCATCACTTCCGCTAGGGCAGAGTCCACTCGGCATGCCTATGCGTTGAAGTGGAACCTCTTCGTCACCTGGTGTTCTTCCCACCAAGAAGACCCCTGGAAATGCCAGATTGGATCCATGCTCTCTTTCCTCCAAGAGGGGTTGGAGCGAAGGCTGTCTCCCTCCACCCTTAAAGTTTATATTCGCAATATCTGCCCACCACGACCTCTTGGGGGACAAAAAGGTAAGTCAGCACGACCTGGTCATCAGGTTCCTGAGGGGAGCCAGGAGACTACATCCTCCTCGCTCTCCCCTCGTACCCTCTTGGGACCTCTCAGTAGTCTTAGATGCTCTGCAGAGGTCCCCCTTTGCGGTCAGTCGATCTTAAGTTCTTGTCTATGAAGACAGCTCTCCTGACCGCATTGGCCTCCGTCAAGAGGGTAGGGGATCTGCAGGCATTTTTGGTTGACGAAGCGTACCAAGCGTACCAAGGTTCCCACCACTCAGTTCAGGACCAGGTGGTGAACCTGCAAGCGCTGCCCGTGGAGGGGGCAGACCCAGCCATGGTACTGCTCTGTCCAGTACGCGCTCTCCATGCTTACGTAGACAGGATGCAGTGTTTTAGGACCTCAGACCAGCTCTTTGTCTGTTATGGTGGAGTGCGGAAGGGAAGAGCTCTCTCAAAGCAGAGGTTGTCTCACTGGATATTGGACACCATTGTTTTGGCTTACCAGCAGCAAGGTCGACCATGTCCTCTTGGGGTTAGGGCCCACTCCACCCGGAGTGTGGCCTCCTCTTGGGCTCTAGTGCATGGCACCTCGCTAACAGACATCTGCAGAGCTGCAGGCTGGGCGACACCGAACACATTCGCCAGATTCTACAATCTCCGAGTGGAGCCAGTGTCCGACTATGTACTCGCCTCTACTAGTGGCCGGTGATGGACCAGATTCAAGTGTCTTCGCTTGCTCACCATTCCACTCCACGGACTGGATACGTGCGATATTCTCCTCAGGTGAGCTTCCCGGAAGCCCTGAGCTCCTCCAGCACTGTCGACGCCGACATCAGTAAGTCTGCCCTTTCGAGCCCAGACCCTCATATCCGGCCAGGTGCCCCGTGTGCATGGTTCCCCTCCGGCGACCCCCACACGTGTATTTCCACCGTAAGCCTCCTCAGTGAGCAGGTGTCTTTCCCTTGGCAAGTCCCTGCCACCCCTGGGGTTAAACATCCACCTTCGGCTGGTACCCCAGAGTTCTCCATATGCAGCCCTTAGCAGGTCATATGTGTACTCTCTAAGTCCTCCCTACAGTAGGCATTTTTGCATATCTTCAATGGAATATGCTTCCCAGTGTACCTTGGTATTCCTGTGATAACTGGGAGTCCTTCGTCCATACTAGTCTTACGACAGGGCACTCACACTTACGCAGGGCACTGGAAGACAGTCGAGTGGCGTCTCTGTATTGGGACCCCCATTCGTTAGTCACTAACGTTACGTCGTAGTGACTGAACGAAAAGGAGCGTCTTGGTTACGTATGTAACCCTCGTTCCCTGAGGAGGGAACGGAGATGTAACGTCCCTTTGCCACATCTGCTGTATTGCTGGAACGGCCAGGAGTTCAGTCTTGGCTCCGCAGCAGATAACATAATGCAATGTTACCAGCGTACTTCCTGATATACCCACACGGTGGGGCGGAGTTACACACGCAAATTCCGTATGCCCATGGCATTGGCACTACCAATGGGCATTGTTAGACTCCTTGAAGGTAATTGGCTTCTAAGCGAAACCCCCATTCGTTAGTCACTAACGTTATGTCTCTGTTCCCTCTTCAGGGACGAGGGTTACATACGTAACCAAGACGATTTTTTTTGGTGTGCTTACTGATTTTTGGCACTGTTGTTTTTCCACCAAAATGATGTCAGGGTGGAGAAAAGCAGTATTCCCAAGAATAAAATTTGAATGCTTATTGAAAACATTTATATTAAATAATGAAAAAAGGTTGAGAGACCTTGAATGTTTCTAAATAAAATACTTTTTTTTCTCAAGTTAGTGTAACACCCTGGGATCTACACTTAATTGTGTTATTGTGATAAAACTAACTAATATGATTTCCTTCTTTAAAATAGTGTGTTTAATATTGTATCCAGTTTATTAAGACACATATGATGGGGATATGAAATGTACTGCATGGTAGGAATGACCCTATAGTCAAGGGAATTTAGCTATTACATGTGTATGGGGAACAGAGTGTAAGGAAATGTGTCGAGCATCTCCCTATTTCTCTCACACCGACATTTAAGCTTTATCAGTTAAGATTCCCACTGGTTTTTATGCCACACACTAGCAATAAGCGGCATAAAAAAATATGTTTAGCTTTATATCCGTAGACATTTTTATGTGTAAAGTAGGCCTTGTCTTAGGCCCAGAACAAGTCTGCTTTGACTTATTTTCTTGCAGAAATTACAGCCAATAAAATGGAAGACTGTGAAAATGGCATAATTTCCTGTCGTATTCTAATAAAGTGTTTTTATATTGCTCGTGATACAGAGACTTGCACAAGTGTATGTTTAAGAGAGTAAGAGCGAAACGAATGCAGGATTTTAGATGTTTGATTCATATATATTAAAGGTTTGAGAATCTCTCTCCATCTGTGATGGTATGAATTATTTATCTTGCAATGTAAATGTGGCATATCACCAGAATCCTTAGGCACACCAGGGACCAATTGTATAGAAAGTGTCTCTTTCAAACAGCTTTTACATGACTCCTGTACAGTATGGCGTGTGAGGAAAACTGTGAGGCACACAAACGTCTAAAAGAACATTCCTAGGTATAAATACGTTTCTAACATAGTGACATGAAAGGCAGCGTCATCCCTTGAGATTCCTTTTTAAAATGCATGCGATCTTAGTGGTTTGTCAATGCTTGCAGACCATCTGCGGTGGGAAAACATGCCGAGATGTTCAGTTGATCCCCGGGGCACTATATATTCACTTATATTCTTGTGCAAGCCATACATTAAACAAGCCTGTCCTTCTCTTAACAACCTCTCATGGCTCTTTAATGTAAGCTTTGCAATGAAGGAATCACTGTGTGTTTTTCTAGGAGGCTGTGCACAGTGGAGCCATAATGCCTCAATGGCCGGTTTTACGATCGTCCATCAGTGTGGGCCAATGTAGCGTGTAACATGGGTGTGATTCCTGCCGTATCTCGCTTAAACATTACACCCGGTGAGATTCTTTCACTCCATTCGGCACACGCCTCCAATGGGGCTCCCGGCTCACACTTTCACCAGCAATTTGCATGTTTTTGTGCTTCTCATTAGCTGCCGCTATCGCATTAGCCAGGCATTGTTAACATGGATAATTCTAATAATTTATATTGATATAATTGCTCATTTGATTTATAGTGCTGGGCAATCGATTAATCACATCAACAATAAAAGTTTATGTTTACTTAATATATGTGTGTGTACTGTGTATAATTATTATGTAGTGTATATATAAATAGACACACATGCATCTATATATTTAAATATAAAATATTTATAATTTGTATAAGATAAATTATGTAAACATTTATACAATACTGTACATGCAAATTTTTCTTAAATATATACATGCATGTGTGTGTATTTATATATATATATATATATATATATATATATATATATATATATATATATATATATATATATATATATATATATATATATATATATATATATATATACAGTACATAATACGTATACACAGTACACACACATATATTATGTAAACACAAACTTTTATTTTGGATGCAATTAATCAATTGCCCAGCTAATAATTTACTTACAGTTGATCAAATTTCTATTTTTGTCAATCAATGCATACTGTTTTTTCTTCTTCTTTGATTTTAATTTAATATCTTCTTCTTTGATTGAAATGTATTAACTTTTTACTGTATAGCTATCTCTCTTTCTTTTCTATTATCTCATTTGTCTCCGCTTCTCTTTTTCTAATGGGGAACAGACTGTAGTGATGTGGAGAGCAGTTTTGGGTCATATGATGATGGAAGTTTTAGGCTAAATAATTCAGATCCCAGTTAGAGAAACCTCAGTAGCTGAAGGAGATGTTGACATTGAGAAAACTGGCAGACGTTCACACACACACACACACACACACACACACACACACACACACACACACACACACACACACACACACACACACACACACACACACACACACACACACACACACATACACGTCTATATTACCAACAGGGGACCATCACTCCACACTGACCAAGAGGGGACCGGTGTTTCTAGTCATTTTGAAGAAACAAAACTTAGATACAAAATTTTGTTTTAAGGTCTTTTTTCATAATATAACTTCAAATAAGCATTTTTTTTTTTTTTTTTTAAACATGCCAAGAGGGGACCTGAACGATGTCTACCTATCCAACAGGGGACCTCCATAGCCTGCAATGGAGCTGTGTGTGTGAAAGGGAAGAGAGCTGGCAGTCAAGTCTGTCTTCATTATTTAATATATATATATATATATATATAATTATAATTATATAATGTTCACACAGGCATCAGGGAACACAATGAGCACACAACGGAGAAAAAGCCATGTTGTGGACATTACAGAGAAATAAAAAAATTCTTGAAATTAAGAATTATCTTTAAGAAATTCATTCTCTGTTGTGTCTTCATACTTACAGTATATGATCCGTCCACTCATTTAAGCTTATTTTCAAGAACACCAACACTGTAAAAAAAAAAATCAGGTCTCCAATTGAACATTTTCTAGTGACCGATCACATCTAAATTTTTTAGTTGGCCAAATTGAATTTCTTGAATTTTAATTGAATTAAAGTGCATCAATTTACAGAAAATTTTCAATTGGAGACCTGAATTTTTTTTTTTACAGTAAAGGTATTTCAATGTGTGACTTATTTTTAATTAAAACATAGTTTCTGCTCTCTAAAATCCCAAAAAATGTCCTTTGTTTTTGAGATTTTTAGAGTGAGATTTGATTTCTTGCACCAATAAAAAAATAAATAAATATAGGACTGGACAAGCAGAAATTGTTCTTTAAGGTAATAATCACAGGTCATCTCTTTATATAGTAAATAATGATAATGTTAAACACAATGACTCGGTCCCCTGTTAGATAGTAAATCACGACACCAGTGTGTTTGCGTTGTCATTTCTTGCCATAAACACACTGTAGAGATTTAGAATTTTTATAGCAATAACTGAGTTTTAAGAGTTAAATCAAGCAGAAATAGTTCTCTAATGTATTAATTGCAGATCCTCTTTGAATAATGATTATGTTAAACACAATGACTCGGTCCCCTGTTAGATAGTAAATCATGACACCAGTGTGTTTGCGTTGTCATTTCTTGCCATAAACACACTGTGGAGATTTAGAATTTTTATAGCAATAACTGAGTTTTAAGAGTTAAATCAAGCAGAAATAGTTCTCTAATGTATTAATTGCAGATCCTCTTTGAATAATGATTATGTTAAACACAATGACTCGGTCCCCTGTTAGATAGTAAATCATGACACCAGTGTGTTTGCGTTGTCATTTCTTGCCATAAACACACTGTGGAGATTTAGAGTTTTTATAGCAATAACTGAGTTTTAAGAGTTAAATCAAGCAGAAATAGTTCTCTAATGTATTAATTGCAGATCATCTTTGAATAATGATTATGTTAACCCTCATGCCCTATTCACATAACAGCCCTTAATTGTTCGTTCGTGGACAAATGTGGGCACAGAGGTCTCAGGTGTGATCAAATTTTTTATTTATCATAAATGTTATATCACTGTCTTCGATAAAATTTATACTATCCATTTATGGTGTTTTTTTTTATTTTGGGGGTATTTTTGAATTTATTTACCTCTAAAAGTACCACATTTTCTATGTAAATTATGTTTATTTTTATGTTATATTTAATATTTCTTTAACTACATCAAAAATTATCATTCCACTAAGTTTCGAGAGTTAAAACCTAAAGATGAAGTGTCTTTGCTGGCATCTGGTGACTTATATTGGTATTAAATTAAGAAAAAAAGCAATAATATCAATAGCCACTAGATGGCTATAGTACTCAATGGCTGCATATAGGCTGAACTCTATGAACCACTGTATAAAATGAATTTGACCTCTTAAGTTTTTGACTATAACAAGTTAAAATTGTAATTTAAAAAATATATATATTCGTGTTAGGTGAGACTATACAAAGATGCAAAAATATGCTTAGATAAATGACCATGCTATAAGAAAAAGACAAAGTAGTAGATAATTTATCATTTATTTCAAACAAAAAACATCACATTTCAATAACTAATTGGTACCAAACGGGTAAGAATATACATAACAATAACTAAATAAGTGTTAGCTAAGAATAAACAGGTAAGAACAAACAATAATAGTTATTTACATTATTTACATGCACTTGTGGCAGCAGGTAATTGTAACTGAATGTTCTTTGCAGATATATTCTCTGCATTTTCCACATACAGTGCTGGTTTTTTTCCTGTTGGAAGTACAGACATGGCACCTTTTTCTCTTTGTTGGGAGAGTTGCTGTGGATGTGCCAGGGATGTTTTCTGAGGAGGGTTGTCTGATCTGATTCAGCATCCTCAGAGAGGCTGCTCCACGAGGAACGCCCTTCCGTCGCTCAATCTGTGGAGACACCAGAGCCTTCCCAAGCTCTTCCAGAAAGATCCGCCTTCTGAAGGTCTTTCCTGCATTCCAGGCAGGATTGATTTTCGACCACAGGACGAAGGCGTTCAGGGCTGACACATCCAGCATATTGGAAAAAACAACCACGGGCCAACGGTTGGATTTTCGCTTACATGTGTAAGCAGCGACCATCTTGAATAATACACACAGAAAAATAAAAATCAAACACTATACTGACAAAAGTACATTTACATTTATTCATTTAGCAATTCATAAATTTGTTACAAATTATAAACCACAAGCAATTTTTCATAGGAAGATTTGTAAACAATGCAAAAAAATAATAATTAGTAAAATACCTGGTCAAGGCTGTCCACGCCACCTTTGGTCTGGTTGTAATCCAGGATTACATCTGGCTTCCTCTCTTCACCTGTGCTGACTGTGGCTTCCTTCTGAACTGTGCTCATCAAGAGCACATTTTTGTTTTTTTTGGGACAGTAAGACACAAGTGTGTGTGTACTGGTAAAAGCAAACACTGAAGAGAATTTCTCTCTGCCCCTTGTCTTCACCAGTGCAGATGGGAGCTCAGGCTATTTTGTTTCGAAGTATCAACAAACCTTGCAGTAGCACTTTGATCTGACTTTGAAGTGTTCCTGCGTGTGTGCGTGTGTGAGAGAGAGGCTAATGAGCCAGGTGGATGATTGGATCATACCAAAAAACATGGTCAGACATTGGCTCATTCAATTCTTTGTTTTTGTATGTGTGAGTAAGTTTTTATTTGAAAAAAAGCCCAGCTCTGTCATAGGCTCATTGAATGCATTGTTTGTTTGTGTGTGTGTGTGTGTGTGTGTGAGAGAGAGAGACAGTGAGTGTTGAGCCAGGTGGTCGATTGGATCATTTCATTGGTTGTCATCATTGATTGGAACATTTTTGTATGTGTGAGTGAGTTTTTATTTGAAAAAAAAAAAAAAAGCCCAGCTCTGTCATAGGCTCATTGAAGGCATTGTTTGTGTTTGTGTGTGTGTGCGTGTGTGAGAGAGAGGCTAATGAGCCAGGTGGATGATTGGATCATACCAAAAAACATGGTCAGACATTGGCTCATTCAATTCTTTGTTTTTGTATGTGTGAGTGAGTTTTTATTTGAAAAAAAGCCCAGCTCTGTCATAGGCTCATTGAATGCATTGTTTGTGTTTGTGTGTGTGTATGAGTGAGAGTTTTTGCCATGTTGAGAATGTTGAACAGGATCAGCCCTTCATTTGTGTGTATGTTAGATATATGTTGTATTGGATTTATTGATTATTTTTTTACAAAAAAACAACAAGAATGCTCTGAATTACAGTTTTTCCCATTCATTCCTATGGGTGCCCATTTTTGTCCACGAACGAACAATTAAGGAGTTTTTTTTTTTCACCCACTTAACATTGTAGAATCGAGTCATTTATTTTTTTGGTTGTTCAGGTGGCAAACTTAGGAAAAGTAGCAAAGTCTTGTACCGCTCAGATCAAGGGAAGTATTTTAAAAAAAATTATCAAAATAATTTTGCCCACATTTGTCCCCAATAGGGTTTTAGGGTTAAACACAATGACTCTGTCCCCTGTTAGATAGTAAATCACGACACCAGTGTGTTTGCGTTGTCATTTCTTGCCATAAACACACTGTAGAGATTTAGAATTTTTATTGCAATAACTGAGTTTTAAGAGTTAAATCAAGCAGAAATAGTTCTCTAATGTATTAATTGCAGATCATCAGATCAATGATTATGTTAAACACAATGACTCGGTCCCCTGTTAGATAGTAAATCACGACACCAGTGTGTTTGCGTTGTCATTTCTTGCCATAAACACACTGTGGAGATTTAGAGTTTTTATAGCAATAACTGAGTTTTAAGAGTTAAATCAAGCAGAAATAGTTCTCTAATGTATTAATTGCAGATCATCAGATCAATGATTATGTTAAACACAATGACTCGGTCCCCTGTTAGATAGTAAATCACGACACCAGTGTGTTAGCGTTGTCATTTCTTGCCATAAACACACTGTGGAGATTTAGAGTTTTTATAGCAATAACTGAGTTTTAAGAGTTAAATCAAGCAGAAATATTTCTCTAATGTATTAATTGCAGATCATCATTGAATAATGATTATGTTAAACACAATGACTCGGTCCCCTGTTAGATAGTAAATCACTACACCAGTGTGTTTGTGTTGTCATTTCTTGCCATCTCAAACACACTGTAGATATTTAGAGTTTTTATAGCAATAACTGAGTTTTAAGAGTTAAATCAAGCAGAAATATTTCTCTAATGTATTAATTGCAGATCATCAGATCAATGATTATGTTAAACACAATGACTCGGTCCCCTGTTAGATAGTAAATCACGACACCAGTGTGTTAGCGTTGTCATTTCTTGCCATAAACACACTGTGGAGATTTAGAGTTTTTATAGCAATAACTGAGTTTTAAGAGTTAAATCAAGCAGAAATATTTCTATAATTTATTAATTGCAGATCATCAGATCAATGATTATGTTAAACACAATGACTCGGTCCCCTGTTAGATAGTAAATCACGACACCAGTGTGTTAGCGTTGTCATTTCTTGCCATAAACACACTGTGGAGATTTAGAGTTTTTATAGCAATAACTGAGTTTTAAGAGTTAAATCAAGCAGAAATATTTCTCTAATGTATTAATTGCAGATCATCAGATCAATGATTATGTTAAACACAATGACTCGGTCCCCTGTTAGATAGTAAATCACGACACCAGTGTGTTAGCGTTGTCATTTCTTGCCATAAACACACTGTGGAGATTTAGAGTTTTTATAGCAATAACTGAGTTTTAAGAGTTAAATCAAGCAGAAATATTTCTATAATTTATTAATTGCAGATCATCAGATCAATGATTATGTTAAACACAATGACTCGGTCCCCTGTTAGATAGTAAATCACAACACCAGTGTGTTTGCGTTGTCATTTCTTGCCATAAACACACTGTAGAGATTTAGAGTTTTTATAGCAATAACTGAGTTTTAAGAGTTAAATCAAGCAGAAATATTTCTCTAATGTATTAATTGCAGATCCTCTTTGAATAATGATTATGTTAAACACAATGACTCGGTCCCCTGTTAGATAGTAAATCACGACACCAGTGTGTTTGCGTTGTCATTTCTTGCCATAAACACACTGTGGAGATTAGAGTTTTTATAGCAATAACTGAGTTTTAAGAGTTAAATCAAGCAGAAATATTTCTCTAATGTATTAATTGCAGATCCTCTTTGAATAATGATTATGTTAAACACAATGACTCGGTCCCCTGTTAGATAGTAAATCACGACACCAGTGTGTTTGCGTTGTCATTTCTTGCCATAAACACACTGTGGAGATTTAGAATTTTTATAGCAATAACTGAGTTTTAAGAGTTAAATCAAGCAGAAATATTTCTCTAATGTATTAATTGCAGATCATCAGATCAATGATTATGTTAAACACAATGACTCGGTCCCCTGTTAGATAGTAAATCACGACACCAGTGTGTTAGCGTTGTCATTTCTTGCCATAAACACACTTTAGAGATTTAGAGTTTTTATAGCAATAACTGAGTTTTAAGAGTTAAATCAAGCAGAAATAGTTCTCTAATGTATTAATTGCAGATCATCAGATCAATGATTATGTTAAACACAATGACTCGGTCCCCTGTTAGATAGTAAATCACGACACCAGTGTGTTTGTGTTGTCATTTCTTGCCATCTCAAACACACTGTAGATATTTGGAGTTTTTATAGCAATAACTGAGTTTTAAGAGTTAAATCAAGCAGAAATAGTTCTCTAATGTATTAATTGCAGATCCTCTTTGAATAATGATTATGTTAAACACAATGACTCTGTCCCCTGTTAGATAGTAAATCACGACACCAGTGTGTTTGCGTTGTCATTTCTTGCCATCTCAAACACACTGTAGATATTCACTGTATATATTGAGATAACTCAATTATATGGCGACTTGCATTAAAATGTTTATCCGTCTCAATTAAATTATGTGAACTGAATGACTTTTAACATTGACACTTTAGTTGTTTAACCAACTGATGATTTGCAACTCAGCAATCAACACACAACTGAGTTTTGACCTCTAAAATCTTATTATAGTGTATTGTTATGGTAAGTATTGGTGTTTTATGTTTTAAATCAAGCAGAAATCACTCTTTAAGGAAACAATTGCAGGTCACACTTTATACAGTGAACATGATTTCCTTAAATTGACTTGTCCCCTGTTGGATGGGAAAACACGACGCCTGTTTGATTTCTTTGCCATTTCTTGCCATCACAAACACACTGTAGAGATTTTGAAGGTCAGAAATACATTTTATGGTGACTTGCATGAAAATGTTTATCCGTCTCAATTAAATTATGCAAAATGAACGTCTTTTACCATTGACACTTTAGTTGAAGATTTTCAACTCAACAATCAACACAACTGAGTTTTGACCTCAAAAATCATTATACAGTGTATATTAAATTTAAATAAAAAATATAAAATTTCTTTACAAAACAAGTTTGACTCTCTACTGCTTATTCATTATTGTTTATGCTACATGGTCCATGTTTACATTACAGTATAAAATTGTTCCTAAGTTTTCCCCTTTTATATAGATGGTAATGACTAAATATCCTCGCACACTGAAATTTTCACACGTAAAAAAAAAAAGATCAAGCACGTTTACACACAGCCTCTGAAACTTTGCTTCGTCATAAAAAAAATCTGATCAGGTTCAGTTTTCTGCATTTTTCACATCCATAGCAAGCATTTTAAGAGGGGTTTCACATTTCTGTGTTATTCATTTTTGTGTTCAAATTTTGAACATAAGTTGAACAGTTTAAAAAAGAAAGTGTGAACGTTCAAATTAGCCTTTATAGTTCATAAAGTTTTGCTGGCGTTTGTATCTAATTGAGAAAAGAATGAATGTAAATTGAAAGATGTTGTCATTGAACGCATTTTGTGCCAAAGCAAATAAATGATCCACAGTTTAGCCACATAGGCTGATGTGATCCCTGAGTGAAGAGTTTTGAAAAAGTGATGCACAAAAGTACCCGGATGTTATAAGATATACAAGTATATGAAAACAATGTCTACAATAATATGAAATAAATGTTTTAATAGGTTATGTTTGTGGTTATTTTGTGTTAGCCACTATATAATATGCTGGGATGGTTAGTTGAGCAACAAGTTCACACATCTCAATTTCTGTTCTGTGTCCTCACAAACTTCTGAGCTCGTTCTTTCAAGATCACATAGCAAGACTGGTCTCCACGAAAACACAAGTCCCTTCTTTGCATTCCCAGAATTGCGAAACAGCCATCATTAAGAAATGTGCATTGTGCAATAAAGGAGTACTCCAAGAATAATTATAATATTTATACCAGTAAGTCTCATGCAGGTCACTAGGGTTTACAATATTTTATGCTTTAATACTATAAAAAAAAATTGTTACGGCCATTTCACACTGAACGCGTCAAAGTGAGGTGAATCGTTGATGAATGGAGGTTTAACACAGAACGCCACTCAAACCATCATCGAGGACTTGCTATAATTATATAATAGACAGACATGCATTATTTCTAGTGATTTATGATCGTAATATAATTGACCGATCCAGAGCGAATGCGATCTCTGACTCATAACACTCACACACGTGGAAGAAAACGGACAGTTCTCTTCTGATAGCATATAATTCAGTGGAAAAAGAAGTAAACTTGAGAATTACATATGGCATATCTTGCTTTATTATGCTGAGATTGATCGAGATTGACACATCTCCCAAACCCTATTTACATATGAATACAGGAAAGGCCAAAGCCATTGTCTCACAGGTGAGGAATAGGCCTTACAGAGCTGTTTCACCCATGTCACAGAAACAAACTTCTCAAACAAACTAGAGAAGACGCTGGGATTTACCTGGGAAAATTAAATCAATGTACACTTTTTCCAATCCCTACGACACATTTTTCAATACTTGGGTCACTTTTTTAAAACTCTTCACACACTTCTCCAAAATGAATTTCAGCTTGGCACAGCAGTTATTTTAATGTTCAAAATGCACTAAAACTACCAAAAAGGATTCTGAGGATTCAAAGGAATCACCCAACAAACACACTTTTTCAATCATAAAACACAGACCTAAAACACATGATCATTACACAATGTTTTCTTTTGTAAAATTTTCTTTTCAAAACAAGACTTACACTATAATTCAGTGCAGTTTATGTTACATGGTCCTTGGTCCAGTACAGTATAACATTATTCCTAAATGTTTCCCTTTTGAATGGATGGCAATGCAGTTTAAAAACTAACACCAGCTAAATCTATTTGTTTTGATAGTATTTTATATTTTAGATTCAAAATACAACCCCAAATCAGAAAAAGTTGGGACAGTTTGGAAAACGCAAAAAAAAAAGAAGAAAAAAAAAGAGGTGATTTCTAAATTTACTTTGACTTGTATTTCATTGCAGACAATATGAACACAAACTATTTAATGTTTTGTCTGGTCAACTTCATGTCATTTGTAAATATGCATCCTTTCCTGTCATTCAGACCTGCAACACATTTCAAAAAAAGTTGGGACAGTAAAGCATTTAACACTTTGTAATGTTGCCATTCCTTTTCACAACACTTAAAAGACGTTTAGGGACTGAAGACACCAAGTGATGAAGTGTTTCAGGTGTAATTTTGTCTTAAGGTGGGCAACAGTACGGGGTCTTCGTTGTCCACATTCTCTATTGGAGACAGGTCGGGACTGAGGCAGGCCAGTCAAGTGCCCGAACCCTCTTCCTCCGCAGCCAGGACTTTGTAATGTGTGCAGAATGTGGTTTTGCATTGTCTTGTTGAAATATGCATGGACCTCCCTGGAAAAGATGTCTTCTTGAAGGCAGCATATTATGCTCCAAAATCTCTATGTACTTTTCAGCATTAATGGTGCCTTCACAGGACCTTTCTTGGATGCTGCTTTTGTAGCAAATCATAATTACAATCACCTGTTGACATCACCTGTTTCAAATCACATCATTATTTAGCCATTTTACCTTATTACTAGCCCTAAACTGCTCCTGTCCCAACTTTTTTTGAAATGTGTCTGAATTGCAGGTCTGAATGACAGGAAAGGATGCATATTTACAAATGACATGAAGTTGACCAGACAAAACATGAAATGTTTTGTGTTCATATTGTCTGCAATGAAATACAAGTCAAAGTAAATTTAGAAATCACTTCTTTTTTTTGTATTTGCGTTTTCCATACTGTCCCAACTTTTTCTGATTTGGGGTTGTATATTTCAATATGGTATTACTGTCTAAATGTAGCAAATTTCTATTATTTTTTTAGTTGTGTGTTAAATTTTGAACATAAGTTTAACAGTTTTGAAAAGAGAATGTAAAAATGTTCAAATTGGCCTGTATAGTACATAAACTCCTAACTACTAAAAAAATACTTCATGTGTGTATTTAGCCTGTGTAGATCAGTTTGCTTACACATCCCCCAAACTCCATTTACATATGAATACAGGAAAGGCCAAAGCCATTGTCTCACAGGTGAGGAATAGGCCTTACAGAGCTGTTTCACCCATGTCACAGAAACAAACTTCTCAAACAAACTAGAGAAGACGCTGGGATTTACCTGGGAAAATTAAATCAATGTAGGCTACACTTTTTCCAATCCCTACGACACATTTTTCAATACTTGGGTCACTTTTTTAAAACTCTTCACACACTTCTCCAAAATGAATTTCAGCTTGGCACAGCAGTTATTTTAATGTTCAAAATGCACTAAAACTACCAAAAAGGATTCTGAGGATTCAAAGGAATCACCCAACAAACACACTTTTTCAATCATAAAACACAGACCTAAAACACATGATCATTACACAATGTTTTCTTTTCTAAAATTTTATTTTCAAAACAAGATGTAACTACAGAAATTAATTACAGATGTAATTACATGCAGGTATATTTAAAAATGTAAGTACAATGTAAAGACATGTATGTAAACAATAAGTGCATTGTATCAAATGGATAATTAAAATGTTAGTACATAGTAGTTAAGGCCACCTTATATAAAGTGGGTCCCTTTGGATTTTAATATAATTCCTGCAGAAATGAGTTGATCATCGTTCAGACTTGAATGTGTTTGATCAGTTCTGAAAGCAGTGTGTTAGCATTCAAAGAATGTGCTAAAAATATATAGTTTTGCAGATGGTTAGGTACGAATAACAAAAGTGTTCGTGGATTTTGGAAAATGTGGTCATTGAATGCATTTTGTGTGAAAGCAATGAAAAATGATTCACAGTTTTTAACATATCAATTTAGTATTGGCCAATGCAATAAATAAAAAAAACGTAAAGCGATATGCAGAAAGCTGTGGGGCTAAACACCAAGAAAATATCACTTCTAATAAGATGAAAATATATTTAATTTAATTTAATTTAATTTTTAAAACAATTTAAAACATGTCAACAGTTTTTTTTTTTTTTTTACATTTGCTGGGACACATTTCTCAATCCTCATCACTTTTTCACTGTTCACTTTTTGTCTTCACTCAGGGATCACATCAGTCTATGTGGCTAAACTCTGGATCATTTATCAATGCTTTGGGCACAAAATGTGTTCAATGACGACATCTTTCAATTTACATTCATTCTTTTCTGACTTTGACACAAACACCACCAAAACATTATGTACTATACAGGCCAATTTGAACATTTTTACATTCTCTTTTCAAAACTGTTAAACTTATGTTCAAAATTTAACACAAAACTAAAAAAATAATAGAAATTTGCTACATTTAGACAGTAATACCATATTGAAATATACAACCCCAAATCAGAAAAAGTTGGGACAGTATGGAAAACGCAAATACAAAAAAAAGAAGTGATTTCTAAATTTACTTTGACTTGTATTTCATTGCAGACAATATGAACACAAAATATTTCATGTTTTGTCTGGTCAACTTCATGTCATTTGTAAATATGCATCCTTTCCTGTCATTCAGACCTGCAATTCAGACACATTTCAAAAAAAGTTGGGACAGGAGCAGTTTAGGGCTAGTAATAAGGTAAAATGGCTAAATAATGATGTGATTTGAAACAGGTGATGTCAACAGGTGATTGTAATTATGATTTGCTACAAAAGCAGCATCCAAGAAAGGTCCTGTGAAGGCACCATTAATGCTGAAAAGTACATAGAGATTTTGGAGCATAATATGCTGCCTTCAAGAAGACATCTTTTCCAGGGAGGTCCATGCATATTTCAACAAGACAATGCAAAACCACATTCTGCACACATTACAAAGTCCTGGCTGCGGAGGAAGAGGGTTCGGGCACTTGACTGGCCTGCCTCAGTCCCGACCTGTCTCCAATAGAGACTGTGGACAACGAAGACCCCGTACTGTTGCCCACCTTAAGACAAAATTACACCTGAAACACTTCATCACTTGGTGTCTTCAGTCCCTAAACGTCTTTTAAGTGTTAGGAAGTGAAAAGGAATGGCAACATTACAAAGTGTTAAATGCTTTACTGTCCCAACTTTTTTTGAAATGTGTTGCAGGTCTGAATGACAGGAAAGGATGCATATTTACAAATGACATGAAGTTGACCAGACAAAACATTAAATATTTTGTGTTCATATTGTCTGCAATGAAATACAAGTCAAAGTAAATTTAGAAATCACCTCTTTTTTTTGTTCTTTTTTTTTTGCGTTTTCCAAACTGTCCCAACTTTTTCTGATTTGGGGTTGTATTTTGAATCTAAAATATAAAATACTATCAAAACAAATAGATTTAGCTGGTGTTAGTTTTTAAACTGCATTGCCATCCATTCAAAAGGGAAACATTTAGGAATAATGTTATACTGTACTGGACCAAGGACCATGTAACATAAACTGCACTGAATTATAGTGTAAGTCTTGTTTTGAAAAGAAAATTTTACAAAAGAAAACATTGTGTAATGATCATGTGTTTTAGGTCTGTGTTTTATGATTGAAAAAGTGTGTTTGTTGGGTGATTCCTTTGAATCCTCAGAATCCTTTTTGGTAGTTTTAGTGCATTTTGAACATTAAAATAACTGCTGTGCCAAGCTGAAATTCATTTTGGAGAAGTGTGTGAAGAGTTTTAAAAAAGTGACCCAAGTATTGAAAAATGTGTCGTAGGGATTGGAAAAAGTGTACATTGATTTAATTTTCCCAGGTAAATCCCAGCGTCTTCTCTAGTTTGTTTGAGAAGTTTGTTTCTGACATGGGTGAAACAGCTCTGTAAGGCCTATTCCTCACCTGTGAGACAATGGCTTTGGCCTTTCCTGTATTCATATGTAAATGGAGTTTGGGGGATGTGTAAGCAAACTGATCTACACAGGCTAAATACACACATTAAGGATGCATGAGTTTTTTTAGTTTCTCACTGCAACCGAACATTACTTTGGAGTTTTTGCAGAAATATCTTGGCCATTGTGCCTGTTATTTCATAAAGAAACCTTACAGCAGCCATTTACAGCACTGTAACACCACAGAATTCTGGGTCTTTGTTTGAGTCTGTTTGACGTCTATCTCTCAGCTACAATCGCTAGGACACCTTTCTCTTTTCTTAGCAAAGCAGTTAATTTCACGTTCAAAATGTGCTAAAACTACCAAAACACTTCATTGATGTCTTAAATCAACTCATTCTTCCAGAACACAACGAGGATTCACCCAACATATACACTTTTAACTCATACAACAAAAAACACTAACAACAGTCAGCATTATAGTATATATTTTTTTGCTGTTAACTTCAGTTTAGATTAGTTTACATTAAAGTTTACATTAAAGTACACACGTTTTCTCCTTTTGTAAACAATAGATTATTTTTGTAAAACAATAGATCTGTATGGAGTTATTTATACCAGGCTCGATCAATCTCAGCATAATAAAGCAAGATATGCCATATGTAATTCTCAAGTTTACTTCTTTTTCCACTGAATTATATGCTATCAGAAGAGAACTGTCCGTTTTCTTCCACGTGTGTGAGTGTTATGAGTCAGAGATCGCATCCGGGTACTTTTGTGCATCCTCTGTACATGTGTTCTTGAGTATTGTAATTGAACTTCGACAGTTGATGATGACGTAGAGCAGGAACACAAGGACGCAATATCACTAAACAACGCTTTTGCGAAACATCCATTAAGTATATTTAATTGTGCTAAAATCACACTATTGCAAGTATACTTTAGGTTCACTTTAAATATCTCACATTTAAAGACTGATATTATACAGTGATCCCTTACTAATAGTGATATTACAGGGTTTTTTAAACATCTGCTAGGACACATTTCTGCATACGCATCACTTTTTCAAAACTCTTCACTCAGGGATCACATCAGTCTATGTGGCTAAACTGTGGATCATTTATTTGCTTTGGCACAAAATGCGTTCAATGACGACATCTTTCAATTTACATTCATTCTTTTCTCAATTAGATACAAACGCCAGCAAAACTTTATGAACTATAAAGGCTAATTTGAACGTTCACACTTTCTTTTTTAAACTGTTCAACTTATGTTCAAAATTTGAACACAAAAATGAATAACACAGAAATTTGAAACCCCTCTTAAAATGCTTGCTATGGATGTGAAAAATGCAGAAAACTGAACCTGATCAGATTTTTTTTATGACGAAGCAAAGTTTCAGAGGCTGTGTGTAAACGTGCTTGATCTTTTTTTTTTACGTGTGAAAATTTCAGTGTGCGAGGATATTTAGTCATTACCATCTATATAAAAGGGGAAAACTTAGGAACAATTTTATACTGTAATGTAAACATGGACCATGTAGCATAAACAATAATGAATAAGCAGTAGAGAGTCAAACTTGTTTTGTAAAGAAATTTTATATTTTTTATTTAAATTTAATATACACTGTATAATGATTTTTGAGGTCAAAACTCAGTTGTGTTGATTGTTGAGTTGAAAATCTTCAACTAAAGTGTCAGTGTTAAAAGACGTTCATTTTGCATAATTTAATTGAGACGGATAAACATTTTCATGCAAGTCACCATAAAATTTAGTTCTGAAATCTGTACAGTGTGTTTGTGATGGCAAGAAATAGCAAAGAAATCAAACAGGCGTCGTGTTTTCCCATCCAACAGGGGACAAGTCAATTTAAGGAAATCATGTTCACTGTATAAAGTGTGACCTGCAATTGTTTCCTTAAAGAGTGATTTCTGCTTGATTTAAAACATAAAACACCAATACTTACCATAACAATACACTATAATAAGATTTTGGAGGTCAAAACTCAGTTGTGTGTTGATTGCTGAGTTGCAAATCATCAGTTGGTTAAACAACTAAAGTGTCAATGTTAAAAGTCATTCAGTTCACATAATTTAATTGAGACGAATAAACATTTTAATTAGGGGTGTAACGATTCGTTTTAACAACGATTCGATTCGTATCACGATTTGAGGTTGTCGATACGATTCAAGGACGATTTTGGTTCATAGAACGATACGATCCGAAACGATTCAGTGACTTGAAATCGATTCAGTAACTTTTTAGCCAAAAATTGTGTGACTGAAATAAATATCTGGATACTGGTCAGTGCAGGTGAAGTTTCCTAGATTCCTGTTGTTTCTTGTAAGGGAATCAGGTATCAATTAATTATGGATATAAACAAACAAGTAAACAACAATTAATGGCAAATGCATTCAAATTTTATTTGAATAAAGTGCAACCAACAGTTTAGGTTGAATTAACAGGAAGTTAACCTTTTCTGCTCTCATTTTCAATATTCAATACATTTTCAATAAAAGCACAGTAAGTGCAACCAACATTTCAACAGTAGGTTAACCTGCTACTTCTGCTTTTGTTATCCAACATATTAATATTACAATATTAATATCAAAAATAAAGTGCAACTAACTTCTCTTCAGGTTTAATTAATAGTAGGTGTACCTGTTACTTTTGCTGTTGTTTTTCATCATTAAAATAATACAAATACAATATTAATATCAAAAATAAAGTGCAACCAACATTTCTTCAGGTTGAATAAACTGGCTGAACCTGCTACTACTCTCAGTTTAATAAACAAACAATATTTAACAAAAGATACAATGTAACCAACTACTCTTCAATGACTCTACATATTTCTTTTTCAAAAATATCAACATGATCTGACCGCAGAGAACACTGAGAACACTTCTCTGTACGTTCACTATGTCGCCAGCAGCACTACAAACTCGCTCTGCTGGCACACTGGTCCCAGTAATGCACAGGTAACATTTAGCAAGGGTTGAAAGTACAGGTAGCTGTTTCTCCTGGTGGCTTGATAATTTCTCGCTGGTTGGCTTCTCCTCTGCCATCCGCCATGCTATGTTTTGTTTTCTTAGCGCTGCTGCTGGTGCGTGCGTTGCGATGATGTCACAGATAGGCAGAATGAATCGAGTAACGTTTAACGCCGTTATCATTAAAAGTGCTAAGAAAAAACATCCATTTAAAGTCTGACGTGCTTAAATCCAATGCGTTATTTCCTATGATCGATACAATCGATTGATTACCTTTTAAAACGATGTTAGATCGATATATGTCGTCCGGAAGGCCAACTTGCCGAGCACAGATCGATGTAGTTAGATCGTAGGAAAATAAATCGATACATCGATGTAGTAGATGAATCGTTACACCCTTAATTTTAATGCAAGTCACCATATAATTGAGTTATCTCAATATATACAGTGAATATCTACAGTGTGTTTGAGATGGCAAGAAATGACAACGCAAACACACTGGTGTCGTGATTTACTATCTAACAGGGGACCGAGTCATTGTGTTTAACATAATCATTATTCAAAGAGGATCTGCAATTAATACATTAGAGAACTATTTCTGCTTGATTTAACTCTTAAAACTCAGTTATTGCTATAAAAACTCTAAATATCTACAGTGTGTTTGAGATGGCAAGAAATGACAACGCAAACACACTGGTGTCGTGATTTACTATCTAACAGGGGACCGAGTCATTGTGTTTAACATAATCATTGATCTGATGATCTGCAATTAATACATTAGAGAACTATTTCTGCTTGATTTAACTCTTAAAACTCAGTTATTGCTATAAAAACTCTAAATCTCCACAGTGTGTTTATGGCAAGAAATGACAAAGTAAACACACTGGTGTCGTGATTTACTATCTAACAGGGGACCGAGTAATTATGTAAATCATAAATAAATCAAAAGTGGTTTGTTTAAAAAACTAATAAATGTATAAGGTGGTAAGGTGGCCCTTTTGCACCCCATTTTACATGGGGCAAAAGTCACACATTATTTATACAAATACTTGAGCTAAAATGTTTTTTTTTTAATAATGTCTTAACACTTGTTTAAAAGAATAGTAAAGTTTGTACTATTTTCTGTTTATTTTGATAAATGAAATAATGTTCAATGAATATAGGCTACTGTCATTAAAATATGTTAAAATAAAAAATACAAAAACAAAACTTCTAATTACATTCTGGTTGTTTAGATTTTTAAATCCTTTTTTCTTAGATTCTGTTTAGAATTTAATTGTAATGTAATGCAAAGTTTGAAACTAGTCAGGGTATCTAGTAAAGAGATGTAATGCTGTTCCTTTAGTAAGCAGCCTGTTAAACAGCAGAGTCTCTCTGGGCCAGCAGGCCATTCAAACAATAGAGGAGTGTGTGTGAACGACGTGTGTTTAAGAGCCCTTACAGTTCCTGCTCCAGCCTACAGGGGAGCTGCTGAGTATGACCTTAAACACACACACACACTTAGGTCCCCACTTGGTCAAAAGTTTTAAAAAAATTACTAGAGTGTTTTTACTTAATTTTCACATGATTTAAACACACACACTTGTAGTTCCCCACTTGGTCAAAAGTAAAAAAAATCACCAGAGCGTTTTTTTAGTGTTTTTACTTGATTTTAACATGATTTAAAGCATGACCAACAGGGGACCTGAAAAATGTCCCCTCTTGGCTCAGAGGTCCCCTGTTAGTGAGTGTGTTACGACACCAAGGTCCCCTGTTAGATAGGTAGACAAGTACACACACACACACACACACACACACACACACACACACACACACACACACACACACACACACACACACACACACACAGGGGTGTTTTGTGAAATGTGGGGACATTCCATAGGTGTAATGGTTTTTATACCGTACAAACCATATTTTCTATCCCCCTACACTGCCCCTGCCCCTAAACTTAACCCTCACAGGAGACTGTGCAGTTTACTTTCTGTGGAAAAAAAACTCATTCTGTGTGATTTATAAGCATTTTGAAAAGTGAGGACATGGGGAACGTCCTCATATTTCACCCTCTTTTTGTAATACCTATGTCATACCCATGTCATTATACACATTTGTGTCCTGATATTTCACAAAAACATGCCCACACACACACACACACACACACACACACACACACACACACACACACACACACACACACGTGTGCTCACATAAGCAGGCTGGGTTAGTTTACTGATTCATGCATCACATCACACATACTGGATATGAACCATGCTTAGCTTTGAGTCAGCATTATGCCTCATAGTCCTTATTTATGTGTGAGGAGCGTGCTGGTTTGATATCACTCCAAGAGCACACTTTCTTATTCCTCTCAGAAATGCCTGAAACAATTTGGAATGCACCATTTCTCATGCAGCTCACAGCTCCTGTCCCTTTCTTGAATAACATGATTTGTGAGCATTCATACAGTGGGCTCAAGTTTTTAGGATTTTTTTTGCTGTATTACGGAAAACTCAGAACATGGAATTCTCCCGACCTCCTGCTTGAATATAGCTAGCCACTGGAATGACACTTATTGTGAGACATACATTTTTTTAAATTAGGGTAGATCGATCAACTCTGGCTTACTGTATGAGAGAAGCGTCATTTGACATAATTTCCATGATAGCTGCAGCTAAGGTGACGTTCCATTGGTTATTTTCATGTAGAGGTGGGAGAATTTTGAGATCCGAGTTGTCTAGAGCGCTTTGAGGTCTTATGTGGAATCATCAGACTCCAGACGTACGGAATGTGGCATTAAGCAACACTTACAATTGGGGCTGTCGACGTTAGCGCATGCAGTTTCACAAGTTCACACAAATAAGTCAGATAGAATAAATGGTATACGTATTTGGCATGCTGTCCGTGGAGAGGGCTTCGAGCACTGTATTTATGCACAGCACAGACACATTTCAGTATATTCGATGCATTCTTTCCACACACATTAAGAATAATGTTTTTGGTTTTTGGCATCTCCATGTTGTTCTGTTTGATATCGCAACTTGTCTAAAATGTAAACAAGCTCTTTGCTGTTGCACTGCACACATACTATACACTATGTATATGTATATATATGTGTGTGTGTGTGTGTGTGTGTGTGTGTGTGTGTGTGTGTGTGTGTGTGTGTGTGTCCTATTGAAGTCTCCAAGTGTCCTTTGTTGGAAAAACAAAGACATTTACTTTGAAAAAAGCTTTCTGAAAATACAGTTCCCTTTCGAAAGGGAACTCGCGCTGCGTCAGCTTTGACGCTACGGGGAACGCCTCCAGCGTGACTGGTGCCTGAAATCATAATCAAAAAACGTCAATCCTATTGACCGGCAACAGTCTATGATGTCATCAAGGTGCGACCAGGAAGTATATAAAGGCGCCTTGCCAACATGTATCTTTTCGTCTTCAGGGACTGTTTTTGCCTGTCTTCACGTGAAACGTCTACAAAGAGGATAGCAATGAAGTGTGCTGAAAAGCAACGCCACTTCTGCAGGTGTGTTTTGAACGTGTACCAGGTAGCTTTCGCTTTGGATACACACACACTTTGCGTTTATGGAATTAGATTTGTTTAAAAAAAAATTAACGAAACTTTATGAAACGGAACGAAACTTTATAAAACTGAATGAAACTTTTTCAGAAACTATCAAAAATATCCATTACAAAAGAAGAAAAACACATTGAAAATGAAAAAAATGAACTCAGTCGCACAAATTTAACAGGATATTCAAATATGCTTCATTCTTTGTTAATGTTTTTCAAAGATTCGTTTTCATTGCCACAGATTTCGCTTACGCTTTGCAGTTTTTCGTTTGCAGTTTTGACACAAACATCTCGTGGGGGCAGGCTTAACAGTGATTAAGAAAATGAATCTTTGAAAAACATTAACAAAGAATGAAGCAAATTTGAATATCATGTTAAATTTGTGCGACTGAGTTCATTTTTAATAATTCAAGTTCCATTTAATAATTCATTTGTTAATTCAAGTAACTGTTCATTTTCTTTATTCTTCTTTATCTTTAATTTTCTTATTTTAGTTATATAATGCAATGCAATTCGAACATTTAAGTGTACATTTACATTGCATTTAAGTTATCAGTTCCAAATCCCATATTTGAATTTGTTCTTTTTTGTGTCTTTTCTCACACCTGGCTGATCTGGTGTGTTGTGCACAAACAGGGCCGTATGTAAATTCTAGAGCCTCATGAGTATTAGCTCAAGGTTGTGGCGCTCACCCTGCCTCTTGGCCGAGCCACATCGCTCAAAGTTTCCACTCGTCAGAATGCTTAATTATTATTAGACTGTTGCTTATTTGACAGTGTGTCAAATCAGCTTAATTAATACTGGCCATCTGTGGTATTTAATGGCGGCCTCAGATTTGTGTGGTCTCTTGACAAGCTTACAGTGAAGGAAAAATAGAGTAATAAAAGAATCCGTACAGTGGATAAACCCTTCATTATCCTTCGTTATTACCAGCTGTGGGCGCCTCAGGCCGTGTAGATCTGTGTTCCTCATTGAGAACGTACACCTGTCATGCTAATTTGGACGAAAAAGAATGGGGTGAAGACCAGAGGTGAGGGGAGATGCTGTGAAGAAGACAGCCATTATTACAGAGACTCAAGGTCCGCTTTAGAGCAGAGCCTGCCCTAGGGAGAAAGAGAGAGCTACTGATCGTCAACATATCCACCCCCTCCATCACTAAATTGTGATGTGCATCCATGCTGATGGCATTCTCTTGATGTTCAAAATAAGTCTGAATCTTATTACGGAGGGTGAATGCCTTGGGAACACTTGAAGCTGGTTTCAAATAAGTTATGAGTGAGAAATAGCTGTTGCTTGAAAGGGTACGACCCAAATGCAGAATTTTTTGTCTGATAAGTCCCCTCTCCCTGTTAGCATAGCACTTGTAGGCTGAAAGGTAATCTATGGACAGATGGAGCCTTTACTGCAAGGTGCTGCCTAGAGATGGGGACGGAGACAATGAGCTGTCTCGGTAAAAATATTGCAGGAAAATCTGACTCAACACGGGGCAGTGCTTAAAGGCAGCATCATTCTGGCTAGGAGAGTTTCGTTTAAAGGAAAAGCCTTCTTTATTCCATTTTTTCCCTTTTGTTCGTTTACTCAACCTTTTGCTGTTCTAAACAAGTATGACTTGCATTCTTCCGTAGAACACAAAAGGAGATGTTTTGCAGAATCTCATTGCAGCTCTTTTTCTGCTGGTTGTTGTCAAGCTTCAAAAAGACTTTGAATTTTGACCATTTTACATTGTTTATGCAACACTTTTGTGTTCCACTGAAGAAATGCAACGATGTGGTTGCAGTAAGGGCGTGGCAGATCTGTGTACGATGGTAACTTTTATTGACAATAAACCTAAAAACAAAACATGCGGGACAAATAGGTGAACATGGGACATGAAGCAAACCCCTATGAGAACAACAAAAATGGACTACTGAAACCGAGTGCTACATAGGGTATGCATCTGGCGTCACCGTCGGCCGGAGTGACTGTGGTTATGCTCATCACTGAGTGGCAAAAAGACTGAGTGGCAGCATTGGTTTCAGCGTGAATGCCGTGAAAAATACACAAAACACGTTTAAAACGGGAAAGAGCTTTGAGATTGACTGTACAAATAGATTTGATAAGAAACCTGAGGTATATTTTTTTACAGACTGCCGAAAGCTAAAGAAAAGAGAAGCAAATGGATCGCTGCAATTCTGAGAAACAACTGGACTGGATCCATATAAATGTCAGGAAACACGATTCCTCACTGCATGTCAATATCCATGGATCACTGGATATTAGGTAAGTTTAAACTGATAAACGTTTGTTTTACTCATGTTTTCGAAGTTTCCCCTATTAAATCCTCTCATGCAGAAGGCGCTTTTGCCATTCGGTCCAGCTGAGGGGGCATGTTCCGGCGGGAAGTGACGTCAATGCATACCCTCTATACCAGGGATGGGCAAACTCTGTCCTGCAGAGTTTAGTTCCAACCCTAATCAAACACACCTGAACCAGCTAATCAATGCCTTCAGGATTACTAGAAAGCTACAGGCAAGTGAGTTTTATTAGGGTTGGAGCTAAACTCTGCAGGGCAGTGGCCCTCCAGGACCGAGTTTGCCCATCCCTGCTCTATACAAATGTTAACTATGCAGATTAGAAACAGGTGTGCAACTAAATCAGTAACCATGGTAACAAATTTCCTTCCTTCTTTCTTTCATTTTCCTTTTCCTACATCTATAACTATAAAGATATTTAATCATTTAAACATGAATTAATGAAACTAATTTAATAAAACTGCTAAATGTGATCTTTAGCTTGTAACAGATATGTGCATTATTATGCTGTAATACCTAACTTATCTTGTAGCATTTAATGTTTATTTATTTATTTATTTATTACACAATAGTGTAAAAAAATAATATTGGCCATTTATTGGTTATTGGGCAAAACATAAAATAGTTAGGTTTCACTTTATTTTGATGGTCCCTTTAACACATTCTGTTGACACATTCAAGTAAGATTGCACATACTGTACATGTCTAACTCTCTTCAGAGTATAAGTAGACTGGTAGGGTAAGAGTTTGAATGCGTTGACATGTACTTGCAAAGGTAATTATAGTCAGTAGAAGTTTTGTTGAGGGACCATAACAATAAAGAGTTAGCATAATTAAGCAGACAGTCTACTAATACGCTAATGAGAGTTAGATGACGTGTAGTTGCACAAATACTTATAGTCAACAGAATATTAAAATAAAGTGTTACCTATAATTATTGACTTATTATTATTGGGCAGAATTTTAATGTCATTGCAACAAGACAGATATATATATTTTTTTTCTGGGTGAACTGTCTCTTTAATGGCTGAGTTTTTACTTGTTTCAGTTCTTTTCTAAGTCTCAGTCTGATTGTTTTCGTTCTGTGTAGCAATTCAGTGTTTTCAACACTTCACCAGTGGGCTGACAACACGCTTTAACACTTTAAGCTGCTGATGAGAGCATGTTAGCGACTCGTTCTGTTTGCCCTCCGTTCAAGGCGAACAAACACACACACACACACACACACACACACACACACGCACACACACACATCGGCTATAGAACGAGTGTCTTAGACATTGATGACATTTCCCCAATTTCACACTAAGCTGCCTGTAAGAGGGCAAGCGAGCAGAAACACGGTTGAGTGTGAATATGCCAAAAAAGAAGGAAGACCGGGGTCAGGTACAAGAGAAAATGTCATTAGAAATGTGTGAGTTTGTGTGAAGCAGATAGACAGCATGCGTGTGTGTATAAGTGTGTGACGCCGTGCAGAAAGCCATGTTATCTTCCAGAGTTAATCACCTTGTGCTTCTAGCCTGACTGCAGCCGTGTCCATTCCCCTGTAATTCAGTCAATGTGAAATTGGCTGACTCCGGTGGTGTGTGTGCATATGTGTGTGTGCTCTAAAACATCACTCTGTCCTAAGGTTCTCTAACCCACTTTGGCCATCGGACTGCCGGATTCTGTATGCTCAAGTATTTCAGAACCATCTGCTCTTGAGCCAACCGGTCAGTTACAACAGGAGACTAAGCAAGTCCAAATAAGTCAATTCACTCCAGCCTCAAGTGTCTGTGAATGAGAAGGGATTGGAAGGTTCTACAACACTGAAGAGAGTTTAGCTTTAGTGTGAAGTGGAATTGGGTTAGTGGGATTTCAAGCACAAAATAGCTGGACAGTATACGAGTCACATTTTACTGTATATTTAAAGGGCTCATGAACTGCATTGTTTTATTGTTTTATGTTTTCTAGTGTCCACTCATAATGTAAGTATGATTTTTACATACAAATTGTCAACATTTAGAAACAAAAGGCATATTTTTCTACTCAGATTTTAGCCCTCTGTTTGGAGGGGCATGTCTGCTGTGAGACTTCAGTGTAAACGCCCACTGTTGTGATTGATTGACATTTTTACATATGAAATAAGTTTTACATGTGGAACAATCTTGAAAACTTTTAGCATGTTTTTACTATTACAGCTCTCAATGTTAACTAATCATGCAAAGTGTTGATTATAGCATTACATTTAGATCTACAGTATTATATATAGATCTTGGCATGAAAGGTTGCAGTGATGAGCATTGTAGCCGCTGCCGATCACAGACATGCTGAGTGATCATGCTGCTGCAGTGATCTCATCATTGTGACTCGATTTCTGCACACTAACGAATGTTTTCATCATAACTTACAGTGCAAATATCATGCAAATAAAATATTTGTTGACTGTAACAGGAGTCCAGAACTGTCACTGATAAACTTGCACTTTTTGATTGACAGCTCCAGTGATTGTAAAGGGAGCGTTCTTTGATCGTTTTCTATATATAATTTAATCACAGTTTATATAACAGATTATTTTCATCCTATTAAGAGAAACATTGTGAAGTTGACCATTTAGTCACTGGTTTGTTTTACTGACACATAGACAAAGAACATCTGACTGTACATGAATCATTAGACATCAGAAAACACTGGTCACAGGTCAGGTATTCAAATTAACACAGTTACATGCTGTGGCATTACTGGCGAGTCTATCGTAAAAGTCTGTTTGCAAAGCATGCGCCGAATTGTGACTGATTTAACAAATAATCCACAGTGAAATGTACCGAATACAAATAAAAAATGCTCAACTGAGGCATAAATAACCACATTCCTAGCATTAGGATCCTTTGGAAGGTAATGTTATTTTTAGTCCAGTGATCCTGTATCGCTCTTCTCTCCTCATCATCTCACTAACACACCAGTGGGAGGGTTGCAATGATGAAGTAGGTGTTGATTTTCTTCTGCAGAAGGGGGGTCTTTCAATTTTAGGCACATTCCACAATGAGTCGTTCTCTGTGCTTGGTTACAATAAAAGGAAGTAACAAGGAATCTTTAAATTCTGAAATGTACAAGATATTCTTATAGTATGATGACCTCTTATATGCCAAAAGCTCAAGGAAAATTTGATTCCTCAGTTCATGACCCCTTTAACTCTCTGAGGTCGGCAAAGGCGCCGCCACCTTCATCAGTGTGAAAGGACTCAAAATACACAGTGTTATACATCATTATAATCTGTTAAGTTTCTATTTTTATTTGTGTATACTCACAATAAAAACAAAATGTTGCGCTTTTTTGCTAAATAAAGAAAGCAAACATAATGCACAATCTGCAGCCTTTCTCTCAAAGAAGTTCAATCTGATACTATTCAGAAAATGATCTGTAACTTAGTGAACTTGTCACACAACCATAAGACATTATGTCTAAATAAACGTTGAAATGGAAGGTTTTATTGATTAAAATAATGTAAATCAAATTGAAAACAAACTGTTTATGTAATCTGTTTATGTATTCTGTTTGAAAAGAGAGAGATGTCAGTCGTTCGTGACTATATTCGTTTCGTTCGTAATAAAATACTACTTGGGAGCAGACGTCACAGTCACGTCAATGCAGTTGCACGAGCGCATTGGTAACTGTAGTAAAGCTTTGTGTGGGAAGAAGGAGGCGGGAACCGGCGGACAATCAAAAGAAGTTTTAATAAATAAACACAAAATAATAATGGCGGCGACAGCCCCTCGCGGACGACTGCCGCCTACATACAAACAAAACACAAATGAAAATAATAAGCTGCAGCCCCTCACGGTCGACTGCAGCTTACACATAACAGAACATAAATTCAACATAAAATCCAGGCCTGGTCCTCTCTCGTCCCTCACTGTCGTCGCTCCTCCTTTATAGTCCCTCACTCCTCCGCAAGGGCCGAGATCGCTGCGGCGCGCAGCTGGCGCTCATCCTCCCTGATGAGCGCCGCCTCGTCCCGCCCTCACGGTCCCTCGGCCTTGCTGCTCGCCACAGTAACAAAAGGGAAAATCCAAAGAATAAGATAAAAAATGTCTTGTTGTGCCTTTGCATGTCAGAATTGGAATCCAAAAATCCAAGATGGTCTTAATTTTTACAGAATACCTTCGTTGAAGATGCCCTTTGAAGCTAAACGCAGATGTTTATGGTTGCAAGCAATTAAACAGACATACTGGGCTGGATGATTACCCTGCTACTAAAGCATGAATTTGAAGTAAACAATTGATCTTATGCAGTTCACTGGGGGCATAATGTATTAGCCCTACAGTTACAGCGTTAAATAATATTTAAATCTATTGCATTTTGTGGTGATAACACTAAAACATAACATTTATATCTCAATTCATTTTTTTAATTAATTCTTCATTGTTCTTGCAATTGTGAATTTCCATATAGACTGCTAGTGCGGAACTGTCATTTTCAGCCACCAGGTAGACTCCGCCCACAAAACACTTAATCGCTGTTTGCAAACACTCAAATGGTCTATAAGGTATCGAGGTGCTATATTGTAAATGGCTATACAGGCCATTGTTAAACCTGAGCATCTGCAACCTGTTTAATCGTGACTCTTTATTGCAGTCATGATAGCTTTATTGCTTAATATGTTTGCTGCAAAATAAAAATATTAAAGACTAAATAAATCAAATAAATAAATCAAAGTGCATCATTGGCTCACCTTCGTATCTTTAGAAACCCATATATGACTGACTTTCTTCACAAAAAAAGAAATGTAAGTGATGACTATCACACAAGATTTTCAGTGAATAACTTTCAGAATGAGTAATACATTTAAGTTATACATGAAAACTGCATGCCCTTTCAAAATTCCCAGCACATTTCTTTAAAGGGTTAGTTCACCCAAAAAGGAAAATTAGCCCATGATTTACTCACCCTCAAGTCATCCTAGGTGTATATGACATTCTTCATTCAGATGAATAAGATCGGAGTTATATTAAAAAGGTCCTTGCTCTTCCAAGCTTTATAATGGCAGTGGAATGTTGTTTAGTTTTTGAAGTCCATAAAATTGCATCTATCCATCATAAAAGTGCTCCACTTTTATGATGGGGAGCACTTTTCTCCACCTGGGGGGTTAATAAAGGCCTTCTGAAGCAAAGCATTTGTGTTAGAAAAATATCCATATTTAAAAATGTATAAATTAAAATATCTAGCTTCCACCAGATTAAAAAAGCGTAAGCATTTTGAACTGCGAGAGGCACTAAATATGGATTTGGGAGTTCCCCTTCGATGGAACTCGAACTGCGTCATCGTGACGACACTTTGGGGAATGCCCCTAGCGTAACACGTCTGAAGAATGAATGGAATCAGCCCAATCCTGACTGGTGTTGCGTCATGACGTAGTATGTGACGGCATACCCGGAAGATACAAAAGGACATCTGAACATAACAGAGATAGCTTTCTGCTCTTCAGCGTTAGCGCTCTGTGTTTGTCAGTCTTATTTGGTGTTGTTTGTCTACCAACGTTGTTTTCACAAGCATTTTCTCATGGCTCGCAAACTCCCTGGCTGGTCCCGTGCCTGTTGAAACAGCACGGCTGATCAATCATGGGATTCGCAGAGGGGTCTGTCAAGGGAACCTGAGAGTACTGAGGCATCTTCTCCTTCCCTGTTTGACAGTTAATTTGTTCTCCTTCCCCGTGTGGAAGCCCGCAATGCGTGAGCTGTCTGATTCTGAGGAATTAGACGGGCTCCGTATCGAGGCTCATCATTCCTAACACAAGATTCAATCTCGTGTTGCCGAGGCGGTGCGTAGGTTTTGGGTCTGCTATTAAAGTGACGCAATGTGACACGGTGAGAAGGCATGTGATACTGTTGGGTGCTAGGCATGCAGTCAGCTCCTGAGGGTGCTGGTTGTCTTCATTGAGAAATATCTCGACGCGTACTGCTGTGCGCCTTTCGGGTGTTTCAGCCTCGCGCCTGTTTGACTTTCTTCTCAAGGGATGAAAGCCAATTGTACAATTGTACACACCAAAAAATCTTCCTTGATTTCGCCCTGCCGGTTAGCCATTTCAGGGGGTCGGGGAGGAGGCTGGGTTGACACCAGAGGCCGGCTTCGAGAGGCTGGTTCCCTTAGCAGATTATCTCGGCGCATTGTTATGCCTCCGAATAGATCTGCATGGGCCCTGCGTACTGTAGAACGGGGTTACAGGCCGTAGTTCAGTTCCCCTCCCCCGAAGTTCAACGGGGTGGTCTGGACTGTGGACGGCCCGGAGCAGGTGCGGGTTATGGAACAGGAAGTACACTCCCTGTTGGTTAAGGAGGCGTTTTCCTCTGCCAGACAGGGAGTCAGGGTTCTACAGCCGGTACTTCATAGTTCTTAAGAAGGATGGCCAGTTGCGTCCAACTTTAGATCGGGGGTACTTGGATCGTTCTCTGAGGAGATTCAGATTCAAGATGCTTAAGCATTTCCTTGTCGTGATTCAGATCCAGTCTGAGGACTGGCCTGTCACGGTGGATCTAAAGAGGACGCATACCTTCCATGTATCCATCCTTCTGTGTCATAGGGAATTCCTGAGGTTCGCTTTCGGGGGCGAAGCTTATCATTATCGGGTTCCTTCATACGGCCTAGCTTTTTTCCTTCGCGAGTAGCAGCAGTTCAGCCCTGAAATGTCGTCCTTGGCTGCTCTCGGTGCTTGGGGTTGAGACTCTACACGCAGTAGCGTGTTGACGCCTTCTCAGAGAACCGTGTTCCTGGGAGCCGTATGGGATTCTCTACGTTGTGGGTGCAATTGTCCCCCACGTGTATCGAGTCCATACGGGCGATGGTCTCCAAAATGAAGCTAGGCCGTAGCATCACTGTGTAGCAGTTTAGGACTGCTGGGACTTATGGCAGCTGTGTCCAACAGAATATATCTTGGCCTGCTGCGCATGAGACCCCTACAGTGGTGCTTGGGAACCAGGGGGCTTTCCTTGAGGGGAAATCCATTCTGTATGACCAGGGTAACGCGTAGTGGCCTTCCTTCCCTCGTCATATGGAAAAAACCTTGGTTTCTGCCCCAGGGGCCGGTGCTGGGAGCATCATGTTGCCGGAGGACCGTTTCAACAGATGCCTCGCTCACCGGTTGGGGCGTGGTCATGGAAGGCCGCTTTGCAGAGGTCTGTAGGAGACCCGGCATTTCTCCGTGCACATCAACTGCCTGGAAATGCTGGTGGTCTACAAACTTTGAGGAGCTTTCTCCTGGACCTCCGCGGTCACCATGTCCCGATACGATCTGACAACATGTCGGCTGTATCGTATCTAAACCACCAGGGGGGCCTGAGGTCGCGCCCTCTTTACAGACTGGTGCATCAGGTTCTCCTGTGGTCCCAGGGGAGGTTGTCATCCCTCAGGGCGATGTACATCCCCGGGGACCAAAACCAGGGGTCAGATATCCTGTCGAGGCAGGGGCTGAGGCCCGGGGAGTGGCGGCTCCCAAGGTGGTAGAGGCCATGAGCTTGAGGTTTGGCCCAGTGGAAGTGGATCTCTTCACGTCTCGAGAGACGTCCCACTGCCCACTGTGCTTCTCCCTCAGTCACCCGGCCCAGCTGGGGCTGGATGCCATGGCTCAGACGTGGCTGAGGCTACATCTGTACGCTTTTCCCCCGATCACTCTGCTCCCGGGAGTTCTGGAGCGTGTCCGCCGGGAGGCTGTCAGCCTTCTCTTAGTAGCACCCTGATGGCCGACCCGAGTATGGTTCTCTGACATCATCGACCTGCTGGACGGTCCCCCGTGGCCAGGGGCACAATATTCTACCCCCGGTCAGAGGTTTGGAATCTCTGGGTCTGGCCCCTGAGGGGGCTCAGTACCTAGGAGAGGGCCTGTTGGCGGGTGTCGTGGAGACCTTGCTCAGTTCCAGAGCTCCCTCCACCAGGAGGTTGTACAGCCTAAAGTGGAATCTGTTTTCTACTTGGTGTAGAGAGCGGGAGGTGAACCCAGTTAACTACCCGGTGGCTTCAGTGCTGGAGTTACTCCAAGACCACTTCTCCGCCAGTCTTTCCCCGTCCACACTTAAGGTGTATGTGGCTGCCATTGGGGCTTTCCACGCACCTATAGGTGATGGGCCGTTGGGAAGGCACCATTTGTATGGTTGTATGGTTCCTCCGTGGGGCTCGGAGGATGAGGCCTGTGGCTCGTTCCAGAGTCCCAACCTGGGACCTGGCGGTGGTGCTTGAAGGGTTGGCTGAGGCCCCTTTGAGCCGCTGGAGTCGGTTGAGGCGAGAATCCTGACCTTCAAGGTGGCCTTTCTCCTTGCCATCACTTCTCTGAGGAGAGTGGGGGACCTTCACGCTTTCATGCCAACTTTGCGTGAATTTGCGCCAAGTTTGCCCCTGGCAGAGTTAAGGCCATCTTGCATCCCAGTCTGAGCTATGAGCCCAAGCTGCCATCTAATGTGGCACGGTCAGTGGTTCTTCAGGCCTTCCATCCTCCACCTCACCTGATGGCGGAAGAGGGCACACTTCACCTCCTCTGCCCCGTGTGGGCATTGAGGATTTATTTGGAGAAGTCTGCCAGTGGAGAAGATCAAGAGATATTATAGTTTGCATCTCCCTGTGATGCCTGGCACTAGAGTGCTCGCCCCCTAGTTGTGCCTGGGTTCCAGCTTCACACTAGGTTGGGTATGATTGGTACGGCATAGTGGGTACTCGTTCCCCAAAGTGTCGTCACAATGATGCAGTTCGAGTTCCCTCGAAGGGGTTATGACACTGCGTGTCTTGTGTCCGCCCAATCAGACAGAGCGCTAGCTTCATCGCAGAATGCTATCTCTGTTGTGTTCAGATGTCCTTTTGTATCTTCCGGGTATGCCGCAACACCAATCAGGATTGGGCTAATTCCATTCATTCTTCAGACGCTTTACGCTAGGGGCGTTCCCCAAAGTGTCGTCACGATGACGCAGTGTCTCATTCACTTCTCGGGGAACAAGGGTTATAGTCATAACCGAGACGATTTTTCTTACACAAGCACGCCACTTCGCTATATTATAATATAATGTTGTATAGAGTACTTTAATGTTTGTTTTGATTGTCATCATCATCTGCTGTCATTTTATGGCAGAGAGCGGGTCAGACTTTATCTTTTGGTATTCCACTTAAGAAAGTGAGCCTAACAGATCAAGAACAACATGAATATTTGACTAGAATTTTCATTTGTTGAGTGAACTATCCCTTTAAGTGCCGTGCAGTCATATACTGTAGAGTAGGTGATCATGTTTTTCATGTCATAGCTGTTTTTCTTGTATCATTTATAGCTACATTATAATGACTAAGAAATAAGCATCCAGGACAGGCCCTAACCAATTTGCAATAAATGTTACGTACTAGTTTCTCATAATCTGCACAGGCAACTATAATGTAATTTTGGAGCAGTTTATGCAGCTACTCACATGCACAAGTGTAGCCAAATCTTCTTTAAAATCCCAGTTTATGCAGATGCAATATGTTTTTAATGTTATGTGTCATTAGATGAGAAAATCATTCTGACAATTATTGCTACTGTAAAAAAGATGTGCTCATTTATTTGCATGAGCTAAAATGAGTTGAGGTTGATGTAGTGTTACGTATAATGTGATCTTCGCAAGTAGGACTTTTTTTTTTTTAGCTTTTATAACAACTTGTCAACCAATAAGAACCCAGGTACTTTTGTGTATAGTTACGTTTATTTGCACTTATAATATGTGCATTTAATTTAAGCATACTCAAGTTACTCTACATTTGCTTAATGTGCTTTTTCATTTAGTATAATTAAGTGTGATCATCTTTGAGTGTACAGTTTCTATTGACTTCTCAGCCACTATACTGACACTCTTGACAAAAGTTGCGCTAAAGGTCAATGACCTATATTTAGTTTTCTTTGTGCTGCTTTGGTGACATTACTAAGCCTGTTCAAACATGACCTTGTGAGAGGTTCACTCTCCAACCAACCTTTTAGCATTAAGTGGACATATGCATAGTCACTTCTGTATATCATATCAAAACATGGATTTGTGGGATTTTTTTACTGCTCCCCTGTCACACACACACATCCTCTTTGCATTTTCACCTCATTTGGTTTTAACAAGATCATAATCATGACTGAGGCCCTCACGCAGACCTGTCATAAACTTGGTGGCGAATAGCTTTACGAGTGGAGGGGCTTTACTGACGGAAGGCATCTGTGGAACATCTGTGGAAGGTGCTGAGTCGACGCTCCTGTCATACTGGTCACACATGTGGAGTGTAATCCGCTGGAAAAACCTCTCATCCAGAACACCCTGCTCTCTGTCAAATGCACATCACTTTGACTCATGTCCCCACCGCATTGTTCGCTTGATGTAAGCCCATATAGACAGACGAGGATGGCATTCTTCTTCAGTGTTGGGAACTCTAAAAATAATCTAAACAAGTGTCTTTTTGGTGGTTTTATGTTTAAATGAAAATGATGCAACACAAGTACACACTAGCATTCTAATCTAAATGACTGCAATTAAATGTCAATATGGATAGTTCATCCACAAATGTATTACAATTCAGATTGTTGATTAAACACAATATCATGTGTTTTCATAGTGTCGTACAAATTACACAAATAGTCAGTTCTTGCAAGTACCATGATTCTCAAAATATTATATATATATATTATTATTATATAATCCATTTGAGTTGGGATTAGATGAATGACTTTGTGTGTTAAAGGAACACTCCATTTTTTTGGGACTTTAGTTTATTCACTGTTTCCCCCAGAGTTAGATAAGTCCATACATACCATTCTCATCTCTGTGCATCCCATAACGCTGTCTGACGCACCCACCGTTTAGCCTAGCTTAGCACAAAGACTGGAGGTATATGGCTCCAGCTTGCCTACTGCTCAATAAGTGACAAAATAACACCAACATTTTCCTATTTACATGTTCTGATGTGTTTAGTCACAGTGTGTACAAATAACAAGGTTACATGAGACACAGCCATCTTATAAACGTATACATACTGGGGACTATATTCTCAAAAGGTGCAGCACTGCTCTACTTCTGCGGAGTGTGGAGTGATTTGCTCGCAGGACCGGAGAAGCCCCGCTGTTACGTCTGTCAACAAAACCAACGTAACTAGGAAGATAGTAGCGAACGTGACTGTTGTATGGCTGACTTTGAGGAATTGTCAGAGGATTTTTACTTTGTATCAAATCAAAATCCAGAACCATTTCGTTTTGAGCCAGAATACACAGACAAGGAGTTACAAACTTTGGAAGCTGATAGACAAGACGCCGAATTACCTCTGGCACCGCTCATTTGTTACTGTGACAGTCAGAGCGCGTTTGTGACAACACAATACTAACATTACAGGGGATATGGAGCACAGGAACAACTGCAATACAGTAGTGACCAGCCTATCCATGTAATAGTGTCACTAACGTTACATTATGTATAGCTAATGACACTGTTACAGTAGCCTAGTCATCTAAAAACATAAAGGAAGTACTTACCGCAGCTGCTTGCTCTGGATATGGATCCAAACACACCTGTAGCCATCATCAAGTAGCCTACCATCGGGTTTGCTCAGAACATTTAACCGAGGATGACTATTTTGAAAAAATGGAATTTGCCACACGGATCATGAAACGTGGGCTGAAGGATACGGCCATCCCAACGGTAGTGACTACAAACAAGAAAAAGCGGACCACCTGTGGCTGCGGTAAGTGTTCCGTTATGTTTTTAGATGACTAGCCTACTGTAACAGTACCATTAGCTAGATCTAATGTAACGTTAGTGACACTATTACATGATATTACATTATTACACTATATTACATTATCCAAGACGAGAAAATTGAGAGACTTGTTAATGTTTAATGTTCTATTATGTTGTTATATAAAAGACTGTATATTAGGGTGCTTCAGTTTAAGACATACTAACAAGAATTCAAGTTGATTTAACAAAATAAGCAATAACTATGGGAGGGTTATGGATATAGCCAGTATACTCCAATGCATAAGATTAAAGGTTAAAAATCTTAAATATTAGTTCTATGACTGTCTATATGCAAATTATTTGAGGAGATTTGAGTAAACTGTAAATGTGCTTGTTTCATTTCATTAAATTACACAAAAAAAATAAAAATAAATTGAGTATAACAATTGTGTAATAAATAGTGGAAAATAGTAGATTCATTACTAATTTTTCTGTGATTAATCACGATTAATTAAAAACATATATTTTTTTTTATATATATATATTTTATAATGTAATAATTGCACGGTTAATCTCCAAATGAAAGTAGAAAAAAAACCCATAAAGACAGTATATTTTAAATGTGTCAGAGGTTGAGAGAGAGGACCCAAGAGACGAAGGCAGGTAACACAGTCCTTTAATAGAAAATAAGCAATACAGCCGCTGGAGCTGCCAAACAGAAAGTCTCTTCGAAAACGTTAACTAAAGCGGCTGTAGACCTGGGTAGGTTGACCGGTCCTTAGACGAGAACAGAGGTGTCAGGCAGACGGCCGTAGACAGTAGTAATCAGTGTTCCGATCACAGCATTCAGCGGCAGGCGAGCTGGGCAGATCCCAGACTGAGCATAAGCACTAGAGCTGGTCAACTCGATTTGAAGTTCGTGCAAACCAGACAGGATAGGACAAGATACGGGAAGGTGAAAGCGGCCGACACATCTGTATACAGCAATAATAATCTGGCAAAGTACAAAGGACAGGCAGGGACTAGAAATAGAAAACCTAATCAGAGGGGAACGGGGAACAGGTGTAGAGTGAAACAGCCTGGCAGCAGGTAACGAGCGACAGCTGATCTAAATGAGAGTGCGTGCAGGAACTCGGAGGGAAAGTGTGAGTCAGAGAATGACCAGCAGAGGGGGGAAAAGAGGGAGGACCAGGATCATGACAGTACCCCTCCCTCAACGAGCGCCTCCTGGCGCTCCCGAGGAAGGGGCCTGGCGGGAGCGATAGAAGTCATCGATGAGCGAGCGGTCCAAGATGTCCCGGGCAGGGATCCAACTCCTCTCCTCAGGACCGTATCCCTCCCAATCGACCAGGAATTGATGACCACGCCCATGAGGCCGAACATCCAACAACCTGCTGACAGTATACACAGGAGAGCCCTTGACGCGAATGGGAGGGGTGGTGGGGCGCAAGGGAGCGCGAACTACGGGCTTAAGACAAGAGACATGACAGACGGCGCAAATAGGACGGCAACTTGAGCTCGACAGAAACCGGGCTAAGGACCTTACTAACGCGGAAGGGTCCGATGAATTTAGGGGCTAACTTGCGTGAAACGGACTGGAGAGGAAGGTTAAGAGTGGAAAGCCACACTCTTTGACCACAGACATAACGAGGACTCTTAATATGACGCCTATTCGCGGCTCGACGAACACGAGTACGGGACTTGAGAAGGGCAGATCTCACCCCTCTCCAGGTGCGTTTACAACGTAGGATAAATGACTCCGAATCCTGAGCGGGGAAAAGACGAGGCTGGTACCCCAAGCAACAGTGAAACGGGGAAAGACCGGTGGCGGAGGAAGGAATTGAATTGTGCGCGTATTCAGCCCAAGGAAGCTGCTAGGCCCAAGAGGTAGGGTTACGAAAGGCAAGGCTGCGAAGGATGCGACCGATATTCTGGTTAGCCTGCTCAGCCTGACCATTAGTCTGGGGATGAAACCCAGAGGAGAGACTGGCGGACGCACCGATAAGGCGACAAAACTGTGACGCAAACTGGGGACCCCGGTCGGAAAACGACGTCCAAGGGAAGACCGTGAATATGAAACACCTGTTCGCCGATGACCTGGGCCGTCTCCTTGGCAGAGGAAATTCCTAGACTTAGTCTGGGCGCAAACAGAACAAGACGTGACGAAGCGGCGGATGTTGCGCTCCCGGGTAGGCCACCAGAACCTCTGGCGGACAGCAGCAATGGTGCCCCTTACACCGGGATGGGCGAATAATTTGGACGAATGCCCCCACTGGAGAACGGCTAAGCGGGCAGATGAAGGGACAAACAACCGTCCCTGAGGACACAGTGACGCAGTGAGAAAGGGCACGCTGAACCAGACGTTAGACTCCCCAAACCGCGGCACCAACCACACAACCCTGAGGAAGGACCGCCTCAGAGGTTTGCACCACCTCTGAGGAAACGAATTGACGCGAGAGAGCATCAGGTTTGACGTTCTTAGCACCCGGTCGGAACGAGATGGAAAAATCGAACCGAGCGAAAGAAAGTGCCCACCGGGCCTGACGAGCGTTAAGTCTCTTAAACGAACGAATATACTCAAGGTTACGGTGGTCGGTCCAGACTATGAATGGCACAGGGGCTCCCTCCAACCAGTGTCGCCACTCACCCAAAGCCAGACGAACTGCCAGCAGCTCGCGGTTACCGACATCGTAATATCGTAATTACGTTCCGCGGGCGTGAGCCGATGCGAGAAATACGCACAGGGATGAACCTTATCATCGGAAGCAGAACGTTGGGATAGGATAGCGCCCACGCCCACCTCCGAGGCATCGACCTCGACAATAAATTGCTTAGTGACATCAGGAGTAGAGAGAATAGGGGCAGACGTAAAAAGGGACTTAAGTTGATCAAACGCTGTCTGTGCGGCCCGAGACCAAACAAAACGGATCTTAATAGACGTGAGAGCAGTTAGCGGAGCCGCGACCTGACTGAAATTATGTATAAAGCGCCGATAGAAATTCGCGAAACCTAGAAAACGTTGGAGTGCGACTCGGGAGTCCGGAATAGGCCACTCGGTGACAGCGCGGATCTTGGAAGAATCCATGCTGATCCCCTCCGCCGAAACGACCAAACCCAAGAATGTGACCGACTGAGCGTGGAAAAGACACTTCTCAGCCTTCACAAACAGGCGATTCTCCAACAAACGTTGTAAAACGCTACGAACATTCTGAGTATGCACCTGGAGAGAGGGCGAGAAAATCAAGATGTCATTGAGGTACACGAAAGCGAAAATATTAAGCATGTCACGTAACACGTCATTGACCAACGCCTGAAAAACGGCAGGAGCATTGACCAATCCGAACGGAAGCACGCGATACTCAAAGTGCCCTAAGGGAGTGTTAAACGCCATCTTCCACTCATCCCCCTGATACGAATTAGATGATAAGCGTTGCGAAGATCTAACTTTGTGAAGACCTTAGCTCCTTGCAAGATCTCAAAAGCCGACGACATAAGTGGAAGAGGATAGCGATTCTTCACAGATATGTCGTTCAACCCTCTATAATCAATGCAAGGATGCAAGGACCCATCCTTCTTCACAAAGAAAAACCCAGCATCGGCCGGAGAGGCGGACGGAACAATAGTACCCGCGTTCAATGACTCGGAAAGATAATTCTCAAGTGCCTTGCGCTCAGGTGCAGACAGGGAGTAAAGTCTCCCGTGAGGGGGCGTGGTCCCGGGAAGGAGGTCAATACCGCAGTCATAAGGTCGATGAGGAGGAAGAGAAGATGCCCGGGAGCGACTGAAAACCGCCCGCAAATCATGATACTCCTCCGGCACCTCTGACAAATCATCCGGCTCCTCCTGAAACACAGAAACAGAAGACACGGGGGGAATAGCAGATACTAAACACTTAACATGACAGGACAAATTCCACGAGAGGATAATTCCTCTGCACCAATCTATCTGAGGGTTATGGTCAATGAGCCAAGGATGGCCCAAAACCACAGGGGTAAAAGGGGATTGAAAAATAAAAAAGGAAATAGTCTCTTGATGATTGCCAGAGACGGAAAAACTCACTGGAATGGTGACACGGCAAACATTGGCAAGAACGCTACCATCAAGGGCAAAAACAGGAGTGACGTCCTTAAGGTCGATGAGGGGAATGCCCTGGTCGAGAGCCCAGGACTCGTCAATGAAATTCCACTCCGCCCCCGAGTCGATCAAAGCCTGACACGAGACAGCCGAGCCCGGCCAGCTGCGGGCACGTAATGAAGGGGACTGAACGGAAGCGCTCACCAGTATCCCTCTCTCTAGCTCTAGCTTTTACTGGACAAGCCGGACAGAAGTGACCCCCCGCACCACAGTACATGCAAAGGCGGTTCGTGATACGCCGATGACGTTCTGTGGCATCGATGCGAATCCCTCACAACTGCATAGGTTCAGGAAGAGCGTTTACCGGCTGAGTTAAGGAGAGTAGAGGAGCAGAAAAGAGTGATCTCTCCAGCTTGCGAGCGCGGTGGCGCAGATCGAAACGCCTCTCCACCCGGATAGCCAGGTCGATCAGGGAGTCGAGACGAGTGGGTGTCTCCCGAGCAAGCACCTCATCCTTGATGTCTGCACCTAACCCCTCCAGAAACCGAGCGACGAGTTCCTATCACACGACGTGGACAGCGTGCGAAACTCAATTGAGAAATCCGCGACTGACCGGCCCTCCTGGCGAAGAGTAGAAAGAAGGCGCGAAGCCTCAGCACCGTAGGCAGAGCGGTCGAACACACGGAGCATCTCCTCCCTAAAGAGTGTGTACTGACCCAGACACGCCGCCTCAGCGTTCCATACGGCCGTTCCCCATTCCCTCGCTCGCCCCGTCAGGAGAGAGACCACATAGGCTTATCCTTGGAAAAGGTCAGCGGCTGTAGCGAAAAGACAACCTCACATTGAGTCAGGAAAGAACGGCACTTGGTGGGCTCCCCAGCATAGCAGGGTGGGTTGTTGACTCTGGGTTTGTGAGCGTCGAGGGACCTTGAAGAAGACGACTCAGCCCGGGAACGACTCAGTTGGACAGATAGATCGGTCACGTGGACGGCCAGTGTCTCAACGGCGTGATGGGTGGCGTTCAACTCCTCCTCGTGCTTGCCCAGCATGGCCCCCTGCATCTTGAGAGCAGTCTGAAACGGGTTCTCCTTCGCTGGGTCCATGAGTTTGGCCAGATTATTCTGTCAGAGGTTGAGAGAGAGGACCCAAGAGACGAAGGCAGGTAACACAGTCCTTTAATAGAAAATAAGCAATACAGCCACTGGAGCTGCCAAACAGAAAGTCTCTTCGAAAGCGATAACTAAAGCGGCTGTAGACCTGGGTAGGTTGACCGGTCCTTATACGAGAACAGAGGTGTCAGGCAGACGGCCGTAGACAGTAGTACTCAGTGTTCCGATCACAGCATTCAGCGGCAGGCGAGCTGGGCAGAGCCCAGACTGAGCATAAGCACTAGAGCTGGTCAACTCGGTTTGAAGTTCGTGCAAACCAGACAGGATAGGACAAGATACAGGAAGGTGAAAGCGGCCGACACATCTGTATACAGCAATAATAATCTGGCAAAGAACAAAGGACAGGCAGGGACTAGAAATAGAAAACCTAATCAGAGGGGAACGGGGAACAGGTGTAGAGTGAAACAGCCTGGCAGCAGGTAACGAGCGACAGCTGATGAGAGTGCGTGCAGGAACTCGGAAGGAAAGTGTGAATCAGAGAATGACCAGCAGAGGGGGGAAAAGAGGGAGGACCAGATGACAAAACGTCATGACAAAACGTGTGTTTAATGGCATATTTTTATGATTGAAGGCCAGTATCACTGATAATTATACTGCTACTGATGTCTCTATGAATATGACCCCCCCCCCCCCCCCCCACCACATTTTAAAGGGCGCCTATTATGCAAAAATCCCTTATGCCCTAGTTTGAATATAAATGTGTGTTGGCAGTGTGTACTCAAACCCTATAATGATAAAAATCCACTCCCTTTTTTATCCACATAAATCATAAGCAGTGTCTCAGAACAAGCTGTTTGCAGAATCCTGATAAAGTGACGTCACATTTCACAGGCCCTGCCCATAAGTGTTGATGGACACTGCCGTATTAGCATAGACCCGCCATGTTTATCTCCTCACCAGAGCATTAACAGCAGCTTTCAAATAAGAAATGTGTTCTTAATAAAGCTACTAAAGTTATTCAGTCAAGAGCAGTGAGTGATTTTCTGTTGTTCTTCTGTTGTTTGATTCATATTAACAGCAGATATAGCAGTAGGTACTGTATATTACATTGCTTTCACTTTAGTCCACAGATCTAACATACATACGGGATTTCTGTTCTGGCTGCATGCGCAGACATAATCAACTGTTTTCAAGTAAACTTTGTGTGTTTCTGACATAACATTGTGTGCATTTGACAGTTTAATCACATTAACACATGAAAGAGAACACATTTAGACTAGTTTAATTGCCTACTCATGGATGTGCAGACATCACGCTTTCTGTGCGCATGCATTGGGTGTGTGAGCTCAAGTTGAGAGTGATAAGGCTTTAAAGGTCCCATGGCATGAAATTTTCATTTTGTGAGGTTTCTAGAGTTCCCCTAGCCTGTATATGGTCCCCAAGTGGCTAGACATTTTGATAGGTGTAAACCGAGTTCTGGCTGTCCTGCTCTGCCTTTGAGAAAATGACAGCTCAGACGAGCCGGTCTGGAATCTTCCCTGTTATGCCGTCATAACAGGAAAGGTTACCTCCCCTTCCTCTGCTTTGCCCACTCAGATAAATTGTAGAAAATGGATTCCGTTTATCAGTCGCGATGTCAGCACGGGCTTTACAAACAGACTTTTACCATATGGATTCGACAGCACTGCCAAAAACAGTGAGTGTTCATTAATGCCTGATCTGTGAACAGTGATTTCTGATGTGTAGCTAATCATTCTAGTTCACGCAGACTTTCTTTCTAAATTGTTTAATACTGTCAGTCCCACCGCTGGCCGTCTTGATGCCCTTAGTGTAATACATCAGTGAACCAAGCCAGTGACTAAAACAATCAACTTCACATCGTTTATGTTAGTAGCATGAAACAAATCTGTTATTTCAATTTTGATTAGATGCTAGATTAGCGATCCAAGAACATTCTCTTTATAATGATCGGATCTGATCATTCACACGTCGCGAGTGTATCTGCGCATTTGCCCAAACTGCCATTATAATGAATGACGCTGTTATGCTGCACAAAGCTCATACTGTATTCCTGTCAATGTCATGTTTGCTGTTAGTTGTGGTGAGAGCATTTTGTGAGAGAAAAGGTGTTGCAGTGACGAGATCACTGCATTCACGCGATCAACAGACGGTCTGTGTACTCAATGCTCGTCACTGCAGCCTTTGATGTGACGGGAATAGATCTAAAAATAATGCTATAATCAACACTTTGACAATTCGTTCATATCGACAGCTGTGAAGGTAAAAATACTTACTAAAAGTATTCGAGAGGGTTCTACATGTTACAAAGTTCATAGAATAAGGAGGAAGACGACAGGGTCGCGTGACTAGGACTCATGTTTATTCAGAACTCTCAGATACAAACAAAATAAACTTGCGCTCTCAACAACTCGGTACAATATAACTTTCTCAGCAATCTTTCTCCAGCTCGAAGGTCTCTCTGGTCCACATGCAGTCCGTCTCTCTCTCTCTGGCAGGCTTGCAGACCTTTCTAAACCACGCCCCCTCCGCCACATAATCTAATACTCATTTAAAATGCAAAGATGTCAGCCAATCACAACAGTGGGCGTTTTCACTGAAGTCTCACAGCAGACACGTCCCTTCAAACAGAGCATTCAAGCCAGAGGGCTAATATCAGTATAGAAAAAAATGCTTTTTATATTTCTAAATTATGACATTTTTTGATGTAAAAACCATGCTAACAATATAAATACACCTCAGGAAACATGATAAAATAATTTAAAAAATCCATGCCATGGGACCTTTAAAACACATGCAGATGATAATATTTCATGATGGTGAAGAACTGCAATGTCACATGAGCGTGTCTGTGATAGAGATGATCATCAAAACAAACAGATATCATGTTTCAGGTTTCATTCGTGTGTTCACTGGTGTTCACGAGCTGTGAAGGCTCCGTCCTCTGGGGCCAGGAGCAGCAGCTCATTTGCATTTAAAGGAGACACACAGAAAACAGCTATTTTTTCTTAAACCCAAAAATTGCCATTTTCAAAATGGTATATTAAGTGATCTGTGAAACTTCACAGACACACTCTGGGACACCTGAGACTTATATTACATCTTGTGAAAAGGGGCATAATAGGTGTCCTTTAAACATTAATTACAGCCATTCAACGCTGCAGTGTAATTGAAAGCTTTTTAACATTTATTAGGCTTCAAAAAGTGAACTTAAAACATCCTCACATAAACCCATCATAAATGTCAAAGTTACCTGTGCCCTTCTTGTCTAACAGGAAATATAGGCTACATAAATTGAATAAAGTTATCAACAGTCTGCACTGCATAAATTATGAATTACATATAGATTAATCCTTATTAAAGCTACAAAAGCTATTTAGTCAAGAGCAGTGAGTCCTTTTATGTTACCTTTGTTCTTTGATTAGTATATCATTAGTGGCTGCTGTCACTTTAACCGCTAGGAGTCTGAGCTGTTTTGGGGCCCTTTAGAAGTTTTGACATGGTCTGACATTTGTGCTTTTTTCAGTTGCTTATAAACACATGAATGGCAAAAGTATAATTACACTGTATTCAGCACAAACTGAGGTAACATAATATTTGAGCAACTGTATGTACATGCTTGTATTTTTGAGATACAAATGTTTTAAAAATAAAGCCTCAAAACACACAATAGAAATGTGTCCACAAGAATTTTGACTAATGGGTGTTGTTGCCTAGAGTTTTTGCTTTGGGGGGGGGGGGTGAAATGCTGTTTCATGCATATTGAGCTTTTTACACTGTTAAAGACTTGGATTTCCATGCTAAACATCGACAAAGTTTAAGAAAAAATACTCCTTCCGGTTTCTCATAAGTTTCGGAAAGTTTTTTTTTCGAGTATGGGTATATGTGACGTCAGATGGGGTGGAATTTCCTTGTACGGGCCGTATGGGCTCTTCTCCCAGAAGGGCACACGTGCGACAAGAGTGAGAGAGCAAGCCGGCTGTGCTGCAGTCACAGGACTTCACGGAATCAACAATCTTACCAAAGAAGTGTGTTTTTGGCTGTCATGGCAAGACAACCCTGTACAGCTTCCCAAAGAACCCAGCGTTAATGGGACAGTGGATGACGTTTGTTTTTCCGGTGCAGCAACGGAGTGCAGCAACACTCTTACGTCGCCACATTATACTGGCGCGCGCGCCATCTGCTCCTCAGATTTCTCTGCTGAAAAGGAAGGCCTGTCAGCAGCGCAAGGTGCTTGGCAGCGGACGCATATTGCTTTCATATGTTCACTCTGCACAGAACTGCCGGAATTAGTTTGATGGGCGGGAATGCATAGAGTTTCAGATTGGGCCATGGATGTGCGAACGCATCTATCCCCAATGGAGCTGGGGAGCTCAGAGAAAACCAGAGCCAGCACTGGAACGACTCTTTTGAGGCAAAGAGGTCCACCTCCACACTGCCGAACACTTCCTAAATCTGAGATACAGATTGAGGGCTCAGCATCCATTCCCCCGACCTGAGCTTCTGCCTCAACAAGTAATCTGCTGCGAGGTTCAAGACTCCGGGTACATGGACTGCTCTCAGGGACAGAAGTTTGTCCTGAGCCCACAGAAGGAGACGGCGCGCATGCCTGTCCAGGGTGCATGACCGTGATCCCCCTTGGTGATTCGCATGAGACACCACAGCCATGTTGTCTGTCCTGAAGATGACATGAGAGATGGGAGAAAGTACCTAAGGGCCAGGGACTCAGCTCTCAGCTCTAGGCAGTTTATGTGCCAAGAGAGAACTTCCCCTTCCCAGACCCCGCATGCTGGTCTGCCCTCGAATACCGCGCCCCAGCCGGTTTGTGAGGCGTCCGTCGTGATCATTTGACGATGGAAAACAGCCCCCATACTGACCCCCCTCCGAAGAAAGAGAGGGTCCTGCCATACTGATAGGGCGCGGAAGCAGCCGCGTGACACCTTCAATAGGCGAAGGGCCGATCCTGTTGATCGAGCACCTGAGAGTTTCATCCACCAGAGGAAGGGCCTCATGTGGAGCAATCCCAGGGGAAGCACCGGGAAAGCTGCTGCCATGAGACCCAGGAGCCTGCGACACATACCCACAGAAATATGATGGCCGAGCCTGAAGCGGGCCAAGCATGTTACAATACTGGAAATCCAGGCAGGGGCCAAGCAGGCCTGCATCAGAACGTGGTCTGCTGAGCTGGGGTGAGAACACTCTTGTCTGTGTTCACTCTCAAGCCAAGAGACTGAATGTGCTGAAGAGCGACATCTCTGTGGCGAGTCACCAACTCCCTGGAGTGGGCCAGGATGAGCCAATCATCCAGGTAAATGAGTATATGGATGACCTGGAGCCTCAACGGGACCAGAGCAGCATCCATACACTTCATGAACGTCCTCGGCGCCAGGGCGAAGCCAAAGGGAAGGACTTTGTATTGATAAGCCCTCCCCTTGAAGGCGAATCTGAGAAATTTCCTGTCGTCGGACGACCTGAATATGGAATTATGCCTCTCTCAGGTCTATCGTAATGAACCAGTCCCCCGCACGTATCTGTGACAAAATAGTCTTGAGTGTTAGCATTTTGAACTTCCCTTTGTAGAGGGCGAAGTTCAGACAGCGAAGGTCCAGAATGGGACGCAGTCTGCCGTCCTTCTTCAGAACCAAAAAATAACGGCTGAAGAAGCCACATTCAGCTACTGCTAACGGGACCTCCTCTATCATCCCTGTGAGAAGGAGAGAAGTAAGTTCCTGTTGTAGAACAGAAGCCTCTGAAGCGCTGTTTACTACAGTTGGAATGACCCCGTCGAAGCGAGGGAGGTTGCGACAGAACTGGAGTGTATAACCGGACTGAATCGTGCGGAGGACCCAGGATGATACCCCTGGCAGATGCTTCCACTAGTGGGAGAAATGTGACAGAGGAAGTATAGGGTGTCGAGCTGATCCTTGAAGGGAGGTGTGGTCACAGCCAGAGTAAGAAAAATAGGCCCTGCTGGTTCCCAGAGAAGACCGAACGTGTCTCCGTCTGAACGAGCGGCGGATGGTGAGCCAATCAGACGTGAGGGGAGAAAGCAAAAAGCGTCTCTTTCCTTCAGCGCCGGAAGAGGCGTGGGTAGGGCCAGATCTGCATTTCGAAATGTGCTGGGCAGCTAAAGTGACAGAGCTGGATAAGGAGAGCTGGCGAGAGGTGGGCAGAAACACTTGCCTGGTCTGACCCAGCCTCGGACGTGAGCCGGCGCTCTCCTTTTTCTGACCAGAGGGTCAGGAGCGACTCGAAGTGGCCGGAGCAGAGGGTTTGCTGGGCCGCTTTGGGTCGATGCGCCTGTGAGGCCATTGGCAAGGAAACAGGCAACCACGAGCTCCCCAGATCGTGGTAGGTGGGGGATGACCCTGGTCGCTCCTCCTACTGGGGAACTCCCTTCTGTGAAAAGGGGCGTTCTCTGGACTGAGAGGGGGAGGGGTTAGGAGAGTCACTCGCCCTCCTGGGCATAAACTGCTTAAAGGCAGCAGACTGGGACTTAGTCCTATGGCACGAACGGTATGCTTAGTGGCTCTTAAAGCCAAATCCATGGCCTTGCGCAGCTCCTTAACCGCTTTCGGTGTCAAACCGTCACCCTCGTCCATCTCCTTTAACACATCCGCCTGATAGGCTTGTAGTATGGCCATGGTATGAAGGGCCATGCCAGCCTGACCAGCTACCGTGTAGGACTTTCCGATAAGGCGGAAGTGGTCCTACACGGCTTAGTGGGAAGAAGGGGGCGGGACTTCCATGAGGGAGCTGAAGATGGAGCGAGATGAGTGGCCAGCGTATCCTCTACCGCAGGAATGGCGGAATAGCCCTGCTCCACAAAACCAACGAGGTTGGTGAAGTCAGCGGCTGCCGCATTAGTCAGGCAGGCTGAGAAGGGCTGTTTTGCAGAATCTGGAGATTTCACTATGCAGATCGCTGAAAAATGGCAATTTCCTCCACGCTGGCCTGGAATCAGGGCCGCTTAGAAACTTCTCATCGAGTCGAGAGGATAGTGCCTCACGGGGTTCGTCCGGCCACTTGATGGCAAGTTTCGAACCCCAGGTCGCGGATCCAATAGATGCCTGTGCGGCTTCGGGAGCACAACGGGGAAAAACGGATGACTCCCTTTCAAAAACCGCAAGCCTCGAGCGGAGGGTTTTGAGAAGGAGGTTATCACAAAATGTACATTTTGAAGACCCCTGAACCGCCTCGCGTGCGTGTGAAGACCCCAAGCATTTAACACACTTACTGTGAGGGTCGTCATTTGCGATGAAGCGAGTGCACAGCGGCAGACAACGACGAAAATCCATGACACTTCACCACAAGGAGAACAATGTTCCACTATTCGCAGTCGCTGAAGTGCAGGTGATAAAAGTTGAACGAAATCCGAGATATTTGGGCCAGAAAAATCGAAACCGAAGGGCTAGAAATGGTCGCTTCGTGAGGGCAGAGCAGATGGCGCGCGCGCGCCAGTATAATGTGGTGACGTAAGAGCGTCGGGGTATAGAATCAGCCAATGAATTGGCGTGATTCTATAAGGGCTTCAGACAATCGGCGCACCCAGAGGGCGTCCCATTGCATCATAAGTGACGCAGCGTCGAGTGAACCTACAGTATGAAAGACAACTGCTTCAAATGTCTATGTGTTGTTTGCTATCGATTCCATTGTTTTTCTATGTAAACATGCATAGCTCAACGCAATATCTGTGTGCACTCATCATTCTTTAGCTCCGCCTGAACGATATGCCCCCAGCCGCTCTGCTTTTTTCAGAATGACTCGGTACAGCGTATCTTTCTTTTATAAATATAATAAAACTAAAGACTTTTCGGAGATATGAAAGATGCAATACTACTCTATAGGTACTCAAGATTGACATGAGATTGACTGAAAATGAGCGTTGCACAGAATGTTTAAATATTTAGACTAGAAACAAGACACAAATTACTAAGAAGAATTGTTTTATGCCGCTGCCGAACATGACGTGACGTCCTGTCATATGCGTCACATTTTCTCACAACTCTTTAAGTTCATTTAAGACGCTGCTCTTATGAGGATACTCGACAAAACAGACATTTTGGCATAATCTGTGTTATTGTTTGTTCAAGTGTGAAAGAGTGGTGCGCTGTCTGTGCTCATGATACTGGCGTGTGTGTGCATTTCTGCGCATTGTGTTTGTGACAGAACATTCACAGACAGTGCGTTCTCTTTTGTCTTGTCGCGCTTGAATGGTTCAAAAGCATCTAGCATCCCCTCATCAACATCAGCAGAGGCGTCGCAATAGGGCAGACAAGGCAGGCACTTGCCCCGAGGGCTGATCATTTAAACAATCAGAAATGTTAATATAAACATGCAGCGACATCTCTGCATCCCCCTTAGTGGGGCTAGTTCTCTAGTTACGCTGGTAATGTTTTCGCCACCTCGCACCGGCTGCCTTCTTCAAACTGTAGAAAATGCAGGATTTGATTTGTTAAGCATGAAGAGAACTTATCAGTCTGGCTTGGCCTCTCGCTCTAATGTTAACCTAGATAAATATGCGCTATTATCAGGCACATATCCAAGAGTTTGTGTGGAGTGTGGAAGCTGAAGTACAGCACACTTTCATGAAGGTGCCAGCGCGGTCAATGGCATTTTTTCCTTACAGCGAAAACTAAGCGTATCAGGCTCTTGCCTCACATATATGAGAAATATATCTAGCCTATAGAAAGCTTGAAATATCTACTTTTAAATGAACAAATTCTAATCGAAAAACAAATATTCTTCGGTTATGTAATCCGTATGAAAAGTGCATTTCTCTCTAAAGGCCATATGCTGCAGAGAGGCAGCATCATCTTTGCAGCCGACACTGACTAAAAATACTAGTTTAACTGAAAATACTAGTTTAATAATAAACAAAAAAAATGTCTCCTTGTTATGTTTTTCCGACACATTTATAATTACTTTTGCCGGTGCTTTTCGCAAGCTTTAAATATATTTAAGCAGCCTATAAATTAGCCTAATATAAATGTGTGATTAAATAAATGTCCTAGTGTGTGCCCTAATGTGTGATTAAATAAAATCTAGTCCACTAGAAAAATCTTTAGTCGGGAGCAGCTCTAATCAATACATTTACTTAGTTGACATTATTTAATTAGTAGCCTAGGCTAATTAGTATATCCAGCTCTTCTACATTAAATTAGTTTGAGTTACAGTTTTTTACAATCGCTATGACAATTTTTTCAATACTTTTAACAAATTTCCTAAACTCTTAACGCAGTTAGCACAACATCTGTCTGTGTAGGATATACAATTAACACATTTATTATTGCATACAGTTAACACACATTTAAAATGCTTGATCTTCTTATACACACAAGCTCAATCAATACACTGTAAAAACAAATCAGGTCTCCAATTGAAAAATTTTCTATTTCACATCTAAAAAATTTTGTTGGCCAATTTTAATTTCTGTGAATTAAATTGCATCAATTCACAGAAATTCTATTTGGCCTACTGAAAAATGTAGATGTGATCGGTCACTTGAAAATTTTCAATTGGAGACCTGTTTTTTTTTTTTACAGTGTACCAAAACAATGGATTTTCAGTGCCAAATTTACCAATGCTTTAACACTGTATGTCAGAACAGATAACACCATGTTCTAAACACTAATAGACTAAAGTAAAAGTGAACAGCTGTTTATATTGAGAATTGAAACAAATATATCTTCTGTATTTTATTCCATTGTTACTGAGAAACAGCTGAGTGAAGTTATGCAAATATAAAAATCCCAGCTGATTCCCATCTAGGAATTATTCAGGTGTTGATGTTCTTTCAATCTCATGACCATATGGTATACAGTAAAAGAGGACATCTTTGGTATGATCTTGTGTGGAAAAGGAATATAGAGCAACACAAACAAAGTAAGAAAGAAAAAAAAAACAGAGGAAAGCTCCTAAATGAATAACAGTAACTTGCTATTGTCATTTTTTGTAACTATTGGCTATTTTTGCGAAATTCTACACACAAATAAGAAAACCCTTCACCAAACCAGCAAAACATTATCTTGTTCTCTTGCAAAAGCTAATAAACGTCTTGGTTACGTCTGTAACCTTAGTTCCCTGAGTAGGGAACGAGACGCTGCGTCACCGCTTTGGGAACGCCCCTGCGTGATTGCGTCGTGAAGCACATATGTCATCAGTCCAATAGAGAGATGGAACGTCATAGACGGGTGACGTCATCGACCGGAAAGTATAAAGCATCCCCGGAAACACACACCCACAGCTTCTGTAAAAAGGATGAAGCAAGGCGCTCGCGGGCATGCAGGGAGTATGGCAGGGTGACGCAACGTCTCGTTCCCTACTCAGGGAACTAAGGTTACAGACATAACGAGACGTTCCCCTTCATGGGAACTCGAGCTGCGTCACCGCTTTGGGAACGAGACTAACCAAGCCCCCATAAGAGCTGGATGCCCGCCTGTGTACTCAGGAAGCGAGCACCTGAGCCCCCGGAGTAGTGTTAAAATCTAGTCCATAGAACCTGACAAAAGTGAGCGGCGAGGAACACCCCGCAGCATCACAAACATCCTGCAGGGAAGCCCCTGCCAAAATAGCCTGAGAGGCCGCCATACTCCTAGTAGAGTGGGCCCGGACAGCCAAAGGAGAAGGCTGCCCGGCCGCCACATAAGCAAGTGAAATGGCCTCGACCACCCACTTGCTCATCCTCTGCTTAGAAACTGGTCACCCCTCGAGGGTGACCCGTTACACACAAACAACTGTTCAGATCTCCTCCACAGGGCAGCTCTGTGGACATAAGCATCTAGTGCACGAACAGGGCAAAGCAGATTAAGTCTTTCCTGGTCTGACGTCACAAAGAGCGGAGGACAGAAAGCCTGAAGTACAATAGGTCTCACAGGATTAGTGAGAACCTTAGGAACATAACCCGGCCTTGGAGACAAGAAGGCCCGGGCCATACCGGGAGCAAATTCCAGGCACGAGGTTGCCACCGAAAGGGCTTGTAAATCTCCAATTCTTTTCAAAGAAGAAATAGCAAGCAGAAAAATAGTCTTAAGAGTATGAAACTTCTCTGAAACTTCCTCAAGCGGCTCAAAGGGAGCCTCGGAAAGGCCTTGAAGCACAATGGCCAAGTCCCAGGCTGGCACCCTGGTGCGCACAACAGGTCTTAACCTCAAGGTCCTACGGAGGAAACGAGTTACTAACGGGTGTTGCCCCAAAGACACACCACCCAAAGGAGTGTGGTAAGCAGTTAAGGCCGCCACATACACCTTCACTGTGGAGGGAGTTAACCCAGCTGAGAACCTCTCCTGCAGGAACTCCAGCACCGCGCTCGCAGGGCAATTAACTGGATCCCTCGGGCGACCTCTATACCATAAGGTGAAGAGTCTCCACTTCAGAGCGTACAGTTTCCTCATGGAGGGAGCTCTAGAGTGTAGAATGGTCTCCACAACCTCGGCTGAGAGACCAGAGCTTATGAGCAGCTTCCACAACTCTGGGCGAGGGTGTACGAAGGCACCGCCCGCCTGAGAGAGAAGGTCCTCCCTGAGCGGAACCGTCGAGGAGAGACAGGATGTCCGAGAACCATATTTGGCCCGGCCAGAACGGGGCTACTAGCAGAAGACGGGCCCCATCCCGACGCACTCTCTCTAGAACTCCCGGAAGCAGAGCGATCAGGGGAAATGCGTACAGGGACAGCCTCGGCCACTGCTGCACCATTGCGTCCAGTCTGAGAGGAGCTGGAGGCGTTAGGGAGAACCACAGTTGACAATGGGTGTTCTTGTGTGTTGCAAACAGGTCCACTTGGGCCCTGCCGTTCTTCTCCCAAAGGAGCTCCACCACCTCGGTGTGAAGTCTCCACTCCCCGGGGCTTGGCCCCTGTCTCAACAGGATGTCTGCTTCCACATTCAACCGCCCAGGGATGTACATAGCTCTCACTGAGAGAAGTTTCCCCTGGGACCAAAGGAGAATAAAGCGCGCCAGTTTGTACAATTGACAGGACCTCAGACCCCCTTGATGGTTGATTTAGGAGACCACCGATGTGCTGTCTGTGTGAACAAGCACATGATGGCCCCTGAGGTACGGCAGGAAGTGCTTCAGAGCCTGAAACACTGCCAACATTTCTAGATAATTTATGTGCCACGAATGATGGTGTTCCTGCCATAAGCCCTGGCCCGGCAACCACTCATGGTCGCCCCCCAGCCCGTAAGGGAGGCATCTGTGCTCAGAGATACCCGCTGGCACGGTGCCCCCAGTAACGGGCCTAGGGCCAGAAACTGAGGATCCTTCCACATGACCAAGGAGCGGAGACATTGCCGCGAAACCTTGATCACCCGAAAGGGATTTCCCCTCTGGGAAAAACCTCTAGTTTTGAGCCAACTGTAACGGTCTCATGTACAACAGGCCACACTGAATGATATTGGACGCTTCTGCCATGAGACCCAGCAGTCTCTGAAACTGCTTTACAGTAAGTGACTGGTCTAGCTTCACCCCTCTCAAGGCCGAGCAGATCGACTCCATGCGAGGCTCTGATAAGCGGGCCCGCATAGAGACCGAATCCCAACTCACGCCTAGATACGTTATTCTCTGGACTGGAGAAAGAATGCTCTTCTTGGAGTTGAGCCTCAGCCCCAACTTCCTCATGTGCGCGAGCACAACATCTTGATGTTGAACCGCGAGACAAACTGACTGAGCTAGAATCAACCAGTCGTCGATGTAATTGAGAATGCGAATCCCCTGCATACGCAAGGGGACTAACGCGGCATCAGCACACTTGGTGAACGTGCGGGGTGAAAGAGCTAGACCGAAGGGAAGCACCCGATATTGATACGCTTCTCCCTTGAAAGCGAATCTCAGGAACTTCCTGTGCTGCGGAAGGATGGAGACATGGAAATACGCATCTTTGAGATCTATCGTGACAAACCAGTCCTCGGACCTGATCTGAGACACGATCTGTTTGAGTGTGAGCATCTTGAACTTGAGCTTCGCTATGGCCCGGTTCAAGACGCGAAGACCTAAGATAGGGCGCAGCCCTCCATCCTTCTTTGGCACTATGCACTTCTTGAGACATAACCAGAGCCTGCTCGGGGCCCACCATTGTGGGAAGAACCCCGTTGAAACTGGGAGGACGACATCTGAATTGAATGGCGTACCCAATTTTTATGAACCGCAGGACCCAACGAGATATATCTGGCAAATTCTCCCACTCTCACATAAAATCTACTAAGGTTACCAGCCTCTCGAGGCTGGCCTCTGATGTACTCTGCACCTCGAGCGCAGCACCCTGAAATGGCGAACCGGCAGGGAACGAGGGCCCTCCACGCCCCGGCACTCGGGCGGGGTTGGTGGAATGACCCTGTGAGGGTGCTGAAGGCTGACGGGTACCGTGAGATGAGGTAAACACCGTCCCCAGAAGGGATCATCCTCACAGCCCTGAGCCCACAGGTGTCAGGGCTTCTTCGACACAGCCTTCCGTGAGACAATGACTGCCCTCAGATCAGTCTTGCCCTTGGAAGGCTGCGCCTGAGAGCACAGCCCACCACTCCACCCTCTCTGAGTGGGTGCGCGGGTGGCGACGCTCTGCTTTTGCTGCGCTCGATAGGAGGAGCTTGCACTCTGCGCCTGCTGCTCTCTCACGGCAGCAGACGGAGCCTGGGGTTTGCCAGGGAGAAACTGCTTGAGCGCCGCCGATTGTTTCTTTGCCTCCTCGAACCTGTCGGTGACTGTAGTAATGGAGTCACTGAACAGGCCCTCAGTAACATCGGGGAGTAAACATCGTTTATAGAGTATGTAATAGCAAGTTAGTTGTGTGTAATTATTTTTATTTCAATCTAAACAATTTACTTTCACAGGCATCAGCAAAGACCGTGTGTCACGGGTGGCGAAATATTATGCTGAGACTGCTGAGGCTCGCCCAGAAAGAAGAGGTGGTGCACGGCACAGTGAGGAGCACAACAGGAGAAGGCAACTCATTGTTGAGCACATCCAGTCTTTTACCTGCAGGGCCAGCCATTATGGGCGTAGAGGAGCACCAGGCCGCAAGTATATCCCCAGTGACCTAAATGTGCACAAGATGCATGAGCTCTTTGAGGCTCAGAACCATGCTCAGACCAGCTACTCCCTCTATTACTCTGTGTTCTCCAAGGATTTCAATCTTGGCTTCGGTCACCCAGCTACAGATTCATGCTCTGATTGTGCCAAGTACAAGATCAGGATTACAGACCCAAACCTAACTGAGACAGAGAAGAGGATGGAATCTGCATCATTCATCTTGCATCGTCGCAGAGCGCGCATGTTTTATGACCTGTTAGGCAGGGTTGCTGAAGGTCATGTCTTTAGATAACCTTTAGATAACAAGTCTTTGGCAGAATTGAGCAGAAGATCAGGAAAATTGACACAATTCTGCTACCACAGGAATACCATGCCATCCTCCAGCAATTCGGCCATGTTCACATGTATGGCACAGACTGGGAGGCGTTTGATTATAGGTCAGCCACAAAAGAGTGTGTTAAGGCTCAGAAGAGCTTTAAAATCAGTGAAACACGCATGCTTGACTTGAGTACCAACAAGGTTGGTTTAAAGACTACTTACAATGGGGAGTATTGTTTCCATAGTGTATTAAAACGGGGCAAGCGGTGGGCTGACCTAAAACCTGAGTTACTTCCAAAGCGGACCTCTGTGAAGGCTGCAAAGAAGCGCAATGTGCTGGCACTATTAGGAGCAATAGGTGTGTCTGATGTGGTGAGGGCTTTTTATGATGATGCACTGTATCAGGTGACTGACAATGCAGGCCATAGCGATGAAGATGCAGAGTGATCCATGCTCACACACACACTCTCTCTCTCTCTCTCTCTCACTCACACACACACACACACACATGTTGGTGCAACAGCATTATGAGGACTCTCCATAGGCGTAATGGTTTTTATACTGTATAAACTGTATATTCTATCCCCCTACACTGCCCCTGCCCCTAAACTTAACCCTCACAGGAGACATTCTGCATTTTTACATTTTTAATAAAACATTGTTTAATATGTTTTTAAAGCGATTTGATTTACGGGGACATTTGAAATGTCCTCATAAACCACCTTGATGTTGTAATACCAGTGTAATACCCATGCCATTATACAAATTTGTGTCCTCATAAATCACATAAACAAGCACACACACACACACACACACACACACACACACACACACACACACACACACACACACACAACTAAAAAAGTTTGACACTTTACTAAAAAATAACTTGCCTATTGAATATTGTTATCATTACTATCATTACTTTTTACAGGTTCGGCACTGAATGACTATTAGCTTAAATGTGTCACTAAATAATTTGAATGTAATGTTAACATTGTTGTATTTTTATTTAATTAGTTGTATTTGTATGTGTGTGTTTTTTAAATATTTGTTTTATGTGGTGGACAATATTGAAACATGAAATTGAAAATATTTATTTTATTTGACTATTTTATTTGGCTGTTTTTTATTTCATGCATTTGCATTTGCATTTATTTGATTTAATTTATAGTATGAGTTCCTGATGTCATATGTTGCATGTTGTCTTGTAAAAAAAAAAAAAAAAAAAGACAAACCCAACAATCTTTTGGAAAAAAAAGAATGGATTTGTAGCATTTTGAAACAAAAAATAAATAAACTTTGAATTTATAATCAACAAAATTGTTGTTTCATTTTACAAAAATTGTTTAACATGTTCAGACTGAGCCAATAGACCATTTTAACAGGATAAATTGAATATTAACAAAATGTATGGGTCTAGGTAAAAAAAAAATATTTTCATGAAAACTATTAAAATGGATTTATAGCGTTTTGGAAAAGAGCTCCTCATGTGTTAGTGTATTGTGTTAGTGTGTTATTTTATTTAGAAAATAAGTGTTAGAGTTTAGTTTACAATGTGTGATTTTGACCATGAAATTAACCGTTTTGCCAATTGTGTGTGGTAGGTGTGGTGGTGTGTTAAGAGTTTAGGAAATTTGTTAAAAGTGTTGAAAAAATTGTCATAGCGATTGTAAAAAACTGTAACAGGCTAGTTGATAAACTAATAAAATAAAGATTAAATTAAAGTGATAACCGTATAATTGCTTGATCCTGTCACCATCATACAAAGCACAAACGAAGATATATTAACAGAATTTTTTTTTAAGGGCCTCATTGATTAATTTTGCCTGGGGCCCCCACTCAAAGTTGGTTCGCCTCTGACCATCAGTCAAAATTGTCTGGCACCACCCATGCCTAAGATCATGTGTGTAAAGAAAAGTCATATTTAGCATGCTAGTTTGGAAACATGTCCAAATAACTTGATTGGGCTCAATTACATTTAGTTCATCCTACATGGAATTATTTGAGTAGAGATAAAAAGTTTCAATCATGTGGAACCACTTGTCCATGACTGAATCAAGTTCAATCAAAGAAGATATTTTTTTAACAGATGAAAATCAATATTTTCAGTGGGTTCAAAAGCATCTGAGATTTATTGTGTGAATGTTAAATACAATGCTTTCACAGTTTAAGACTGATTTATGACCTTCAACACAGGAGCCAGGACCTCACACAGGCAGTGTTAATTTCGTTGACGAATCATTTTCGTGATAATTTTTGTCAACAACCTTTTTTCACTGACGAAAACGAGACGATAACTAAATAAAAAACAGTTTTGGATGACAAAAACAAATGACGAAAATCTACTATCATTTTTGTCAACAAATAAAAACGAGACGAAAATGTTTTTAAAAAACAAACAAAAAAAGTGATTTGTGCTCTGTTTTGTGTATTTTTGCGTTTGAACGGTCAAAACACAATTATGTCAAAATGTCAGTTTTATATAAGTAACAGTCGGTTATGTAAATGCTTAATCAATGCATTACAATTTAACTAAACTCATTAGATTTTAGTCAACTAAATCTACTGAAGATTTAGTCGACTAAAATCTTATTAGATTTAGTCAACTAAAACTAATTCAGGTGACTTATATATGACTAAAACTAAATGGTATTTTAGTCAAAAGACTGACTAAAACTAAATCAAAATTTGCTGTCAAAATTAACACTGGCCATTAGTAATCATCTTTTTCCGTTCACAGAAATGCCCCATGATGAAGACAACCTTCTCTTGCACTCCATACGCACGTTACGAATACTTGATGGAGCGGTCTATCTCAAATGCATAGCACTTTCTTTGGTAATTCATAGAATTCAGGTGAACAAGTGGAACGAATCTAACACTATTATTCTCTTCAGGACTCTTTACGAACACATTAATACAGTCAAGCTCTTTAAACACATCCAATCAGCTCATTTCCAGCCAGGTTCTCCCAAAAGATACACGTGTCCGCATACTATAACTAGACAACTTATGCTCCCTTCGTAGCCACTGGCAACGGATTCATGCGCCGAGGCATGTGGCTCGACACGGCTGCGTGTTGCAGGGGTTTAAAGTCAGGGACTCTGACGTTATGGGCTTTTTAATGAGAGGAGAGATGCAGGCAGAGAGGCCACGAGTGTGATGGAGTAATCCACTGCTGAATTATTCATAGCAACATGTGAAATGAAACATGGCTGAGATTAGCGCTTTTCTGCTCATCACTCCTGTCCCCTGTGGACTCCACAAACCGCCACCACGGACGAGATTTAACTCACTTTCTTCGAAGTCGCACCGGATCACACGGATGAGTGTATACGCTTGGCTTTGGTTGCTTGTCATTATGGTGGTTTACGTGAGCATTTGCAAATGATAGAATCTGATTGAGTTAGATTGTGTGAGCCTAATTCCCTGAGATACAAGATATGACACTCATGCTTTATTGAAAAGGAGAAATACCTTTTACCAGCTTGAATAATGGCTGCTCTAAAATTTGTAAAAAGCTGCATGCAAACTTTTAAAGACGTGAGCTTTTAATCCTTAACTCCGTACTCCGAGCAAGATAACAAACATGATTAAATGTTGTGTGTGACTGAATATGTATAGGTTTTTGCCAGGAGAGAAGCGGTAAATTGTTTGCCAGATGAAATGAGTCACTCCAAATGTCATCACGGATGCCACTGAATCTGAGCCCTGCAAATTGCTGCACCTTCATGAAACGCGGAGCCTGGCAGATTTTGTTTACATCTATTAAGATGATGGTTATCTAATGGCATATGAACAGCTGGGGGTTAATAGCTGCTGGAGAATTGACTTGAATAAGCAGGGCACATCTCAGTGGTCTGGAGAATTAGCAGTATGAAAAACAACACTTTTACAGATTCATGATCTTCGCTGAGTTGGTATACAGATTTGTGACACCTTGTTTTGCCCTCTGTTCAGATGTCTAGAAAGTTTTGGGTTGTTCAGGCTTTTACTCTCCATGCTATATTTTTCTTTACTAAGTCATATTTCTGACCTCTTCCTGGGAGTTTGAATTGTTTGTTGCCAGAGGCGTTTCTGGAGGGCAGCGCTTAGAAAGCCTAGTCACAACTTTCCTGCTGCCAGACAGAGTCACCTATAGAAAGCCTTCAAACACTTAACTCGGACATATCCAACATGCTTTTGTGTTGTCACCCCATGGTGTGGACTGAAATCATGAACACATGGCACTAACACAACAGAGATTTAGGATCTGTCTTTTGCTTTCTGTCATCTTTTATTTTCTGTCCCTTTCTCTAAATTTATCTCTAAAACTTGGTGAACAGGCTTTAACTTTCAGCTTCATGTGCAACTGACATGCCACCATTAAATGTAACCTAGTTAAAGATCTGGGGCCCATAGACCTTTCTCACAAAAAACGGAAATACGTAATTGTTGCGGATCCGGAGTTCCTGTCAAGCGCCAACACATCAGAAAAGCATACCCGGCCAAGAGAAAATGGATCAGCGAGTCTACACAACTTCGCTAATGGATTTGCCAAATAATTACATTTGATGGAAATGAACAATTAGGCCTATTTACATAAGTCTCACATTACGTAGCTACAAAGAACCAGCGTTACATGACGTCTTCCTTGACCAAGATGATATCTTGTTTGTGCAGACATTGGCTACAGTTCAAAATAGTTTAAACATCACGCAGTGTGCACAATTCTATTTTTTAACATACAACATAATACTTTTAATAAAATTATATATGTTTTTATTTTAAAAGACTATAATACTGTATGTTTACAATATAATACAAAATGTTGATTAACATCACGTTATGTTTTAAAACAAAATAAATTCACAATATGTATGGAGGCATTTTGCAAAAGTGAATTTTATATATATTAAATAAAATATCATACATTTTTAAAATAAAAAATATATACACAACTCACGAGGCAACATCCATTTAAGCATGCGTGTTTATTTTAGTAGTCAGTGTACAGCCTGAGAAACATTTAAATAGATTTCAGTTAATAATGGTTATATACATATAATGGTTATATATATATATATATATATATATATATATAAATATTAGTTTAAAAAAGAAATCGTTTTATATTTCCACACAGAGGTGCGTCATATGCCGCTTTGCGTTGAAAGGCTTGTAAGTTAGGACATGAGCAGGGATGTTCGGTCCTTCATCCCGCAGGATAGCCTGAATCCATTTCCGTCAAACTCCACCATCAACAGGGAAGGAATGAAACGACAGATATAGATGCTTTCGGGAATAACAAGAACAGCCCGGTAAGCTACAATCACACTTGCTCGTTACTTGTGCCATTTGTTTACCTGTATCCCTGCCTGGCGAGGAAGAAGATTATCACGACGATTGCGTATTTCCGGTCGCAAATACGGAAGTTGTGAGAAAGGTCTATTCTTTGTATGTGGATTACTCAGTTATCTCGATTTTACTGTTGATGATCCTAGATTGTTGGGTTCTTCAATGCTCATCCTGGAGTTGCTGTCATAGCAAGTGCATAAGCTCAAACCTGAGGGGCTGGCTTATTTGACATGAACAAGATTAGGGTTATTTTTAAAGGTGACAGTCTGTCCCAGAACCAAAGCAATGAATCATTTGACATGTAAATGTAAATATGATATTATGTGCATAGTAATAATCATTTTAATCCTCTGACCCTTTCTGTCATTGTTGACCAAAACCTTTTTTTTTACTTTTAGTTTTTTTGGTAACACTAAATCTGGCCCTTATACTCCTCACTGTCAAAATTGACTGCATTAGAAATGAATGGGAAACTAATTTCATCTAGATGATATGTTTGGTGCTGCGCCCAACCAAAATCTTTCTCAAAATGTTTTGCGCTATCAACGCAGCTTTAGAGTAAAACATATTTTGGAAAATATATATTTCATATAAAAATAAATTAAGGATGCAATTTTTGTGCATTTTACATTTTTTTCACTTCAGCAAAAAAAGAGACCAAACTTAAGTCTGCACTTCAAAGCATTCAAGATTTATGACAGTTTAAAGGCACAATATGTATCACAGTGTAATATATTTTGTTCACTTGTGTAATTACATTATCCCAATTTTAACCAGTCCCTCCTCATTGAGTCGCCTGTCAATGGCGTCATGTCAGTGTTATCCTCAGTTTCCGCTTTTACTGCTGTAGAAACTATGGCAACACAGTGAGTTTCATGAAAAAATGCATAAGTAGCATCTAGCACATCACTCTGTTGTTGTTTCTAGCAAGCCAATCTGCTGTTGTTTTTCACTGTTGTCATCAACCACAATTATTCGTTATCATTGCAGCAGGTTCTGTCACCAAGAAATGTAAACGTACGGGTGAATCAAATTACCCAAGAAGAGTTCTGGAAGAAGAGAAATAAAACAAGGATCAATATCACTGTCTGCTTAAAAAGTTTGGTGAACAAGTCTATGGCAGTGTAATTAAACACAGTTTAACAACATGTTGCTGGTGCTGTTTTTGCAAATGCTGTGGGTTCAAATGTACTTTTACTATGATTCTTTCTTAACACGTAAAGCTGCGCTGCATTACCCAACCATTTAACATATAAAGTGACAAGTATGAGAAGTAATTTAGTATTAAACATCACATTACGTGCAGCTAATTCATTAGAATGAAATAAAATCATGTGATCAAATGTAACGTTTATAAAACTTTATTTCATTACCTCATCCATGAGCATGATTTGTGAGTCCCGTCGGATTGATTTCCATTGGCGGTATAGGTTGAGATGACAACTCCCATCACAGTGTCATTAAGCTATGCCTTTGTTATTGTTTTGAACATGTGACCTCTGGTGGCGAAAATTACATACTGTGATTCTAAGTTGGGAATTTCATTTTCAGGTCCATGCTTAATAAGGGTTATAACTACTGCATAAATATAATATAGTCCCATAAAATCCCCTAAACATATAAAATCATAATCTAACTAAAATATAGTACATTAATTTCATTTAAATAAAAAGGGTAATTTTTTACTGCCATGCAAGAAGCATAAGAGGGTTAAAATTATTTTGAAAATAATTATAACGTTGTGTAGTCTATAATTAGAGACTACTTACTACCAATTTTACTTATTCAGAGATTTATTCCTGGGGTAATAAATATCTCTTAATTTTATTAGAGCCTTGCAGACATTACATACAGTAGTATGAACAGTGCATTCATTTGACAGGTATTATACGGGTGGCTTGATGCTGTGCATGGGATGCAGATAACTTGTAGTAAAATAATGCAGCATAAAAAAAATGCTGTCTGCTGTGCCATTAGAAATATGACCATTATTAAGCCTTAAGAAGCTTTATCCACATCGCATGTAAAATAGAATGAATTGCTAATTACGTTAGGGCTACTCTTGAAACTGAAAAAGCATGTACTCATAGAAATCATAAAAATGGAAATAATTTGGACTCGTGTAACAAACATTTACACATTTAATGTATCTTTTAGAACTTTTTTTTTTGTTTGAGTTTTTGAGTGCCTGCTCTGTCAGTTTCCTTTTTAAATTATATGATGTCATTATGTTGCTGTCTTCATGCCAGCCAATCACTGCATTGCTGATCATGGTTTCGAGTATTTGTATATCTGCCCCGTCCTATGAACGTAAAAAATACATGCAGTTAAATCAGGCAACTTAATCCAGGATATTGTAAAGGTGAATTTCTGTGATTTTTGAAAAACACTGTTGAAAAGTTGACCAGACAGAGTACCAAAACACACTCTCAGTTTTATTTAGTCAATTATTTGGTTAACTCTAGGCTGTCAACAAAAAGGTATTTTTGACATGTTATATTCTGATTAGCTATCTGCAATTTCTGTGATAAAATAGGTAATATCAGTTGTGAATTTTGTTTTCTTTTTTTTATAGGCATGTTTTCTTTTCTGACTTATTTGAATGTATTCAAACTGCCAAGAGTGACATTCTTTACCCAAAACTTGCTGTGCAGAGTGATGAATCTGACAGTATAATATAAAGTGTAATATAAGTCATTTTACAGTGATGGTGCTTCATGGCGCTTTTTTTTGGTCTGCTTCGATATGCTTAAATAATCCAAACTGCTTTCAGTTAAGCCTTGGGATGAGATGTGTGTATTGAACATTAGTTAGATTTGTATAGATTTGCATGGTTAACATGGTGGTTACCATCTCTGCTGCAGGGGAATCCACAAAGGGAATGCCCCTTGTAAAGCAAAAAAGTTGTTAAAGGGGTCATGAACTGGCTTTTTTTTTTATTATTATACTGTTGCCTGAGGTCAACTTGACATTCGCATGGTTTTTACATTCAAAAACATCATAATGAATAAGTAATAGGCTATTTTCTACTCTGGATTTGAGGCTCTCTCAAGACACGATCAGTTTTTATGGGCGTGCCGCACTGAAGACTTGGAAGTAAACGCCCACTGCTAGGATTGGATAAGATTAGCATATATAATGAGCTTCAGCTCCCCTCAGTATGTGGGAATTGTTTTGAAAGCATGTGGAGAAACGCTCACAGGGCTTGCAAAATGCCTTTTTCAAACAAACACAATGATTTATCTCTCATCCACCCGCGATTGATTGGAATGTAATTTTTTTAAATTACTTGGCCGGCCTGATCAGCACCCGCAAGGAAGGAATGTAATTTCACTATTGAAGATAGTAAATCCCGTAGGCAGCCCGTAGGCAGGTCGGGCTTATGTTCTGGTAGCCCGTCTGAAAAACACATAGGCCCGGGACGTTGGGTTTTGCGAGCCCTGGCCCATAATGTTACAAGTCCGAGTCTGATCACGAATTAACCAATAACACCTCAAATAAAGGATTCTCCAGGTTGTGAAAGCGTGCTAAGGTATGTTCAATTAGACACTTACACATAATCAATACAATCTGTAACAATGCAATTCTATCACATATAAAAAAACATGTTTTACTCACATAAGTGTGTTGCACCATTCCTGTCGGATCCAATATAGAAGGCACAGCATTGTGTTTTAATCTCAATATTTCTGCGAATCCAGTCTCGACCTGTATCTTGTTTACAAACGATTCTGCGGTGAAATGAAGCGAACAAACACACAATGTCTTACGCACGTGAGCTGGAAGTGGCACGTTTATTGCTCGTTAGCGCGATCCGTTTAGCTCCACAAGTTGGTGGGTGGGGCTACAGAAGCAGGCGTACATATTTATCTGTTGAGGCGGCATTTCTACATTCTATAATGTCAATGGTCGACATATTCTGAAATCGATCATTTGCTGGACCTGGTGTCAATAAAAGCTTTTCTTTGACTAACAAGGACGTTTTCAGTTTCGAAACTTACAGGATATTCTTATATCACGATTAACTTTTATATATCAAAGGCTCAAGGGAAAGTTGATTTCTCAATTCATCACCCCTTTAACAATCAGACAAAAAGGTACTATACAAGACGGCTTTGGAGAGGGAACTAACTACAATCCCATGAAGCTCATCCTTTTTTAATTTAAAAAGGAGGAGAAATATACAACTTCTCATTTACAAATATTTATTGTATATAAAAACAATATATTTTAAGTTTATCGCGAAATATGCAAACATACAAACATTTAACTATTTGGAGAGTGTAGAGTGATTGACTCTATTATGCCATTCGCAGTGCTTCATGGGAGTGGGCAGAGCTAAAGAGATCTTTTGGCATGTGTTGCTTTTTTCGACGCTGTTATTTTCTCTATAACATCATGGGTAATGTAGTTTTTCACCGGGAATTCCATTGTTAAACATGATTATTTAAAAAAATGTATTGAAATAATTTTCATCGGCTTCATCAGAAGCAAATGCCATGGATTAACAACCTTGCAGCTTACAGTATAGGTCTGTCTTTAAAGGTTTATAAATTATCTTTAATAATAATAATTAAAGCTGCAAGCAGCATTTATCGGGGTTCAAGCAGTTAAGGCCTTTAAGGCCTTTAAGCACACAAGCATCAAAAGACATTAAGTTTTATTTAGCAAGCATTTAACACAGCCATCATAGATGAAAAAGTCAATTTACAGCCTATACAGGCAGTTTACCATATGAAATATATGGTTTTAAAGCGTTTTTACAGTTATAGCACCTTTTGCCTGAGTATTCTTATAGTCTTGCCTGAGCTCCACCACTTTTATTAGTAGTACTCAAAGTGTGCCCATACTGTATATATGTGTCAGATTTGTTGTAAATATGTAATTTTAATAAGGAGTTTAGACAATTATATTCAGTGGCGTAACGAACAAGCCAACACCGGGCCCTTAAGTAGGATTATCAAGGCGGGCCCCTTGATGACGCAATTGATGACGCAATGTCCGCGAGTAGGCTACCATGAATAGGGCAGGATATGATCATACACAGCATATAAGAGATGAGATGACTAACAAAATCAGGAGTAGCCTACGCTCACCAAAAACAAAAACAAAAAAACAAAAAAAAAACAATGGGGACAGCGCACTATAAAACATTGTTAGGCCTAGGTCCAAATACATAAAAAAGATGCTCTCTTACATTATAGTGGGATTTCCTATGTGCAACTGCATAGTTGTCGATTAGATCAGGATTGTGCGCACAGGCAATAGGCTTGTTTGAGATGCGCCTTGCCTCGTCTGAAATGTATGCAAGAGTAGGCGGCTGCAGTGAGAGAAGGAGTGAAAAAAGCGCAGGCAAGCCGGACAGTTCTCTCTACTCACAGTGGATCTGACACCTGCGAGATCAAAGATGGATATCGCGGGATTCACGCTCGTGCACAGTTTTGCTAATAAACTGGATGTAATTCAAGTTATGTTGCTTTTATATGAAAATAAATAAAATGAACAAGACTCCCAAAGTACTTGTTATTTAATTCCATTCCAAATACATGTTTATCAATATTTCTTTCTTTAATACAGACATATGTGTTTTTATTTTTATTTTTTATAAAAAATTAATTGCATAACCCAAAGAGATCGCACTGTCAGATATTTTGGGAATATTCACAAACAACATATACACATAAAACATGATATTAGAGTTTTAAAATCAAACATTTTAAAAGAGAACAATACATCACAGTTGTTTAAACCAATGAGCATTAAGCTGTGTCGTCAGCAAGTCGTTTCCCATCATGCTTTTGATCAGCGCAGTTGGTGGAGAGCAACTGCACGCGACTGCAGAATCCGACACACGGACCGCACTCGGACACATTTCTATCCGGCATGCATCTCGCGCTGATCACCGGTGATCGGTTCTGCGCAGATTTTGCTCATCTCAAACAAGCCTATTCTCAATTGACCCTTCGCAGGGAGTTTGATTGACAGGCGATCTGACTAATCATAATCCGCTATTGTGTCCAACAAAGCAGTCAGGAAAGTTAGTAGATTAACATAGGAGGATTTAAATTTGAAAAACAAAGTGTACTGACGTCTTAGCACTTTAAAACAACATTCCTTTTATGTTCATTCATGTTTATTTTAATGATATAAATTAACTAGAAAGAAGAGATGATCGGTTCACAAGCAGCTTTAACTGAGCCTCGAGTCTACAACGATCTATCAGACACATTAAAGAGTCACAAAATGGTATTTATTGTTTAAATGTCTCTAAAAAATGACTACATTTGAAAGGTGAGACTGTTTCATATCAAAAGTACTTGTCTGTCAGCACGCAGTCTTTTCTCTGGTTCGCAATATATTTTTCACTGCGTGAGAACTTGGTGTGGTGTGAGAGTGGCGTCGCTTGTCAGACATAGCAACAGTAACTAAAGTGGGCGGGTCTTTGCGAACGGTCATTGACAGTATGGACGGGGATTCGCCAGTCCCAATTCAAAACAAATTTAATCACAATCCATCATTGTTTGTTTCAAACATGTGAGAGCATCAAAATGATCCATGGGGGAAATTGATTGGATTTCATTTTTTTTAATTTTATTTCCTATCATAATTTTAACAATTTGGCATTATTGTTTAGCTATGTTTTCAAATTTCCTTAGTTTTTTTGTTGTTGTCTCGATCAAACTAACAGCTTTGAAGATAACCACAATTTTTTAAAGCTCTAAATGACACTTACAAAAACCATTAGGCGAAACCTGGCATGTTTGGTATTGTTGGACTCGGCAAGGATTCTTAGGAGGTCACTCCTGTGAAAAAAACACGGGCTTGAAACTTCTAAGGCTCCTTCAAGGCATTGTGCCAATGAGTTTTTTGAGATACACCAATGTTCTCATAGACTATCATGACACCCTGGACAAAGACACTGCATGCCAATTTTCAATAGACTAACGGTTGGGTGCGCTTATAGCTATTTTCATGATTTTTTTCACTGTAATAGCTCCACCAAGTGGCCAATTGTCACAATTTTTTTCATGTCAACTCAGATTGAGTTTATGAACATGTGTCCCACGTTTAGAGAAAATATCTCTTTCCGTTCACAAGTTATAACCATTTTATAGCGCCACCAAGTGGCCAATTGTCATGATTTTTTCCCACATGACCTCAGAATGAGCTTACAAAGATGTATCCCAAGTTTAGCAAAAAAAATCTCTTTCCGTTCACAATTTATAACCATTTTAGTAAAAATGGCCCTGGTGCCATCAAAGATTTTGGTTCCCCTTATCGACCGTTAATTGAAATTTTGAATTTTTTGGATGATTATTGATTGTCAGAATCCAGAGAATAGTCTTGCAGTGGTTTGGTTCTGATCAGGCCAAAAACCTAGGAGAAGTCAGCAAAAATAGGTGTTTCAAAAAAATGCAATTTACTCAAAATCGGAGATCCGCCTCGAGCCACGGATTCCAACGATATAAGACACTTGATCCTGGGACAAACAGTCTAAGAGTTATGAGCAATTTTGAACTTTTGGTTTCTGTAGCGCCACCTATGGGCCATTCGGGGTCATACTCTGATAGGTTGTCCCCAAATTGAGGCCTACCATCTGGCCCGGTTTCATGTCTCTAGGCCTTACGGTTTGGCCTGCACGATGTGTTTTACAAATCCTTACAATTACAATAGGGTTTCAGCATTTCATGCTTGAACCCCTAATAATACTAATAATAATGCTCTATTTATATAGCACCATTCCAAAGCTCAAGGATGCTTTACAATGTAAATATAATAAAGTGAATATATTATTAGCAATAGAGTAGGCAATGAGAACAGACAATAATACAAGCCATATATAATAGATAAGAAAACAATCAATAGTTTTTTTTAACTTCCAGAACCCTACAAATCCAGATCCCAACAAATACATTTGAATATTCTAAATCTGGCCATCATACAACTGTTATTTTTACACTCTGTCAACAGGATTAAAGCAATGATACATACAATTGTTTGGGGGGGATGTGTACCAGCCTTAGGTTATTACACAGGTCTTAGTTTAATGAACCTGGCAGATCTGCATGCCATATACATCTCTAGTCTTCATATACAATATGGCAGAGTTCACGAGGAAGTCAGGCTGTCCGGGGCTTAATTAACCCAGCCATAAAGGACAGCTCATTGCAGTGGTGAATGCCATTGAGGCCTCCACTGCTGTAGTTCCCAAAGGGATCAGGGCTAATTGCAAATACAACCTTAGCATGGGACATTGCCTTGAGGAGACATGGAAGTAGCGCTGTACGCCTGTTAATGAAGCTATGGAGAACGGCGTCGCTCAGAAACTGCCGTGCGCTTCGAGATTGGATGGCTGCAATTCGCCAACTTCAATCATTTTGCTGATATATGTGGTATTCAACTCGATGATAATTAGGTCTGTTTTAGAGAGGCGGTTAACGAAGTTACTGGAGTGTGACAGTGTATGTGGGCAAAGGACCGTAATCTGGCCTTAAAATGAAATAATAGACAATAAAAATGATTTATTAAAATGCACAAGTAAATAACAAAAATAGAAATATTTTGCTGGATCTGTTGAGGTGCCTTTCCTCTCTCTTCATCTCCCACAATGACTGTCTCACACACATAAAATGCATTCACTCCCACACAAATATAAACATCAGCTGTGTTGATAAAAACAAACACCGGTCTAAGGAGGTCATGTTGATTCAGTCGGTTTTCGAACGTGTCGTGTGCACCATTGTGCCCTGTGTGGGTACGATAGGGTGACTCTCCTGGGGACCAAAATGTGAGGATTAAGCTAAATGAGTTTGTCAGGTTCACTGTTTCAATCCCCTCTACTCAACAAAAGAAAAGGCACTTTTGGGATTTTAATATCCTTTGCTCTGCAATCCTGCTTTCTTGCAGCCAGCAGTTTATGAGGCTTATTTTTCTCCCCTTTGCAGTGGCAAGATTAGTATGAGGCGAAGAAAGCCTCGTTTGAATTTTAAAAGCTGTAGGGTAAAATGGATTCCCCTTTTTTGATATCTATCTTTCTGTTTTAATCATTATTTTCTTATATATATATATATATATATATATATATATATATATATATATATATATATATATATATATATATATATATATATATATTTCCACCAATTTCCTTTCCTTTCTCTTTCTACTGAGATTAAATTATTGATCTGATGACATTCACAAAAGCAGCCCACCTTGACACTGTATGTAGAGAGGAAAGCATGATTTGAACAGCGTGGCGAATGTAACACTTTGAAAAAAAGAGAACTCCCTCTCACATTTTAACGCAGAGTAAATCAATAGAGTGCATGTGTCACCCATGTAACAGTGATGTGTATTGGCCTTTTGATTTTTGCATTGTTGTGAGTGTCAGCCACACTGTTTTGAGCTGCTATATTCGCTCCATTTTTCCATTTTTATGTCCATCCAATTCACTTTTTTTCAAAATAGCTTATATAGCAGTGTTTATGTTGTAAGCAGTATTTAGTATACACATTTTGTATATACACATTTTGTATATGCATAGGATACCTTAAATGGCCTACAACATTTGTCAAAATGTGTGATAAAGACCTTTCTAGATAACAAATCATTCAGAAGTAATATTGTTAACATACATTTTTTTTTCTTTATCTTTGATATATTTTTGATACATTTCTTTTTTAGAATGCCATGAGGTTCGACATTCTTACACAAACTGGACCAAAAATATATTCAATGTTTTCAGGATAATAACTGAACACCATTTGAGGTCTGTTTCATATGGAAATAAAATCTAAAATAGAATATGCATTGCATACAGTGTAGGCACAGTAAGCAGCTAGTATTCTATTCCATAGACTGCATTGGAGCATGTGAGCTTCTGCTAAGCGATAAATATAATATTATAGCACACTTCACTTTTAAAAAGGTTCTTTATTGGCATGAAGAACCTTTAACATTAATGGAACCTTTCCATTGCACAGGTTCTTTTAGTGAAAAAAGACTCTAGATTATTAAAACGTTCTTCATTCTTAGAATAAAAGTTTTATTTTAAGAATTGCTCACTGAAAGGTTCTTTGGGGAACCGTAAAAGGTTTCTTTTATGGCATCGCTACAAAACCCCTTTTTGAACCTTTATTTTAAGAGTGTAAAATGATGCAATGCTTTGATAAAAAAAAAAAAAAAAAAAAACCTTCTTATGTTTTCCCACTTTTCTGGGATTTAAAGATGATGCTGGAGCTTTTTGTCTGCTTTGATATGTATAATTTATCTAAACTGCTTTGTGAGATGAGATGTGTGTAGTGTTCATGAATTAGTTAGACAGGTCCTCAGGAGATCTGACTCAGGATCTCTGCGATGTTGGAAGCGGTAAGGACTGTGGCATGTTGAACAAACACCGAATCCCTGGCCTTGGTGCAGGCATTGGGTTATCACTCATATTTCATGCTTAGCTTTAGATATTCTATCTATCTCTTCCATATCTCTTTGCCTGTCTGCAATATTGACACAGATGTAATATGTATACTATGTTATGATGTGTGAGGTTTGAAAGTTGTTGTCAGGTTGTCTATATATTGGTGTATACACCCCTCCAAATGAATGAACACAGACGCAGCCGGATCATTTCCATAATGACCAGTGCAATCTACCAGTAAGTGTCTGGTTTAAGATGCATTTTTTTGGGGCAATAAATAATGGCGCAAACCCAGTAAATTGACGAGCGTAAAACCTTTGTAAATCACCTTTTATCATTTAAATACTCTCCTCCCATACATTTTGTGCCTGAAAAAGAAACTCCTACAAATGCATATGCATTTTTGACGCCAAAAGAGGCTTTGCATTGGCGCAAACTGTTAGTAAATCTGGCCCTTAATGTATGATTCATATGTACTATTTTATTGGTTTTTATTGCATTACCTTTGTCTGTGTCATTCACTGTCTATTCTTAAGCTCTAAGAAATAACAGAGAGCGAGGGAATAAAGAAACATGAGAAGCTGCTCTGAAGCAGGTCTGGTAAAAAGGTAGCTATCAGCCTTTGCTTTAGAATGAGACCCATTAATATTAGGCTACATAAATATACAGTTCTTATATCGGTACAGTTCAGTGCAGACCACAGATGTTCCATTATTTAATCAGTGTTTCCCACTGATACAATTCTAATAGTTCACACATGAATTAATTCTGGTGTTGTGTAAGTCATTAACGCCCACAGCATTTGAGTGTGGAATCACAGTATCACCTTCTACAGTGTTTATTGAAAGTCTTAAACTTTTTTTGGCAGTAAGTAGTTAGCTTGTACTAAATAAATCTGTTCATGGACCACACATAATTGAATCTACAATATGTAAAAGCACATCCATTTTAGAATTAATCACTTTTCAATATTAATTGATGTGTATTTTATGAAAATAGACACTAAGTGTCAATAACAACCCACATGTACCAAATTCTATATAAAAGTTTATCCTTTCTTAAAATAAATATTTGATAGCAAGATAGCCAAATTAATTCCTGTATTTTATTGAACTGAAGCTTCTACAACTACTGGACATTTCTGTGGAAAGCTACATGTGGCTATATTTTTTCGATTTTGCAGAAATGTATGCATGTTGCAGCCCAGGCTCATTGGAAAAACATGCCTGTGGCAACATTTTTGCAAAGTGCAAAATACATTGTGTCATGCACATTTTTTCAATAGTTTCAAAGTGTTTAGTTTCTTCCGGAACAGATGATGGTGAATCTGGCAATGTTTTATTATGTAGTTTTTTTGTACATATCACAGCAGTTCTGAATTTAAATGTCTGGTGAGTGGCGCTAAAAGCTTAATGCTCCATTATGTTAAATAATGTACACCTACACTAAACCCGAAACCTACCCGATACTGTTCAACAAAAGCAAATGTGACAAAAAAAAAATCGTAACCATGCCATTTTAGCTTGTGTTTTGAAGTCTCATCTTTGAGTGTTTATCATGGTTTGTCTTTCACGAGATTCGAGCTCTCAGCATTGCAAGTGCAATTCTGTACCAGCTGAGCTGAAAAGCTGAACATATGGAGCTGGTTAAGTGATGCAAACTCCAAAATGTATTCGTTTACAAAACATGCACTATGATAAAAAAAATAAAATAATAATCTTGAGGTCATAACATAATATTGTGCAAGGGGCCACATCAAAAACAAGTCACTGATCCATAATCTGCCCCTGTAATCATACGCGTGTTAAGAAAACAATAAAAAGCTTGCTGTTTTACTGCCTCTAGTGTTAATTTCTGTTGGAAACTATGTACGATTTTGCGTTATGCTAAATTTGAATTTTGTTTGAATTTTTCACAAGTTCTGCAAGTATTTTAATATGAAACTTTATCCTTAACAGTAGAGCTCTACCTCTTAAGGAATGCGTTTCCATTGCTAATATCTTAAATGATAGCAGGTTACACATTATACTATAATCTCCAGTTGAGGTGTCATAAGGGCTTGATGGAGAAATATGATTCCCCTCTAGCAAACCGTGACCACGGTTGAACAACCAATTTATCACTTTCACATGATTCTTATTAAACCCATGTTACTTTGGATCAAATAAAAACACAAATAGAAATTCACATGCACACTTGTCATCCAGAAGACTGGTGTGAATTGTGCAAGTTGATATGTGGAGTTTGAGCAGAGGGGACGCCAACCTTGAAGGTGGCACTTCTTCATCCATGAATGCTTCATTCACAACTCCTTATGCTCAAATGTATCACAACTCAAAACCTTGAGAGGACCTTGAAAAATCTCTCTATGCTCATCTATTTTTCATGATGCCTTGTCAGATGGAATTATAGTATGTTGCCATGTTCTCGTGAAGAATACAGGGAATTTATTAGTGTGGTTTTCCTCAGCCCTGTGAATGTTTATCCTCTGCTGGTTTGCATTTTGTCAGGGTTTGGTGGCACTTAGCCACCGTGTTTGTCTGTGTCCCAAAAGCTTTAAACAGGAAGATTGGACTTTAAGTAAACAAGCAAACAAGTTCTGTATTTCAAGCAAGATAATCACGTAGGAGTTTGCAGAGGCTGGTATCCCTGAATACACACTCCTCATCCCCTTCCCGGTTTGAGTCATACCATATCGCAAATGCAACACCCACATGCACACACTCGCTTTTTTTTTCTTCGTTTTTTGACAGCCGTCAAATCTTGTACCTTAATCTCGTGTGGCTGGTTCTGTAAAATGTACCATCTTGTGAAGTGACGACACTGTTAAAAGCATCTACCAGATACAACCAAATCACGCTAAATTAAACATGTTTCATTTTCTCCAAAATGGAATTGGACAGGCTTTTAATTTGTCGGTCTGTCAGGGAGCATTGCCACATCCATCCATTATGGGTCTGCCTGTCCTCAAACAGAAATCGATAGGAGGAAATTCTAGCTGTCAGATTGTCTTTAAAAATGTAGGAAGGCAGCTCATTCCAGTTATCACTTCAGAATGAAAGCAGAACAATGTTGTTACATCCCTCAACAGAAAAAAAAAAGCTGTGTTACAGATATATGATTAAACTCTCGGTGGGCATCTGTCTGCTGCCTGGATATTCCTGGGGCACAGAGATACAGCCCTGCATTTTCTTTATCTGATGGGTCGATCGTGATATTTCCTGTGCAACATTCTCGGGGCGTTAGCCTTTTGTTTTTTTTAAAGTGCAGAAAATAAAAATATGTGAAAATCTGTAGAGGATGAAAAGCAAAATAAGAAATCCTATATGTTTAGTTGCCATTTAGTTTAAAGTAATTTACAAGATCACATTGTTTATCTTGATCTAGTTAATGAGTTGCTTGATCCCAGATAACCTGAATGCCACCAGCTTACATCCTTTACCCTTTCTGTTTTTATTTTGTTGGGATGTCATGCTTAATGAAACCTCATAGGAATGCTAAAGGAGCACATGTGTGTGTGCGCATGTTTGTGTGTGTGTGTGTGTGAGAGAGAGAGAGAGAGAGAATTACACAATAACTTGTTGTACAAGCCCAATTAGTGCATGCTTGACTGATCGCATAAACTGTGGAAATGAAAAATCCAATCCTATGCTTAACACATTTGGAAAGAATAAAGCATAAATCGTTTTATCTGCTATATCAAAATAAAATGTAAAATATAGGAATACAGGCAGTAGGTTGATCCATTTAGACGTAATATTTTTTTGAGAACTATCAAATCTTTCTTAATAATGTAGAGTATTATGTTTGTGAATATATAGGAGATTTACATATAAAATTACATAAATATGTTATATGTTAACATTTATTTTTTAAATTAATATTAACATAGATAAACAATACAATTTTACATCATTAATCAATGAAACCTAATGCATTAAATAATGTTAACAAATTGAACCTTTTGTAAAGTGTTACCATTATAAAAAAAAATGTGTCTAGCTTTTGCATGTTGTTGGAGTGCGTAAACCGATAAACTTTTAAAATAAATAGTTTAATATAATTTATAGTGAAACTCACTCAAAATAATACATATTATGTATAATGTATTGCAATAATACTTAATTTTAAGTTTTACCCTTTTCCTGGTGTATTTTTACTCTTAGAAATATTGCCCCTACTGTCAAATGAAATTGTACGTTGCAATTGATTAGAACTGCAGTTGGAGCAAAGAACTGTGGCATATTCCACTTTTTCTTCTACTGCCAAATCATGAGAGCTAATCTTTATAACCTAGTAGAGGCCTCACCACTGTAATAACGCAAACCAGCACGCTACATGCCCATGGCCAAGATGACCGTCAGAGCCCAGAACCATTGAAAGAAAAGACCAGCCCAGCACAGACACTTCATTAACTGATAAGCATCTGGTGAGCTCTCTTCTCTAAGGTCTGTCTCCCTCCTCATCTCTATCTATCAGTCTACAGAAAGCTAACGTATCAGTCAGCAGAAGGAGGCGGGTGAGGGGAAAATGCGATCCTCAAATCTGTCAGGATAATTGTGCGACTGATAAGTCTCCCATGGAGAATCCATCAAAAATGAGCCTTCCTCCATAGTGGGTCTCACACTGTGCTAGTGTTGATGCAGGAAGTCAATAATGTCAATTAGCGTAATAAAAAAGACGAGGAAAAGGGAAAAAAGTGATAAGCCTAATGGTGAAAGGTTGTTGTTGCTCTGATGCACATGCTATTCCCATTAAAGATCAGATATGGCATTGTTATGAAGACTGTGTGCTACCAAAGTCAGACCCGAATTCAGAAATTATGGTTTAGTGTAAATGATTTTGAAATGACAGGACACTCCAATATAGCAGCAACTAAGAAAACATGAGAGCAAAACAAATAAGGATAAAAACGGTCCAGAATATGATAGAAATAAAAAGAACGTCAGCTTTTATAAGGCTCATTTGCCTTTTGAAATGGAATTCAGCTGAACTTGGTCCTGGCATTACCATGAAAAAGAGATCTGCCATTTTGGCCATATAACCAAGCCATAAAAGCTATGTCACATCAACCTACTCAGAACGAGTCCTACAGGCATTAAAGATTAAATTTACAAGCCTCATCATCCACAGATACAACACCGCAGTGTGCTATAAAGCCTCTCTCTTCTGAATAATGTAAAAACATAAGGACATGTAATGGTCTAAGGGTGTTTTTGTGTGTGTGTCATTGCAGCGCTTTGGTGGTGGGTGTGCTCTGGCCTGGCTCTGTTCTCTGAGGGCAGTAAATTGCTGTGTGTGAGGGAGGTAAAGGCAGGGTTTCGGCAACCACAGATCTACGGGTGCCCCTTCCCCTGATTACAGCCTGCCCCTACTCTGTCCAACATTCTAAAAATGTTCAGCATAATGGCACATTAGTGTCCACTGGAGCCTAAAAATGCTCCTACTTTGCATGACACCAAGAGAAAATAGCTTAATCTTTTGTTGCAATATATTAGATACATGCTGAGTTAATGACGAATGTTGTGGTAAAATATTATCTCTTTAACATTTTAACGCAAACTCTCGCCAGAATAATGCTGCTGAAGGAACACTTTCTATTGTAAGTCCTTAGTTAAGTTGAATGTTTCATCAGAAAACATCCTAAATCATAACCCTTAAATGTGTCTCTTCCAAATCTCTCTCTCAGCCTCTAATTTGGTAGATGTCGCAGGTTAAGCAGATCAATAAAGGATTGTATTAAATGCTCAACCCTCATGAATCAACCCTCTTAACATATGCTTCAGCTGAAGCACACTGCTTCCTGAGCTTTGAACGAGGCAAACCATAACTTCATTATAAATGAGTAGAGATCATGTTTCAAATAACATTCAATCATTAAGCACTGCATCACAGCAAAATAGGCTGATGAGTTTGTGTGTGCAACTATGTGTGTCTACATGCACAAACCCATCACACATCTATTCGGGATTAAGACATCACCACATTCCTGTAGCCAGAAATTTGACCATATGATAGTCCATTACAGTGTAAATCTAATTCACTGTATCAGTGAAATCAATTTTCAGAAATCACAGAGAAGCGTAGTGTTTGCTACTTTCTATAACCTCTTATATAGTCACCAGGATTGCATAATTAAATTGAAAAAAGACAAGAGGAAGGAGTTTAGTTTAGAGAAATACAAACCAAATGTTTTCTTTTTTATTGTTGTAACCTCTGTAGACACCTCATAAAAATAGTGTTGCTCAAAATAAGGACAAAAGAAAATTGCTGTTGGAGCGATCTCCATAAAGGAAAGTCCATAATTCACACATTCATTTGAATCCCTTTCTCAAAATCTGAAACCATGTTATGTGTACCTGCAGCAAAACCGTTCAGTCACTGCAACCGTCTCGTAAGTCTAGTAAACTAACATCCAGTTGAGCCCTTGCGCTACTAATCTGAGGCAACTGTTGTAATGCATTTACTAAATCAGCCCTAAAAGCCACTCAAATAAAAATTAATGCAGTAGAGGATCTGAAAGAAATAGGAAAAGCAATCAAAATCCAACTCATGAAACTGGATGGAAAAATCAAAGGATATTCAATCCAATTCGTCAAAAAACCAAGAGGAACATCAGAGTAATAGTTAGAAGGTTAAACTCAAAAAGCAAGCAGGATGTCTGTTCTGGAAACATGTAGTTAGATGCTCGCTGCAAAACTATGGCGCAGCCCGAGAAAAAAAAAAAAAAACATTTGGCTGGGAGCAGCAGAACAGAGGACTCTGTAAATCCAGCTGCTCCATTCTCTCTTGGTGTCCATCCTGTGTTTTGCAATGTTTCGTTTCCTATCTCTTAAGCCAGTCTCATTTATTGCAAGTATAACATTTGGCACAATACAAATTCTTGGTGCTTTTAGAAGATAAGCCTTTAAAGATCAATCAGTGGACAGTTACTTAGAAAGTTCTCTGTATAAATGGGACTTTACTGCATCATATACAGCATGGTCTAAAAATCACAGGTTGCCTCTTTTCAAACAAATCTGACTCCGTTTGCAACATCGTATCAGCCTCATCACATTTTCCCATCTTAAATAAGAGTTACAAGTTAGAAAATAGTTTAATTCATTTTCACTTTTATATAATCTGTTTCTTGTATCATCCCATAGTGGATTAATTTATATATTTATATTAATATATTTATGTATAAGCATGTACAAGAAAAACAGTCTCATTTTTGCACTGGGTACAAAAGTAATGCTGTCTTTTCTGTTGTGCATTCTATTGCATGTTTTCATGATGAACAGAATAAAAGACAGAGCAGGAGAAGGCTGTAGGAATGTTATATCTGTGTTTCCTGTACCTTCTCCTTTGTGTGAGTTTTGATCAGGTAGGGTTCGGGGATGGTGCTGATGGTCGTGGGGCGGGGACGGTGCAGGGAGTTCCCGATGTTGTTCTCTGCCCAAGGAGCAGAGTGTGCTGGTCTGTAGGAGCTGTAGCTGGGTTTGTAGGTGCTGTTGTGATCTCTCAGGCTAGGCAACATCATTCCACTTTCACCTGGTATACTTGTCCCTGCATGGGTGGTAGGAACATTCTCCTCCATCTGAATGACCTCTATAGTCCTAGCAGCTGCCACCGTGCTCCTTTGCTGGTGCCGTTTACGCAGCTTGTAGAAAGCTATGAGCATAACGGCAGCGAGCAAGGTGACTGCCACAAAGCAGCCTATGATGATCTTGGTTGTCTTCATGACCTCGTCAAGACTTGCAGGTGGGCGTGTCGTTCCACGCACAGTCGGCACAGAGACCTGTCGAGGTGTTTGAAGTAAAACGGTCGGTGTAGAGATAAAAACTGGCTGAAAGACGGAAGGGGAGGCGGTTACCGTCTTTGGCTTGATCACTTCCTGTGAGGTGGGCTCTACTTCCTCCACTGTCACTGTAGTGAAGTAACTCAGGTTAGAAGTGTTGAGCTCAGCCGCAGTCACATTCAGGTAGGCCGAAGCATTGGAGTTGCCAGCCATGTTGGTCACCATGCAGGTGTACACACCTGTATCTGCTGACAGCACATTGGAGAAGTTTAGTGTCCCGTCATTGAGCACTGATATCCGTGGGTGATTAGAGCCATGGGTCAAAACTGTTCCATTAGGCAGGAGCCATCTAACTGATGACATAGGGGCCGTGCGACATTTGAGCTCAGCTACACGTTCAGCAGAGATGTTAAGATCCCTTGGGGCATCCAGTATGAAAGGTGCTGAGCACTGGAAAGTGCTCTGGTCCACCTCCACCAGGTAGCGTCCACGTAAGTAAGCAGGGGTGTGGCAGCGGCCACAACAGGTGGAATTAGTGGGAATATACTCCCTCAGCCACCAAGCCAACCACACAACATCACAGTCACACCGCCAAGGGTTGTGGTGCAAATGAAGCTCCACCAGGTAACTCAAGGGCGCAAAAAGGTCATGGGGCAAAGAGCTAAGGTTATTATGGGCCAGGTTGAGCTCAACCAAGGCTGTGACATCATCAAATGCATTTCTCTCTATAGTGGTGATCCGAGAGTTCATAATCCACAGTTTTTTTAGGGATTTCAAACCCCTGAAGGATCCAGGTTTTATCTCTGGAAAGTAGTTCTCAGACATTTCTAGCTCCTCCAGCCCCACCAAAGGGGTCAGGACTGGCATCTCCCGCAGGTTACACATTCCAAGGTTTAAGTATTTCAAGTTGTATAATCCCTCAAAAGCACCCTCAGAAATATACTCCAGCTTCTTTAACTCTCCAAGATCCAGACGCATTAAAGATGGTACGCGGTTAAATGCGTAGGAAGGTATGCTTTCGATAGGGTTGTTCCTGAGCCATAATTCCCGCAGTTTAGACAAGTACTCAAAAGCACCACTTGGGATCACCGTCAATCGGTTGTCGAACAGCTCCAGTGTGTTGAGGCTGTTGAGGCCGCTGAAGGCCCCTACCTCGATCTGCCGAATAGAGTTTCTGCCCAGTTGCAGTACCTCCAGGTGACGGAGGTGTTGAAAGGTGCCAGCTTCAATTGTCTCTATGCTGTTCTCCATCAGGTTTAAATGTCGTGTGGTGGCAGGAATGCCAGGGGGCACTCGAACCAGGCCGCGCCTGGTGCACACCACCTTAACGAACTGGTTACCACAGGAGCAAACAGCAGGGCAGGTCAGTGGTCCGGAGGGGGTGGCGCACACACTCCACGATCGCACCATGAGGTAGACTGCACAGAGCAGGGCTGCGTTCCAGGCACGGTGCACAGTTACCTGCCACAAGAGACTCATGATGTGGCGCGTTCATAATTCAACATCGCGTGGGGATTCGGCTGGGGAACGGAGAACAGTGGCCCTACCCTGGTTTGAGCAAGACTCTGCATCTGTTTGCCATCGACAGTGCAGGATGGTGCTGTGTTAAACACAGAGAGGGAAAGAGAGGGAGAGATGGAGGAAGAAAAAGTTGAATGGAGTAAGGGGAAAAAAGCTGACCTACAGAATAAATATGTTGAAATAGAAGGCACCTACCTCATTAGCTCGGAGTGGTCCTTAGTATAATCCTTTATTTTGAAGCAAAACCCCAACACCATTCACTCATGTTTCCCACTAAGATCACTGCACAACATTTTCAGCTATTTCTCTCATAAAAGTAAAGTGGAGCATGAACTGATTTGACAAAATGGCCCCTATTAATTCCAGAGAGAAGCGGCATTTAGTGAAACTGGTTCAAGGGGTAAGGCCCAGTCAGCTAAGCAGGTGCACGCATCCAGTCAGCTTGGAAAAGATCTCCTCTCAGCTCCCCCATTGATTGTCCTTGGAAGGCGACGCTGAATACCACTGAACAATTTTCACAAGACTCCATTGCCAAAGTACATGCACATTAAACCAAGGAAAATATAAAAAGAAAAAAAGAAAAGATAAGTGGGAAAAATCCAAAAGTCTTCTCAGATTAGTCTTTCCCCTCGCAGTAGACTAAGCCGCTTTTTTTTTTAGTTTGCCATCGTCCACCCCCCACAACACTTGTTCAGCTGATTAGCCGTGCGCTGATGAATCCAAAAAGGCTAACAGACACACACTGCGGTCATTCCGTCTTGCTTTTTTAACTCACTCCGCTCTCCTGTCTGTCGCTGTAGCAGCTGCGGACTGCCGCGTGCACAGTTAGCAATAATCCATCAATTTCTCCGGAGGGGGGTTTGGGGGTGGTGTTGCGGGAGCAGAAGGGGGGAGGGGGGAAGGAGGACGGGGGAGCAGCAGCAACAGCAGCGCAGCAGCGGTGAAGCTCTCTCCCTATCTGCCGATCGTTTGCTCTTCGTGCTCTCTCTCACTCTTTCTCTGTCTGGCTTCCTCTCTCTCCTTCTTCTTTTCTCTCTCTTTTCAGTATCAGGAAAAAAAGGATTGATGCTGCCGTGTGACGTGTGGCTAATTTCAGAGAGATACCTTGCAGAGGATTCCGTAGTTTGCCCTCCCTCCCCCCGTTGTGGATCCTGCGGTATTCCTTTATTTTCCCTTGTCTTGAGGTAGTAAGTTGTGGCAGTTCGCCTGCACTGGCTGTGAGGCTGCGGGTTGGCAGAGGCTCTGCAGTGGGAGGTGGGCAGAAGAAAAGCATGCGAGGGAGAGAGAGAGACGCGCAAACACGCTCGCGCGCACACGCGGCAGAGAAGACTGTCAACGGCGACAGTGGCGAGAGCAGTGGTCCTCACCTCCAGTGCTCACCCTCCTCTCTGTATTTCTCTCTGTGTGACTGGGTTGCAGGCGGCAGAGTCTTTCTCCTCCTTTTGTCCTTCAGTGGAAACGTGAATGTACTGCTGACGCATCCCGCTCAGAGCAGTGCATTGGTTTGATGCAGTGTTCTTGTGTATTAACACATTCTCCCCCTCCTCGCTGAGTGTACAGCCTCTCTTTCTCTCTCTCAGACACACACACCAATATACTCTCCAAGTCTTCCTGATTCACTTTTCAATGTTTTTCCTTCTCATTCTTAGATTCTTTTTTGTTTCCACTTACCTCCTTTCTTTCTCCTCTCATTTTTTTGTTTCTCCTTCGTCTCTGTCCAAACTTCTCTCTCATGCTGTCTTGCGCACATACACTTTACAAGACTTTCCACTGTACACACTCTTTCCTCACATTTTCATTGTTGATCGATTTTGCTCTTTTTTATGCTCCATTTCTCTTAGTCTGACTTTCTTCTTTGTCTCTGAAAACCTTTCTGTAGAATATATGGGTCTTTCAATGGCATCATTTAAAATTTAATTTTAAATTTGAGAACTATGGAATGGGAAAGATGCTTCTTGGAAATACCGTTATGTAAAGTGCATTTGCATTAAGAATGAATTTCCATGCTTTCATTTGAGTACTCCAGATGAAAACAGACAAGCAAATGAAGACTATAGAAGGCTATAGATGGTGTGACACCATCTTTGTGTTTGCTGACTGTGCTTTCATTGGTCAGTCTTAAGGGACACCACAAAAGCACAGACTAGTGAGAAAGAAGCGGAAAAAAAAGAAGAAGAAAAGAGTGTGGTTTGGAAGCCTGGTCTCATTGTTAATACGTAGGTATTAATACATAACTTTCAAAGACATAAAACATATTATTTTGTACATTTGGATAGATGATTAAATGTCCAATATATGTATCAGCAACATTTAAACATAGCATTATTATGTTTTTACAGCTACAACACGTTAAATATTTACAAATCTTTCATATCATGAAGATATCTGTATAATCTCCTTTTTTTTTTTTTTTTTTACAAATTTATAGATAAACGTAAGATCCCTTAACCCTACTTCCAAACCTAAACGTACCCATTTTATACATAATATAAATAGAATAAAATGTAATGGACAGATATGTGTAGGACAATTACACGTTTAGTAATAATAGCATTAAAAACACTTTATAATCATATTCCTATCCCTAAACCTACCCATAACCATTTCTTAAAACGACATACAGTTATGAAGAAAAACATAACAGACAGACAAGAGTAATCACAATAATTTACAGGTGAGAGCCAATAAGCGTTGTAAAATATGTCATTACGCTTCTTGAGGTTGCAATTTATGTATTGCAACCAATGTAAATAATTTACATTTTAGTGCTGTCAATGTGTAAATATTTTACGTTTTAGTGCTGTCAATATGTCAGTATTATACGTTTCAGTATGTATGAAAACAATAAATGTACGTGTGGTAGAACTACACTTTACTTAAAATACACACATATTCTCATGAGCTCACGCTGGGTTTGGTTAGACAATAAAGCAGCTTGAGCGACATTTGATAACGTGGCAGCCGAGATATGCAGCATTCATAGGATGCAGCCTTCCTTTTGAGAAACACCCATGCAGAGACAAAACTATACTGCACTGTTGCGCTGGCCGATAGACACCTTTGATTTATGCTGCCACCTATCTGTTTGTATGTATTATTGTACAAACTAATGTTTGTAAACTGATGCCATTTTAAGAATGTGTTATTTGCAGTTTTTTAATAGGTGGGTTTCTGAGATAATTAGTAATATCATTGTATAATAATTTTAAGAAGTATTGGGTTGGTCTACTGATATGACATGATTTTTCATCTCATGTGAGTGTACATTATTTTTTAACACATTTTTGCAACAGTACATTTGCTTTGTGCAAAAATGTTTGTATTGTTGTTCCTGTCTACAAGCATTTGCACATTTGCGCCTAGTACAAATTAAAGTGGTAATCTGTTAAGCTTTCCCTTCTGTAGCATTTATATTCTTACTTGAAGTAAACCCGCACAAAATGCTCTCAAGTGGCTCTACATGAAGAGGTTTTAGACCACTGAACTGGCCTTCTGTGCTTCTGTCATCTGGAGACTGAGCAGCAGTGCTAGGTGACATCACACAAGAGACAGCTCTCTCAGGGGTCTTCACACCTCAGGAGCCCAGCTGAGTTCAGTCAAGACCACTGCTGCTCACATCTGCATGCCCATGTTAGCCAGGCATTACATTTCTACTCCATACACATCCGCCGCAAATGTGGACTTTAGCGCTGACTTTATTCATCCGTCCAACCATATCAATTTTCATAACATTGCCCATCACCTCCCCTCTCCATCCTAGCCACAAGAGGAAGTGACATTTTTAAATCCTATGCACCAGACCAAAACACTTTAAACTGCACCTTTTAGTCCAGAACCGGTCATGGTAAGCGCTCTTTGCCTTCATTTGTTATGGTTGCTGAGTAGAGCTGCCAAAAGCACAGAATGGTACTTTTGGATGGTGTCTTATCATCTGTTACAGAGTTAGATGAAGAGTCATAGCACTGTTGGCTGAAGCACCATGGAGCTTTTGCACACCAGGGAGCTGTATGAATTATCCTAGTCTGGGTGTACGGCCAATGCTTTGACCCCCCTATTTAACAACTCACCAGTGGAGGTAATTGATGTCCATGGTGCAGATCCCAGTGCTAATATCATTATAGAGGTCGTATGCATGGAAAGGTCAGGATGGAGCATGCAAGTTCTTCTACGATTCGCTCCGCTTCACAGTGAGCTGCTGAGTTTATTGGAGGTGTCAAACAGCAACCATACAGCAAAGCAGCAAGGCAGAAAAGCTACACTTGCTGAATAGACTGCTAATGATTGATTGCTAATTAATATAAGGGGGAAATTTACATTTTCCTTCCTGACTGACTACAACTAATCTACCATCTTTCTTTTAGTATAAACCGTATTTCCTATATGATATCAAAGTCTTTATATACAGAATCACAGTGCACTTGTATTACTATGAATGGAAGAAAGTGCAACACGCAATATGGCAGAAAAAGTCTCGCCTTCTAAAGAAAAGAGCCAATCGCCGATTGGTAAAGTCATTGTGTCACTGCAGCTGCCGTTAGAAGCTCCGGAGAAAATGGATTCAGTTTATCAGTCACAATGTCAGCACAGGCTTTACAAACAGACTTTTACCATATGGATTCAACAGCACTGCCACAAACAGTGAGTAACAGTGTTCATTAATGCCTGATCTGTGATCAGTGATTTCTGATTTGTAGCTAATCATTCAAGTTCACGCAGACTTTCTTTCGAAATCGTTTAATACTGTTGTTTATGCATCAGTGAATCAAGCCAGTGACTAAACAATCAAATTCACATGGTTTCTTTTAGTAGCATGAAACAAATCTGTTATTTAAATTATTAAACTAGAGAGCGATCAAAGAACACTCTTAGTAATGTTCGGATCTGTCAATCACCCATCGCAAGTTTATCTGCACACTTGCCCAAACTGCCATTATAATGAATGACGCTGTTATGCTGCACAAAGCTCTTACTGCATTCATGCCGATGACGTGTTTGCTGTTAGTTGTGGTGAGAGCATTTTGTGAGAGAATGTGCTGCAATAACGAGATCACTGCATTAACTCGATCAACAGACTATCTGTCTACTCAATGCTCATCACTGCAGCCTTTCATGTTATAGGAATAGATCATAAAATAATGCTATAGTCAACACTTTGGCGATTCTTTCATCTTGACGGCTGTGATGGTAAAAAAAACGTAGTTTAGGGTGTTTAGAGGGGTTCCACATATCACAAAGTTCGTAGAATAAGGAGGAAGATGACAGGTTGCGTGACTGGAACTCGTGTTTTTTCAGAACTCTCAGATACTCTCTCTGGTCCACATGCAGCCCGTCTCTCTCTCCCTGGCAGTGCATGGAGATCTCGCTAAACCACGCCCCCTCCGCCACATAATCTAATACTCATTTCAAATGCAAAGATGTAAGCCAATCACAACAGTGGGCGTTTTCACTGAAGTCTCACCCTTGAAACAGAGCATTCAAGCCAGAGGGCTAATATCAGTATAGAAAAAATGCTTCTAAATTATGACATTTTTTGATGTAAAACCCATACTAACAATATAAGTACACCTCAGGAAACATTATAAAATAATAAAATAATCCATGCCATGGGACCTTTAACTTTAACACAGTGTTAACTGGGAATATAAACTATCTATGTTCTTTTCAGTGTCATATGAAATTGTAAAACAGTGAGGCTCTCTCAGGGGATCAAATATTTCCACTTTCACAGAGATAACATCACAAATGTTTTGTGTAAAAATGTATTATGTTTTTTTATTGCAGAACACGGTCAACACACTTGACACAAATTAACTATATACAAAACCAGGGGTTTAGAACAACAACAAAAAAGTCACAGTGTTGTTGTTTTGTTTTTTTTTTATAAATATTGGTGTTCTGTATATTAACTTGGGGTGTCAATGTAATGTCTTTTTTTCACAATCAGTTATTAAGAAATAACATATTAAAAACCAAATATATTTAGTTACACCCATTGAATGTATGCAAATTCCACAATAAGAAATGTTAATTTCTCAGCTTTTCTTAGATGTTAGATATGTGACTAATTGATTCAAGTGATTAAATAATCAGCCTGTCAGATAATACATTTGATTTGAATTTTTTTTATCAATTGACAGTCCTAATATTACTGTATTCACCACAAAGTGAATATATTAGCTTGGCTGCAATGACTGCAGTTGCTGTGACAACAGTTTGCATGCATTTGAATATGCGTTTTTAACATTGAACTGAAAGAAACAGTGTTTTAGATCAGTGATTTCCTACCAGGGGCGCATGTACAGTACCTTAGGGGTTTTAGTATGCTGGTGTTATATAAAATAATTTTGCATTATAGAACTGAGATTAAAATAACATTTTATATAATTTCTTTAACTTTGTTATAATTACTTTTATTTTATAACATGTTTCAGTTCCATTTAGGAAATACAATTTGCAAATATGTGCAATGCAATTGTGTGGATTCTTGTCGCTAAATATATGTGTACTTGGAATAAATAAAAGTGTAAAAATATCTTATAGAAACTCCCATCGGATTCTAATGTTTCTGTGCCAGCTTATAGATCGGCTCTAGAGACCGTATTTGAGTGTTTGAGAACATGAGTGTGGTTTTGTTTGGTGACCTGGTTGTGGGTAGCTGGTAACAAGCAGATTCTGGAAGGGTGTTGGAGGGGTAGATAGATGGCGGCTGAAATGGGCCCATGTCGATATTGTTCCCTCTGTTCCACATCCCCAGATCCCTCTCTCCCATGCAGATTGAATATGTGGCATGCTGCGTCCCAGTTTCTGTGGCAGTCATATTTGGCGGTCACTGTGAAGGGTGTTAGTGAGCCACAGCGGCCGAGGGGAGTGGATTGTGATGACACCACAGTGCATTCAGCCTGAATATCGGTCAAACTCTGCCTCCGTAACATTTAATAGTACTCGTTGTATACACACTTCATTACGGTAATTACTGCAGAGTGCTGATCATAAGACATGTTGTGCATTCCGGTTGGGACTGGAAGGGGGTTCTGATTGGCATTCAGCGAAATCATTGAGAGTGAATGAATTGGCTCTTGGCTACGAGGCTGTGGATCCTCTATGCTTAGCATAGCATGTTAGCAAAGTGCTGCTCTCAGGACTTTGGGTTCAGTAGGATCGATCTGGGCTGTAATGATGAAATCCCTTTCTGCTCTCCTCACCCTCCATTTTTTTTTTGGAAGGGGGAGGTTAGTTTGATTTATTAGCTGTCTGAATTTGCTCACCCTCATCGACCCTGCTCATGGTGTCATGTAGAGATGTGGCTGTTGCTTAAAGGTGAGGGTCGACACTACTTTATCTCTCTATTTGCCCTATGATCAGTGCTGCTTGACTTACAATGAGCAGTAGTGCCAGTATCTGTTTTTACATCCAACTATGAAACTCAATGCGCCTAACTGCATGGCCATTGTCCAGGTTTTTTATAATTCAGGTCAGTTTTACCAGCAAATTTGATTTTCTGTCTCGTTTGACTGAGAGTAACGGGATATGAGATTACAAATTTTTTATTTTAATTTATATGCTAAATGTGAACTTATTTTCAATGCTTTTTTTAAAGGGGCATACCTTGAGGAATCAAATGTCCCTTCCTTTTTTGAAATACAAGAGCTTTATATACTATGAAAACATACTGTAACTTTCAGAACTCAAAACTCTGGGTTTTAAAAAATACTTTTTTTTTGCTGAGTATTTGAAATTAGTTTGTCAATACAGTTACACTACAGTTTAAAAGTTATCTTAAAAGTTAGTTTAAAATAGCTGTTTTATATTTTAACCCTCTAGGCGCCACGGTCGAGTTTACTCGACAAGATGCGGCACTGAATAAAACGGCCGATTTTGTCAAATAGGGTGTCAAATTTCGTTTGACCTCCCCTCCACTAGATGTCAGACATGTCATACTTCATCCCTGACTCAAAAAAACATCATGCTTATATACAAAATCTTCGAGCAAGAGCGCATTGAATCAGTGCGAACAAACGCGGAGCTAGTGTGCGCGTGAGCCAACTAATCAGAGCAATGTTGTCAACGTCAGCGAGTATTTGCATTAGATTATTATTGTCTAATGGCATCAATAAAGCTTACCCACAATGAAGTGTTGGGTCTTCTATTCGCGGACCCTGATTCTGAAGGGGAATATCTGATGACGGTGATTCAGAAAGTGAAAGTATAGCCCTACACCAAGCACAAACGGTGAATCCTTTGCCCAATGTAGATGGTCATTTGCCCAATGTCAGTGGTGGGAACACAGTGGTGTTTCGCGGGGTCGGAGTGTTCATCGCGAAGTTAGCAGGCGTGTTATGCCGGCTTCACACCGCACGCGTTTTTGCGTTGGCCAGGCAGTGGTGCGCATGGAGAGCGCGAGCCGCGCGCGGCCGTTTTGCATTCACACTGGCAGCGTTTGTCTCACGCAGCTGAACCGCGTGTATTGCAAATACAGTTAGTGGGCAATGTGGAGGCAGGGTATGGAGTCACAATGACAATGACAGTAGTCCGAACTGTGCAAACTCGGCGGGCGTGCGCGCGTCTGTCTCTCGTCTTGTCTCGTATCTCACTCATGATCTCTGCCTTGCCGTGGCGAGTGATCTTTTGAACTAAACAGGTCTTGTCTACTTGTGTTTGTGTGTCATATGAATAATATATATGTGCCCCATACATGGAATCAGAGTGCCTACTGTATGTAGTAAATGGAAAATCTCTACAGCAAAAGGCCAACCGTTGCATGCATTCGGTTTGTTTCTACCATTTATTAGTAACGTTTTACACATTTTGTTTACTATTTACTATTTACCTGAGCATATAGTATTGTGCAATATAGCATACAGAAGGTGAGGGACATTTTTGGGGGAAAGAAGTTCTGCATTTTATCATTTAAACATGTGACTTTTCATCAAAATTCTGTAATCCAAGGTGACCACCGTCATATGACGTCATAATATGCAAATTAGATGGGACAATGTAATCCCTACATAAACTTTGGGTCATCCTTAATATTTCTCTAATTTACATAAAGTCTCTATCTTTTATCACTTTTAAGATATAGCCTTTTCAAATTAAGATGTCAAAATCGAACGTTTTAGGAAAAAACCTCTGGCGCCTAAAGGGTTAAGTACCATTGGCGTGCCATTGAATAATTAAAAAAATAATGCACACCTGAGGTGGTAATACGGTCACGACACGAAGGTCACTTAAATTAGAAAACAGCTATATTAAATTGTAATACTATTTCACAATATCTACTTTTTACTGTATTTTTTAATGGCAACAATGCACGCTATTTGCACTTGGTGTGAATAGACACCCCGTAAAATAATTGCACGCCTAAGAACGTTGGTTAGCCAATCAGATTCAACAGCCCCATAGTATACTATATTTCAAAATATAATTTATTCCTGTGATGGCAAAGCATTCTAAAATTATTATCTGGTGCTAGAGAAACATTTCTTGTTATCATCTATGTTGAAATCAGTTGTGCTGCTTAATATTTTTGTGGAAAATTAAATATGCAAATTTTTTTGGATTCTTTGATTCTTTTGATATATATATATATATATATATATATATATATATATATATATATATATATATATTTATTTTTTTTACATTATAAATGCATTTACTGTGACTTTTGACCAATTTGATGTTGCTGAGTAAAACGTCTCGGTTACGTATGTAACCCTCGTTCCCTGAGGAGGGAACGGAGACGTACGTTAGTGACTAACGAATGGGGGTTTCGCTTAGAAGCCAATTATCTTCGAGAATTCAACAGCGCCCAATGGCAGTGCCAATGCCATGGGCATGCGGAATTTGCATGCGTAACTCCGCCCCACCTCGTGGGTATATAAGGAAGTACGCTGGCAACATCGCATTATGTTACTGCTGCAGGAGCCAAGACTGAACTCCGCGTTCCAGCAGCACGGCTGACGTGGCAGAGGAAACGTACGTCTCCGTTCCCTCCTCAGGGAACGAGGGTTACATACGTAACCGAGACGTTCCCTTTCGTTCAGTCACTACGACGTACGTTAGTGACTAACGAATGGGGGTTCCAATACAACAACGCCACTCAGCCGTCATCCAGTGCCCTGCGTAAGTGAGAGTACCCTGTCGTAAGACTAGTACGGACGAAGGACTCCCACTTATCACAGGAATACCAAGGTACACTGGGAAGCATATCCCAGTGAGGGAATGCCAAGATGCCTACCCGTAGGGAGGACTTAAGAATACACATATGACCCGCTAAGGGCTGCATATGGAAGATCTCTAGGGTACCAGCCGAAGGTGGATTTTTAACCCTAGGGGTGGCAGGGACTTGCCGAGGGAAAGACACCTGCTCGCTGAGGAGGCTTACGGTGGGAATACTCGTGTGGGGGTCGCCGGAGGGGAACCATGCACACGGAGCACCTGGCCGGACATGAGGGTCTGGGCTCGAAAGGGCAGACTGAACTGATGTCGGCGTAAGCAGTGCTGGAGGAGCTCAGGGCTCTCGGGGAGCTCACCTGAGGAAAATATCGCACGTATCCAGTCCGTGGAGTGGAATGGCGAGCAAGCGAAGACACCTGAGCCTGGCCCATTACCGGCCACCCGTAGGGGCGAGTACATAGTCGGACACTGGCTCCACTCGGAGATTGTAGAATCTGGCGAAAGTGTTGGGTGTCGCCCAGCCTGCAGCTCTGCAGATGTCTGTTAGCGAGGCGCCATGCGCTAGAGCCCAAGAGGAGGCCACACTCCGAGTGGAGTGTGCCCTAACCCCAAGGGGACATGGTCGACCTTGCTGCTGGTAAGCCAAAACAATGGTGTCCACTATCCAGTGAGACAACCTCTGTTTCGAGAGAGCACTTCCCTTCCGCTCTCCACCATAACAGACAAAGAGCTGGTCTGAGGTCCTGAAACATCGCGTACTGTCTACATAGGCGCGGAGAGCGCGTACTGGACAGAGCAATGCCAAGGCTGGGTCTGCCTCCTCCAAAGGCAGCGCTTGCAGGTTCACCACCTGGTCTCGGAACGGAGTGGTGGGAACCTTGGGCACATATCCGGGCCGGGGTCTCAGGATCACGTGAGAGTTAGCCGGCCCGAACTCTAGGCACGCTTCGTCAACCGAAAATGCTTGCAGGTCCCCGACCCTCTTAAGCGAGGCCAATGCGGTCAGCAGAGCAGTCTTCATAGACAAGAATTTAATCTCAGCTGACCGCAAAGGCTCAAATGGAGGCCTCTGCAGAGCACTTAAAACTACTGAGAGGTCCCAAGAGGGTACGAGAGGAGAGCGAGGAGGATTCAGTCTCCTCGCCCCCCTCAGGAACCTGATGATCAGGTCGTGCTGACTTACCTTTTTGTCCCCCAGGAGATCGTGGTAGGCAGATATTGCGGCCACATACACTTTAAGGGTGGAAGGAGACAGCCTTCGTTCCACCCCCTCCTGGAGAAACGATAGCACAGACCCGATCGGGCATTTCCAGGGGTCTTCTTGGCGGGAAGAGCACCATGAGACGAAGAGGTTCCACTTCAAAGCATAGAGACGTCGTGTAGACTCAGCTCTAGCCGAAGTGATGGTAGCGACCACCGCAGGTGGAAGACTACTCAAACCTGCCGCGTCCCGTCCAGAAGCCACACGTGGAGCTTCCAGAACGCCGGACGCGGGTGCCAAAGAGTGCCCCGTCTCTGAGAGAGAAGGTCCGGTCTCAGAGGGATAGGCCAGGGAGGGGCTGTCGCAAGGAGTAGAAGTTCTGGGAACCAGGTCTGGCCGTGCCAATACGGGGCGACCAAAATGACCTGCTCCTTGTCCTCCCTGATCTTGCACAGTACCCGTGCAAGAAGGCTCACTGGGGGAAACGCATATTTGCGTAGCCCTGACGGCCAGCTGTGCGCCAGTGCATCCGTGCCGAGGGTGCCCTCGGTCAGAGAATAAAACAGGGAGCAATGGGAAGAGTCCTGGGAGGCAAACAGGTCTACCTGTGCGTCGCCGAACCGTTCCCATATCAGCTGAACCGTCTGGGGATGGAGTCTCCACTCTCCGGGGAGGGGCTGAATCCGTGACAGCTCGTCGGCTGCACAGTTCAACTCTCCCGGGATGTGGACAGCACGAAGGGACCTCAGGTGCTTCTGACTCCATAGAATGAGATGGCGGGCGAGTTGAGACATACGGCGGGAGCGTAGACCGCCCTGGTGGTTGATGTACGCTACTACGGCCGTGTTGTCTGTCCTGACTAGTACATGTTGACCCCTCAGCAACGCTCGGAAGCGGTGCAGGGCGAACCGTACTGCCAGTAACTCGAGGCAATTGACATGCAGAAGGCGCTGGGGTCCTGTCCAGGAGCCCGCGGCTGCTTGTCCATTGCACATGGCACCCCACCCGGTGGATGACGCATCTGTTGACACAACAGTATGCAGGGAAACTCGTTCTAAGGACACTCCGGTCCGTAGAAACTCGAGGTTCGACCACGGGGTGAGAGTCTGTAAGCAGGCCCGAGTCACTTGTACCCGGAGCGTGCCAGACCGCCATGCCCATCTCGGGACTCGATCGCGTAGCCAGTGCTGAAGCGGTCTCATATGAAGCAATCCGAGCGGCGTCACCGCGGCTGCAGATGCCATATGCCCCAGGAGCCTCTGAAACAGTTTCAGTGGAACCGCATTCTTGCCCTCGAGTTGACGAAGGGAAGTCAGCAGAGACTGCGCGCGCTCGCTCGAAAGCTGTGCGCACATGGCGACCGAGTCGATATCCATACCGAGAAAAGAGATCCTCTGCGCGGGGCAAAGTTTGCTCTTCTCCCAGTTGACCCGAAGGCCCAGACGGGCTAGGTGATGGAGCACCTGATCTCTGTGTCCGCAAACCTGCTCCCGAGAGTGACCCAGTATGAGCCAGTCGTCGAGGTAATTCAGGATGCGAACCCCGTGCTGCCGAAGGGGCGCAAGGGCTGCCTCGGCAATCTTCGTAAAGACGCGAGGGGACAGAGATAGCCCGAATGGTAGAACTGCGTACTGATATGCCCGCCCCTCGAAAGCAAACCGTAGGAACGGTCTGTGTCGAGGTAGAATGGAGACATGGAAGTAGGCGTCCTTCAGGTCGATCGCTGCAAACCAATCGTCTGGACGAACGCATTCGAAAAGGCGTTTCGCTGTCAACATCTTGAACGGAAACCGGTGAAGGTAACGGTTCAAGACGCGTAGGTCCAGGATTGGCCGTAGCCCACCGGTCTTTTTGGGTACGATGAAGTACGGGCTGTAAAACCCGGAGTTCATCTCGGCTGGAGGGACAGGTTCGATCGCACCCTTCGCCAGTAGGGTGGCAATCTCCGCTCGCATGACGGGGGCATTGGCCCCGATCATAGTGGAGCGGACTCCCCGGAAGCAGGGAGGAACCTGCGCGAACTGAATCGCGTAGCCGCGCCTGATGGTCCGCGCGACCCAGCGGGACAGCCCTGGAAGCTGAAGCCAGACTTCCAAAAACTGTGCCAGCGGGGTCATTCGGAGCACAGACGTACCCGGTGTGGGCTTGCAGCGATGCAGCGTCACCGGCCCGGACATGGGAGGCTGAGGGGCGTCCCGGTGCGGGGGCACGGTTGACTGCTGCGTCCTGACAGAGGAGACCAGGGAAGGACGCACGTTCCACTGGGGTCTGCTCTGCCAGGAGGCTGGCGACAGAGTGGGATGCGAGTGGCGGGACCCGTGGGTGGCGCGCACTGTCATCGCCGGACTCTGTGGGCTCAGGGATGGGAGTGTTAATTCTTTCTTTGACCAAAATAGGGTGCTGCTGACCCGTGGGCCAGCAGCTGAACAAAGGATTCTCCCCCGGCCCTCCACCGGGGGAAGGAGTGGTCCTGCTACCATCTCCTCGAAAGAATTTCCCATCCCTGAGCCGTCCGTCTCAGGAGCGCCGCTTGGCCTGGCGTTTAGCGGGGCGCGGGGCGGCCTGAGGGGACTTGGACGCCTTCCTACGGCTTCCTCCACGACCCGGCCCGGGTGAAGGCTGCTGCTTGGACCGGGTGAGAGGGGCGGGAGCCTTAGGAGGGCGTCCTCGGCGGGGAGCAGACTGAGGCGACTGAGCCGGCGGCTGGGTGGAGGCAGCAGCTGGCCGCCGGGGCAGTACGTGTTTTATAGCCTCAGTCTGCTTCTGGGCGATTGAGAACTGTTGGGCAAAGTCCTCAACCGCCCCGCCGAAGAGGCCGGCCTGGGATATGGGGGCATCGAGGAACCGGGTTCGCTCGGTGTCCCGCATATCTGCCAGGTTCAGCCAAAGGTGACGCTCCTGGACCACGTTTGTGGACATCACTTGACCCAGGGAGCGTGCGGTCACCTTCGTCGCCCGGAGAGCGAGGTCGGTGGCGGCACGCAGCTCATTTAAGAGCCCCGGATCAACTCCACCCTCGTGCATGTCCTTGAGGATCCTGGCCTGGTAGACCTGAAGGATCGCCATGGCATGCAAAGAAGCGGCGGCCTGCCCCGCGGCTCTGTGCGATTTCGCCACCAAGGTTGATGTGAATCGACAGGCTTTGGAGGGGTGCTTTGGATCGCCGCGCCAAGTTGAAGCGCTCTGAGGACACAGTTGCATCGCAACAGAACGTTCAACTGGGGGGACCCCAGTGTACCCTTTAGCCGCCGCCCCATCGAGGGCGGAGAAGGCGGAGGAAGTCGCTGACCGGTCACGGGAAGACAACGGGGACTTCCAGGACCGCGCGAGTTCCTCATGCAGCTCGGGAAAGAAAGGTATTGGGGGCGGGGACTGACGGTTGTCAGCGCGGGCTCCCAAAAACCAATCATCGAGCCTTGAGCGTTCGGGACAGGGCGGAGGGTTCCACTCTATCCCTAAGCTCGCGGCTGCCCGAGACAGCATGGCTGTCAGCTCTGGGTCCGACTCGGGCAATGCTGGAACGCCCGAAGGCGGCAACACAGCCGAGTCATCATCCTCAGAGGACTCGAGCCCACCTTGTGATGCGGTGACCGACATCGCATCCTCCTCTGGAGCGCCAAACGAGATGCGCGGGGGGGCCGAAGCAGGCCCCGCGATCTGCGTCTGAACACTCGCGGGTTGCAGTGTGCAAGACGGGGGTGTGGCCCGAGGCATGAGCGTCGGGGCTTTGTTCCACACCGTAACCGTCAGGTCACCCTGACCACCAGCCGAAGTACTGGGCCTCGGGGACTCAGTAGATCGGGGTGTGGTAGAGGGGACTCTCACTTCTTTACGAAGGTCATGGAGTCTTGACCGCAACACCGCGATGGTCATATTCCCGCAGTGGGAACATGACTCATCCACAAACGCTGCCTGAGCATGTTGAAAGCCCAGACATACCAGACAGTGTTTGTGCCCATCAGAAGAGGAAAGCAACCGGCCACACCCAGAAGTACACGGACGAGACATCCTGAAAAGGACGCGTCACGTGCAAGCTCTTTTAGGAGAGGAAAGCCTCGCAGAGAACGCCGAAGCGCCCAGCGACCACACACCAGCTGTCAGACGGACCACTGCGCAGATCAGCAGGCAGGCAGTATGATGATCACTGGAACGCGCCGTAACACCAACGCCTCTGGAAAGCTGCTCGTCTCAAAGCTTTGTCGAAGACTCAGGATCAGGCTTGAAGGAGTGAAGAGATACTCTTGGCTCCAAAGCAGAAACATAATGCGATGTTGCCAGCGTACTTCCTTATATACCCACGAGGTGGGGCGGAGTTACGCATGCAAATTCCGCATGCCCATGGCATTGGCACTGCCATTGGGCGCTGTTGAATTCTCGAAGATAATTGGCTTCTAAGCGAAACCCCCATTCGTTAGTCACTAACGTACGTCGTAGTGACTGAACGAAAGGGAACTCTTAATTTGTATAATACTTTTATTTATATCTGCAAATAAAACATTAAACTTTATTTCAAACTTTCAAACAAAGTTTCTCATGACAAATTGTTGTCATGTAAAATTGAATTGCATAAAATAAAAGTTTTACTAACATTATTATCTGACCTCAGGGGGAAATTAATAATAATAAAAAATTACATATGTATGCTATGACCCTTAAGTCACTTTTTAAGTTAATCTGATTCACTAGCACTACTTTACTAAATAGCAATAAAAATAAGTTAAAGCTGTTGTTTCACTTCCGGCTATAAGATTTCAACATTTTCATATCAGCTTGATGTATTGCATGGAATTTCAGTTGAGTGAATTCTGAATTAGCTCTTTAACAAATGCCTGGTTTTCTCAAATATCCTTAATCTGCACTCTCAAAATCTGCTTGCAGCAGTTGCCTGCACGACTCATTTAACATAAAAACCCTTTGTTTCAAACAGAATTATTCATTCAGACACAGTGGGAGTGCAGCTTAAGATTTCAGCAAAATCTATAAGTCTATGAGCTTGTTCTTAGCGGCACCACTTTATTTTGCTTTTGTTTTCGTCCCCAACTACTCAAGCCTGGCTAATCGTATTTGCGATTCTGATTTCTTCAGTGATTGATTTTGCATGTTTGAATTAAAACTCACTTCCTGTTTCCTGCTGATTAATGCTGTGTTTGCAGTACAGATTTTGTTGATTTTGTTGTTCGTAGACTAATGTCCTTAATTATTTGGGGACCTCATTTGGTGTGGCATGGTTTCACACTGATGATTAAGGGCGCCTGTATTTCTGAGAAAACTCTGGGCATTTGACGGATAGGAATGGCAAAAATGATTATTGATAGACTGGGGAAAAAAACAGGTCAGTTTTAAATCAATTCAGAATACAGAAAATTTGATTTTCAAAAACACAATCAGACTCTGCTCTATATAATCCTCATTGGTCAACCTCATTGGATGTAGAGTTTAGAAACAAATGTCTGCAAAGTCAGGATTAGTCTAAAAATGTGTTTTAAACTCACAGCACATGCAGTGATGAAGCGCAGCATTCTGAACAGAAACGCTCTGAGACGCCAGTCATGAGCTGCTCGCGTGAACAGTGTGGTTTCAGTGGTTTTCAAACAGTGTGTGAACAGGGTTTCGGATTGTTTTGTTTAAAAGTAGACATGTCAAGCTTTCTATACACATATGTATCATGTCTGAGATGCAAGTAGCCTGCTGAGTTTTGGTTTATTTATGAGACGTGCTCCAGTTCATGTGAATGAAAGCGATCGCTCCGATGCCTTCATAATGGTTATTGTCTGCTATAGTCTATTTGCTTATATATGAAATCCAGGCAGATGAAACATAGATTAAAATTAAGATACAAATTATACAAAATGGAATTCATTTTAAAGAAAGGCTTTCTACAAAACAAAACTTAATGCAGTGGTCCAAATAATTTCTGACCCACTCGCATCTTTGCACTTTTCATAATCAGATTAAATTGAAAAATAACATAATATTTAATCATAAATATTAAACAAAATACATTGTTTAATGGCTACAACAAGTATAGTAGGCTACTGTACAACAAGTATAGCTTCACTCATTACAGGCTTGTTGCTGTCAGAACACCCACATATTAAAAAATGGTCTGGATTAAATCAGGCTCGGGGTGATAATTACAGTTAATGTGTCGGGCCAGGCTCGGACACAACGTGCACGGGCTCGGGTAGGGTCGGGCTTGATCTTTTGAGCCCCTTCTAAGCTCTAATTGGATGCCTATACTTTTGATTGTGTTGTAATTTTAAAAATGTTCAAGTTCAAAATGTTTTAACTTTCGGTCACATGATAGAGCCTCACTTTTCAAAACTTCATGTTCCTGTCACATTCAAATCAATGCATTTGTAATGTTCTCTGAAACACCCTAAGGCTGAGTTCATAAGAAAAGAGCAGAACTCTTGGTTTCAGTTTTTTCTGCATATTCACTATAATTAGTCTCCAGAGCTGGTGGCAATACCAATAGCAGGATGATGGTAGTAGGGATTAATCTTCCATTTATGGTTTCTGTACGGTTCACCATCCATTTCTTGTAACGAAAGCATATATCAACATTTCAATGATATATCAATGATATATTGCTAATTGGCAACACGCTTTGTTTCCATTTATTACATGTTTCTGCTGCTTAAGCATGTTATTTTAGACACTTATATAACCCTACAGAATTGACTAAATATAAAAAATATTAAAAATGGCTTTTAAAAATGTTATTCATGTTGATATAATTTGCATCAAAAATGACATCAAGTTTGAAAAATCTGATCAGGGAACTTTTATGAAATAAATAAGATCAACCATGCAACTCTGGTGTAGGTTTAATGGTTCCATTAAACCAAATCCATCAGATATACAGTTCTGATTAATTGATTTTCCTATGTTTACATCCTATTTTTATTACAAATTATCATTCATGTCCTTTTCACAAATTAAGAGGCATTTATTTATTTACTATAATGTTTGGTATGGAACGAGACTTTCACCAAGTATTTCTATGCAGCAGATGATTCATCTGCAGTCAGATTCTGCTACTTCAACATAAAACAAATATATTTTGTGAAGAGAGTCTACATTAATGTAATGATACTAGCTATAGGTAGTTTATATGGTGAGAAACAATGGGTGGCAAAGCACAAACTTGAAGTAGGAAAGTTTTCACCAGAAAGGGCAGAACAGGATACAACTGAGGTGGTTATTCACAGGTAAGTAGTCACAAAATAATTTGAATGATGCATTCAACATACCTCAGGTAAGCAAGATCTCTCGGTCTCAAAACGAGGCATCAATCATAATTCAGGTTGGTATTCACAGGTAAAGTCGTTAACAGTCTTTGAAACGAAGAACAGAATTTATCTCAAGTAAGTTTTCAGTGGTATGGTCCAGAATCAAACTAAAACTTAATTTAGGAGCTGTCCTTTAGGAGAATCAAACGTCATAACAGGAAACATTTGGTGAGTTTGGTCCTTTGCAGGCGAGTGTGGTAAGTATCCTTTACAGCATTCAAAGCCAGACCAAGACTGATCTTCATTTCAACGTTTATGTACGCTCCACACATTCTCATAACGGGTGTCAGGTCCAGCTTGTTAGGGCTCCGGGGAGCGCAGGCCGCAAATGACGGAACCGAGTCCAGGGTGAGGCTGTGACAGTAAGATAAAAAAAAAAAAAGATTCATACACTCAAGTGTGTCTTGAAGTAAGTTACATTAAGTGTGTCAGTATGTGGTTTTCAAAAGATTCAATATTGCTGAAGTGAACCTGATAGTCCTCAGTAACTGTTTCCTTTAGTTTTGGCTAGTGCAGCATCTACTTCACTTTCTCTCAAGGCCTGTGGAGTGGGTGTTTCTGCACTCACTGAATGACTCTTGGCATCATCAGTGAAGCCCTGTAGATGGGCCATCACTAAGTCACGAATACAAATAACTTTGCCAGCCACAGTCTCTGGGAGCTTAATGAGGAACTTGCCTGCAATTTCATTTTCACTCTGTTTTGGGGCCATTGAGCTGCCAGAACTGTCCATTGACTGCCCTCCTGTTTTATCTATAGAGTAGTTGCCCATATAGGAAACCCAGTCCCTGGGTGCCTAATTATGAAACCCCTCTCCTGTCTATAGCACAGAAGGAAAGTTCATGTTTCTTGACGCTAAGAAGGAGAACACTTGTCCTGAAGTCAGCTTCTGCTACTTCAACATAAAACAAATATATTTTGTGAAGAGAGTCTACATAAGTGTAATGATACTAGTGAGAGGTAGTTTATATGAATCCAGTTGCAGGAGCTTAATTGGAATTAACTTAGGTCAAGCAAGATGACTAGATCGGTGAGAAACAATGGGTGGCACAGCACAGACTTGAAGTAGGAACGTTTTCACCAGAAATGACAGAACAGGATACAACTGAGGTGGGTATTCACAGGTAAGTAGTCACAAAATTCTTTGAGTGATGCATTCAACATACCTCAGGTAAGCAAGATCTATCACGGTCTCAAAACGAGGCATCAATCATAATTCAGGTTGGTATTCACAGGTAAAGTCGTTAATAGTCTTTGAAACAAAGAACAAAATTTATATCAAGTAAGTTTTCACTGGTAGGGTCCAGACTCAAACTAAAACTTAACTTAGGTGCTGTCCTTTAGGAGAATCAAACGTCATAACAGGAAACATTTGGTGAGTTTGGTCCTTTGCAGGCGAGTGTAAGTATCCTTAAGTTTACAGCATTCAAAGCCAGACCAAGACTGATCTTCATTCTGATTCATACACTCAAGTATGTCTTGAAGTAAGTTATATTCAGTGTGTCAGTATGTGGTTTTCAAAAGATTCAATATCTCTGAAGTGAACCTGATAGTCCTCAGTAACTGTTTCCTTTAGTTTTGGCTAGTGCAGCATTTACTTCACTTTCTCTCAATGCCTGTGGAGTGGGTGTTTCTACACTCACTGAATGACTCTTGGCACCATCAGTGAAGCCCTGTAGATGGGCTATCACTAAGTCACGAATACAAATAACTTTGCCAGCCACAGTCTCTGGGAGCTTAATGAGGAACTTGCCTGCTACTTCATTTTCACTCTGTTTTGGGGCCATTGAGCTGCCAGAACTGTCCATTGAATGCCCTCCTGTTTTATCTATAGAGTAGTTGCCCATATAGGAAATATCTATCTATCTATCTATCTATCTATCTATCTATCTATCTATCTATCTATCTATCTATCTATCTATCTATCTATCTATCTATCTATCTATCTATCTATCTATCTATCTATCTATCTATCTATCTATCTATCTATCTATCTATCTATCTATCTATCTATCTATCTATCTCTGTCTGTCTGTCTGTCTGTCTGTCTGTCTGTCTGTCTGTCTGTTCATCCATCCATCCATCCATCCATCCATCCATTTATATTACAGCTGTAAATGCTTTGTTCTTGATTTATAAGAATATCTATAATGCGTTTAATAATAGTTTTTTTCATACTTTATTAACTATCAATTTATAATTGTAAATAATGTAATACTTAATTTAGAAAACTAGTTATTTAGGAGTTGCCAGTGGTTCATACGATCATTTAGAAGGTGTAAGTAAACGATTAATAAACTATTTAAATGTACATTATAATTTAGACATATAGTAATAGTTAATAAATGCTTTATGAACATGTATTTCCACTGTAATTCATCATTAATTTAGGTAGTACTAAAACATTTATTAGTTGTCAGTTAACTATTTTTGTGTTTTATAACTACCTGAATAATAAATAATGAAATACTAAATTAAAAATGATAAACTGATCATTAATAAAGTATGAAAATACAATTATTAAACACATTATAGATACGCTTATACACTTACATATATAAACTGCTTACTAATGTCTATTAATGTAGGGACAGTGCTTTATAAATGAATTAACTATGTACTAATTCTTAACAAATGATTCATAGTTATTATAAAGTGTTACCAAAGTATCATTATTGAAGGGTGCCGTTAATGTTAGAGCTTTAGGCTGTTAAGTAGACAATATAAGTTTGGTAGCAAAATTAGGAATGTACTAAGCCAATACTATGTCAATAAAACTTTAGCTATGGATCTCTCCCCAAAAGGACTATGCAAACTCTGTGAACCTGTGGCTCATTGTCATTCTAATAGCATGAGTCTACCCTGCATAAATGCTCAACATATAATCTCCGACGTCTTGAGTCTGTATTCCTATGTGACATCGGAAATGAGGGAATTTCCCATGAAACAATCAGCCTCATAGTTTCAAGGATCCTTTTTATATTTCCTCTCCAGTCATATGCAAATGCTACATTTGCATGCAGAACTGAGATTGGCTGCTCGCAATTAACATTCTGGTAATGTCTGAATTCATTATCCTGGTGTTGCTCTGCCAGCAGTTTGCAGTAAAAAGGGACTTTGTCAATGTTTGATGTTTGGTAAAGAGATGTTAATTATAGTTGCACGAGACCCTGATTCTCTCTTACTTTCAACCGGAGCACAAAAGGCTACTGTGAATGATTTCAGACAGCAGACTTTTTCTTGTTATTTGGCGATCCTTTAAAGTAGTAAGACACAATCAGCATTTTCAGCTTTACTTCAGTGGGAGGCCATAAATGAATAGTCAAGTAAATTAATTAAACATTGACAGAATGGGGGCCAGACTTTCTGTTGATACATGAGCCTGGCTCTGCTGCATATGGCTGCATGCATAGTTTCTGTCATAAACAACATGTTTGCAATGAAAAGTCTCTCTGATATTATATAAACTGATAGAAGATATACCATGTATACAAATATAGCATGTAGTGCTTACTTGCTAATGTGATAAAGCTTCAGAATAAGGCAGTGAGAGAGAAAGAAAATATTTCATGTCATCCATAAATTGTGTCCTGACTCATCTAGAATGGTTTTAATGCAGTAAACCTGATACTTTTAGACTTTGGCACAGACATTGAGAGTGATTGGTCCTTGTTTTTGAGATGTAGAACCATTGAAATGTGGTACTCATGGGGGAAGCCATAGACTTCTGGGAAAGGAAGAGAATAGAAATATAGTCTCCATCAGACATATTTCTGTGTTCCTGTTGCTCAGTGAGAGAAGATGACGTTAGCAATGGCAAGGTCAAGAGTTCAATTCCCAGGGAACTCATGTAGTGATAAAATATATAGCCTGAATGCACTGAAAGTCACTTTGGATGAAAGCTTCTGCACAACATGTGAATGTTTCATTTAAATATTTTGACAGTGAACACATTTTGTAGTGTTTTTTGGACATGTTTCGATATAAATATTATGGTCATACATTACATGTCACACATTCCTCTCCAATCTGAGATGCTTTAATGGTGTTTCTCTCTTATAAAACAAGCGCTTTAAAGGGAAACCAGCCTTTCAAAGAGCTCAGTGTGTTTGTATGGATGGAAGCCAGCCTGACTTACTCCAGCTACACAGAAGCTACTGAGGGGCAGTGAGAGTTGAGACAGGTGAAAATATGATTGAGGGCCCAGCGATAAATCCTGTAAACTGGAGGTTCTGACCTGTGGTAATATGTTTCCTATGGCAATGCAATTCTGGATTTCCCCGAGGTGCCTCTATAGAAGAAAAGCATTCAGCAGCTTTCTCTAAATTGAAGTCAATAACGGCGAGCCGTTTATTAAGTGTTCTCAGATACTCTGGGCAGCTTCTGGAAGGGAAGCGATTGAGTTTTGAAAATATAGCAGACAAATAGGAATTGATCTATCGCCCCACAGATGAAAAAGGCAACAAAATACAAATATCAGCTTTGGAGCAGTAATCAAATGTTTCAGCTAGGCTGTTTTATGAATATATTCAATACAAACCTTTTCATGATCCCTTTTAATATATTTGCCTATTTTACTTGGATTACAGGATTACAGAAGATTGTATTGGCTCTCTACTGACTCATTCCACATACAAGCTTAATGTGTCGAGCGTTTAAGATTCATACAGGGGAGCAGAGCATTTGTGGAAGGAAATATGTCTTGTTATTGAGATACAGAACCTCATTGAATCTCAACAGTGCCAGACGTCAATACGTTTACCTATTGACCCCATGAAATGCGTTATAGATACTGAGTTTCTTGTTTTCATCATCTGCTTTAAAGCACTTTTCACTTTTTTTATGTATGAAGATTTTACAGTCGACTGATCCTTGAGGACTGAAACGTAAATAAATTATTTTGGATTAGTCTGTTTAACATTAATGTGGTAATCTCACAAAAAAACATCAATATTTGCCAACACCATTAGATACAAAAATGTGTAAAATATTATTTTTAAATATTGACAAATATGCTATTTGCTTCAGCAAATGAATTAATTGAGACTACATGATGGTTTCAAATCTATTTTCAGCTCTGTTTATTGAATTGTCACTACAGTATTATACAACAATGTTGATAAATTAAATGCTAAATTCTGTCATGAAACTCTAGATGGCGCAGGCTGATGGGTCCTTAATGCAAACTGATGATATTCACAGCGTTATCTACTTGGCACAAGCTGATTGGTTCATGCATATGCAGCCAATGAGCTTGCTGCTCAACATTTAACCCTCTGGGGTTCTTCATTTATGGGTCACACTCAGGACCTTCGGGTTAAAAATGACCCGGAGGGCGGGATTAAGATAAAAAAAAGATTTGAGTAAAATCAATGAAATATATTTTTGTTCAATAATATTTTTTATTTTATTTTTTTGTGTTTTGAGATAATTTTATGATATATAATTAATATTTATGCAATAATTATGACCCATTTTTTCCCATTGATTATAATAAAAAAAAGTATATATATATATATATATACACACTCACCTAAATGATTATTAGGAACACCATACTAATACTGTGTTTGACCCCCTTTCGCCTTCAGAACTGCCTTAATTCTACGTGGCATTGATTCAACAAGGTGCTGAAAGCATTCTTTAGAAATGTTGGCCCATATTGATAGGATAGCATCTTGCAGTTGATGGAGATTTGTAGGATGCACATCCAGGGCACGAAGCTCCCGTTCCACCACATCCCAAAGATGCTCTATTTAGTTGTGATCTGGTGACTGTGGGGGCCATTTTAGTACAGTGAACTCATTGTCATGTTCAAGAAACCAATTTGAAATGATTCGAGCTTTGTGACATGGTGCATTATCCTGCTGGAAGTAGCCATCAGAGGATGGGTACATGGTGGTCATAAAAGGATGGACATGGTCAGAAACAATGCTCAGGTAGGCCGTGGCATTTAAACGATGCCCAATTGGCACTAAGGGGCCTAAAGTGTGCCAAGAAAACATCCCCCACACAATTACACCACCACCACCAGCCTGCACAGTGGTAACAAGGCATGATGGATCCATGTTCTCATTCTGCTTATGCCAAATTCTGACTCTACCATCTGAATGTCTCAACAGAAATCGAGACTCATCAGACCAGGCAACATTTTTCCAGTCTTCAAATGTACAATTTTGGTGAGCTTTTGCAAATTGTAGCCTCTTTTTCCTATTTGTAGTGGAGATGAGTGGTACCCGGTGGGGTCTTCTGCTGTTGTAGCCCATCCGTCTCAAGGTTGTGCGTGTTGTGGCTTCACAAATGCTTTGCTGCATACCTCGGTTGTAACGAGTGGTTATTTCAGTCAAAGTTGCTCTTCTATCAGCTTGAATCAGTCGGCCCATTCTCCTCTGACCTCTAGCATCAACAAGGCATTTTCGCCCACAGGACTGCCGCATACTGGATGTTTTTCCCTTTTCACACCATTCTTTGTAAACCCTAGAAATGGTTGTGCGTGAAAATCCCAGTAACTGAGCAGATTGTGAAATACTCAGACCGGCCCGTCTGGCACCAACAACCATGCCACGCTCAAAATAGCTTAAATCACCTTTCTTTCCCATTCTGACATTCAGTTTGGAGTTCAGGAGATTGTCTTGACCAGGACCACACCCCTAAATGCATTGAAGCAACTCCCATGTGATTGGTTGATTAGATAATTGCATTAATGAGAAATTGAACAGGTGTTCCTAATAATCCTTTAGGTGAGTGTGTATATATATATATATATATATATATATATATATATATAGCTTGGTGACTTTATTGGTACTTGGTAATATGAACACCCAAAAAAATTGGGGACAGGATTTGAAAAGTCTAAGTGGTCGTAAAAAAAAATTGTCACACTCAGGACCTTCGGGTCAAAAATGACCCCCATAGGAAATTAATGGGAAATTAGTTTTCAGCCAGGATGCAGAAAAAAAGGACTCAACAGTGAAGGGGTGAATCTCTAAAACATCAAGAGTGCAAAACAGACAAAAAAAACTCATATACACACACACACACACACAAAAACACACACACACAAATTAATGCGTGCCATTCCAAAAGCTAATTGTGTTTTTGTGTGCATGTGTGAGTTTTTTTGTTTTTGTCTGTTTTGCACTCATGATGTTTTAGAGATTCACCCCTTCACTGTTGAGTCCTTTTTTCTGCATCCTGGCTGATTTGTAGATTGTATGCACAAGAAAACTCTTTTTTGCCAATTTCCCATTCATTTCCTATGGGGGTCATTTTTGACCCGAAGGTCCTGAGTGTGACTATTTTTTTTTTACAACCACTTAGACTTTTCAAATCCTGTCCCCCTGTTGGGTGTTCATATACCAAGTACCAATAAAGTCACCAAGTTTCGGACCATTCCGATTAAGCTACGATTTGTAACATTTTTTATTTAAAAAAATTTGGGTCAGAAATGACCGAAGAGCCCCAGATGTTAAATGACTGGTTAGGATTCACTATAGCAGTTTGCAGCACACTTTCAGAGTTCCTCTGAAATCCTCTACCTTACCCAGCTCCACCTGTATAGATCTGCTATGGGTAATTTATATATATGAAGAGTTCAGATGCAAAAGCCTCTAAAAGCCACTTTGGTCAAAAATGAGATAAAAATACTGAGTGAATGCTCTCCGCATATAGTATACGTTCATAAAATACTTTTCTCTTCAAACCCACTAAATCCCAGCCTCAGCCCATTCAGAAGTACCGGTACTTAGGTAGAAACCTATACATAGAAGCCTCTTTACCATCCCAGATCTATATCTAACATGGATAGATCTATATATGTCGCGATAATACATAAAACTCCTGATATTAGAGCAACAATTATAGAAGAAAACATATTTCGTTACCTTTTGGTGCTTGGAAGGGTTCAGTTTGAGCAGATGTTTTATACCATCACCACTGTCCTCGTCAGAACTCATTTCTCAGTATATTCAGCATCTGGATCATATTCGCGATCTCACGCATATTCTCAAAACTAATTTTCAATGTCTTGAAAATGAATATTTTGATCACTGACAGCTTCCTTCACCAGATCCATCATTAAGTGACAGTGACACTAATATTTGATTGTGTTCAGTACTTGCTCTGCAGTAAATCGCTGAGCTATTTCAAGTTTTGCATATTATTATTGTTTCGTTTTCTGTCTGAGGTTACTATGAGTGAAACGTCACTTCATCGTTGTGTATCAGACATTATCACCTTGTGGAATAAAGGTGAATTGCAGTTATTTCGTCATTATAGTATTATTTTAATATTATATTAATTTATTATTGTGCAGGAAAAAAAAAATCACATACAATCTTACACACCTCGGGTCGTTAGTGACCCTATACAATTTTAACAAAAAATAGTGGAAAAATAGGCATTCAATTATATATATATATATTTTTCTTGTTATATTGTTTAAAATGGATTGATTGAGGAATACTAAGAAGGTTGATGTCTAACTTTAAAAAATAAATGAGGAGGAGGGTAGTGAATGAGGTCTCGGGTCGCTAAAGACCCAAGGTATGCATTTAAGGGTTAAAGAAAAACGTCAGACAAACTTAGAGGCTTTTGCTTCTGAAGTTTTCATATGCTATTTGTGCAGCAGCAGTATGTTTTACATACTCACAGCAGTGTATTGGCGTATGTATTGGTATAAACCAATAAAAGTCTCATCTCCCAATCCCTTTAAAAGCCAGTTGCACTTGCACCATGGTGGATTCGCTATTTGCATGGCAGAATTTTTTGAGTGAAAAGACTGAACAGTGTACACATGTTTTGCACCTGCCTATAGGCGCATATTACTAATGTAAAAAATACTGCACTATTGACTATAGACCAGGTTTTTTTTGGTCAATGGCACAGTCAATTTCAGTTGTTTCAAAATAGCAACGTACCAACAATGTTCCTGAACACACCTCATTTTCAGACCAACACGTCGCATTGCGCTGGATGTATGATAGGGCCCTGTTCCTTCGATGCAATCCAAGTCACTTTGATTAAAATCATCTAAAGATATATTAAAAACCTTTTTAAACTTATGCATGTTTAAACAATCTACTTAAATGTCCTAATTTAACTAAGGCCTAATAATAGCTTAATGTATGCCCTGTGTGTGAAACCAGGCCTAAATCTTCTTTACTGACATTTTCTTTACTTTAATGTATCAAAATTAAGGGAGTGTATGATTAAAAGAATAATAAGATATTAAACGATTTTCTTACCCCACTGACAGATTTTCTTGTTTTAAGGATAAACTCAATCAAATTTAATGTTGTTTTTAATGTTTTAAATGGAAAACACGACCAAAATATTAAGCAAGAAAAACATTTATGCAGTGTAGTAATTTATTGAGCTATCACTTTGATAAAAATAAGGTGATTAACTGATATATGTTAGTGATTTATCTCTGATTATTTTGAAAGTGGAAACGTTATTTTGAAACTAAAGACATTTAAAGTTGTTGAATAAGAATCAGTGAACTGCTGTTGTGACAAGCGTCAAATGAACCAGATTCATCATCATTTATCATCATAAACACTTATGATGATTTAAGGACATTTTTTGTTCCTTAAAGCATGTTGGCAAGCACTGACTTAGATATTAGACAAAGGTTTTGTTTTGTATAAAGTCTCTTCAAATGTGCTCTTTCTGGTGTGTACTTTAAAGCATACAGGGTAGAAACAACTATTTACCCTGCTTCATATAATGTGTTTTAATTGTCAGTGCTCATAACACACATGAATGCTAAATCAAACTAATACTAACTTTGTTACTGCATCTTGTCATATTCTGTACTCCACCAGCCTTTGACGGAATGTAATTCTAAGTTAACTCTCACCTGACAGAGCCCATTAGCTTGATAATTAACGTTAACATTTAATTTCAACATGAAGCACATTGTCACGGCTAAATCCCGCAGGCCCTCGGGCTAAACTGATACTGACTGGACAGTATCATGAGGGCTTTGTTGGGTGCTTTGGAAAGGAGGCGGTACGAGTTTAGCATTGCAATTGAAATCGATTTCCAGACATGGCCCATTACATGTGGATGCACTTCACCTCTTGAAAGCCAGGATGACACGCTCTCATACACAGCACTAAAGCTTTCTCTCAGGAGACACCGGCTCTGTGACCTAACCCCTTTAAGTAACATGCCTTATACTTGCGTCACATTCAGCTGATGGCTGTTTACGACTGCTTACATGCATGAAATATGACAGGAAAGCATGGCTGTCAAAGAGGCATGCCATTAATTATGGACGATTCAGTGACCTTTGAATTTATCTGCATATATCAGGGCAGTTATGTTATGTTTTTTTAAAGGGACAGTCTCCTACATGGCCTTGAACACTGATGATATCAGTTGTTAATACCATGGTGCAGATTTGTTACCCAATTATTACCTGTTCCATGGCATTTATATGGTACCATGGTACAAGATATAACACCTACTGTACAAAAAAAAAAATACTGTGGCAGTGTCATGATGCAGATATGTTAATACCATGGCACTTTTATATATGCCATGGTACTGTGTGTGTGTGTGTGTGTGTGTGTGTGTGTGTGTTCTGTTCCTTAATGGTTAATGTGTATTGCATTAACCCTTGTGTTATGTTGTGGGTTAATTTGACCCGTTTTGATTTTTAAGTTGTCAGAAATATCAGTTAACCTGTTTTTTTTTCTTTAAATTTTGTGACTTTTTCTCATTTAGGGTCATGATCATGCATGCAAAGGTTCAACACGCTGATATGTTTTGACACACAAAAGTACTGTTACGTTCGTGATGTTCACAGGTCAATTTGGCAATTGTAAAGACCCAAAATAATAACATTTATTGGTTATATTTTGTTATTTTAGTTTTGTACTAACCTATGAAGCTAAAAGAAAAAGAGATTTTCCCCTCTTCAATTTCCATATATGGTTTGAGTGATCTGAACGTTATATTTTCATATTTTTCAAAATATCTATGAAGTAGACATCCTTTTCAGAAGTAGTTTGGGCAGTAATATTAATATTTGATTTGAATTCAAACTGGGCAGTGACAACTGTCAGGACAAGCAAATTCAACTGAAATGCCTGAACCACTCCCCCTCTGGTCACATTAGGCTGTCAGTGACATCGCTCCCTACGGTCAAAGCCCAAGCTATAAACCTGAGAAGGAACCTTCGCATACCATATGAAGTCCTACCCTGGCTGCTCGAAGGCCTGGAACCAGCCCATTCAACAGAAGGGGTTCCTTTAAGGGAACGTGGCTAGGGGACCCGAGGGAACCTGTGCCCGTCACTATTCGGGAGGAATTCACCGAATGCTTTATGTGGGACACGTCAGTTCGGCCAACCCTGTCTGTTAAGTACAGAGCCTCTGGTACTCGCCTCTGAAGAGACATCCTGCTAGGGTACTGCAAAAAGGCAGTGTCCTCCTCAGAGACGGGTTATCCTGGGGAGCAGCGCTCATCGAAGTGCTTTCTAACCCTTGCTAGCGAGGGGAGTTAGCCACTCGATCCTAGGATCTACCAAGCACTTATTTTAAAACGTGCTCAGGAGGCCGAACAGGCCTACAGGCTGATCCTAGCTGGGAGGCCTCGAGGGGCCTGCAACCGACGGATCAGTGCCAAATGGCCGTAAGCTCACAGAAGACTCTCACTTGAGAGGAGCTCATAAGCCTGCCTGGTAGGTAACCATGCTGTAGACAACCTATGCAAGTCCCTGGTCCTGTAGGGACTGCATAGCAGCAGTGTCGTCTCGTCATGCTAGGGTATGAACACCGCCTTCAGGTGCTAAAGGCTAGAAACCGGAGCCTGATAGCAGGTGACCACTAGCTGTCAGCGTAAAGCCAGTTATGTGTTCCCTCCTAGGGAACTCGTTCCCCAGGGAGGCCGGAAGGGGCCTCCACCTGGTAACCTGTGCTGACTGCTCGCGCCTCCAAACAGTGGAGCTTGCCCTCAGGGAGGCCTAATGAGGCCTACTACCCAATAGCAGTCGAGCTCAGGGAGGCCCGGCGCCTACCACCTGATAGCAGAACGCGCTAGCCTCCAGGGAGGCCTGGTGAGGCCTACTACCTGCTAGCACTCCACGCTCACCGCCACAGAGACTGGGAACAGGGAACTCGCCCTAGGGAGGCCTGGTGAGTCTACTACCTACTAGCAACTCGTGCTAGCCATCTAGTGACTGGAGCCCGGGAACGCCCCCTCAGAGGAGGTCTTGTGAGCCTGCTTACCCCACAGCAGGCCCTTAGGGAGGCCTGGTAACGCCTACCACGTACAAGCAGCTTGTGCAAGCCGTCGAGGGACTGACACCTCAAGAATGCCCCCTCGGGGGAGACTGGGCATGGCCTGCTACTCACAGCAGGCTCTCAGGGAGGCCTGATGGGGCCTACCACCTGAGCCAAGGTAACCCAAAAACTGGAGCCAACCCTCAGGGAGGCCTGGCAGGACCTACCTCCAAATAGGAGGCCTGCAGATTCTATGAACCCTACCGTGGCTAGAGGAAGGCTGGCTGCTGCACCCGGGCTGAAAGTCTAATCGCACACAAGCGAAAGACGCTTAACCCCGCCCCACGACCACTGGCAAAGTCGCTATCCCTGCTGCAACACCTAGACTGCATTTCTAAATAACACTCTCAGGAGAGCGAAAGAGGGTCCTGAAAAACATAGTAAGTAATGTTTCACCCTTCTCGAGGGGGACTCACCACTCGCTCCTCCGGTGCTTCAAACCTTGAAAAAAACAGCCATCAAGCTAATATACGACCACCATCCTGAGGGGGCGCTCTCACAGACCAGCCAGGCGGGCCTAGAATATCATCATTACTGGCCCACCCCAGGCCGGATGTAAGAAGCACCTGGGGAGGTTCAATGCAATTCTTACTTCAAGAAGGAGACCCATCATCAAGGTTTTTTTTCTTTTTTTTTTGACTGCGATTGTGATATAGAACTCCTACTTCCCCCGGGAGTCTGCCTCTGTGCGCCCCACCCTCGACTGAGGGGGCGCCCGAGAGGCAATGCTGGCCCTCAGGCCCCGTCTTCGGTCCTTGGACCATGACGCCTCCTGCCTGCCAGGGACCCGGATCTCAGTGGTATGCAGGTCCTCAGACACTGCCAAATGCACCTTAGTGATGCTGGTCCTCAGACCCAGTCTCCGGCTGGTGCACCACATCAGAAAGACATCCCCTGATTGAGATCTTCAGCAGATCTGCCTGGTGCGCATCTTCCATGGTGAGTAAAGTAGCACTGGGCTGACCTGTGCTGTGTATGCCCTGCCAATAGGTTTGCAAGACATCATTTTGAAGACTTAGATGGCAGGGTTGGAGCTCTCAGTGTCCTCGAGCGGGACTGCATCATCAGTCTCGGATACCAAACCCTCTTCCCTCAGGAAGAGAACCAGACGAGAATGGAGCGATCTCGGATTGACAAACGCTCACATACACAAACAAACAGCTCCTGATCCAGAACGCAGCGGCGAGGGTGATCCTTAACGAGCCGAAGAGAGCACACGTCACGCCTCTCTTCATCAAACTCCACTGGCTGCCAATAGCCGCTCGCATCAAATACAAGACACTGGTGCTCGCCTTCAAAGCAACCACTGGCTCTGCACCAATATACCTAAACTCGCTTGTCCAGACTTACACACCTTCCAGGAGCTTACGTTCTGCCAGTGAACGACGCCTTGTGGTGCCATACCAAAGAGGCATGAAATCTCTCTCACGGACCTTTTCCTGGACAGCCCCCACCTGGTGGAATGACCTGCCTATCTCAATTCGAGCAGCCGAGTCTGTAGCCATTTTCAAAAAACAGCTAAAGACACGTCTCTTCCAGCAGCACCTGACCAATCAAGAATAGCACTTATCCTTCTATTCCTTCTATTCATTTTCTGTCTGTCTAATTTATTTAAATTTTTTTTTTTTTTAAATTAAAAAAATAATAATAATTGTCCTGTCTGTTCTGTGTTAGATTAACTGAGACTTGTTACAGCACTTGCATACTGTAGCCTTTGACTGTTCTACTTGCTTCTATTGCTCTCATTTGTAAGTCGCTTTGGATAAAAGCGTCTGCTAAATGACTAAATGTAAATGTATAAGAGCTGAATGAGCATGCTCTTGATCCCCGGCAGAAATATACGAATTTGGATTACCTTAACTCGAAGCATTCAGACAAAACAGTCCCTGAAGATGAAGAAGCGGTGTCATGTTGGCAAGGCGCCCTTATATACTTCCTGGTCTCACCTTGATGACATCATAGGCTGTCGCCGGTCAATAGGATTGCCGTGAATCGATAGTAGTTCAGACACCTGTCAAGCTGGAGGCGTTCCCCGTAGCGTCAGGTGACACAGCGCGAGTTCCCTTTCGAAAGGGAAACATATGGAAAGAGTCAAAACGTGCGTTATAGTTTGGCACCGCATCACAAATGACGAATATTAATCGCTATTAATCTACTGCTCTGTCATCTCTTTTTAAAATCAGTCACCAAATATGAAAATTAGAGTCTGAAAGCTTTAAAATGCTATATAGTTGGTCAAGATTACTTTAGGTTTAGACTAAGATATTATTGTTCTAAATGTATAAAGACAAGTGTCCCAATGGCCAATCTTAAAAATAGTGGTTAAAAGTATTTTTATAAATCGTAAATTCAGATATTTATTCTTTGTAATGTGTGAAAAGTATTGATATTAAAAGTTAAAGTACCTGATTGTATGTGTTTTTTCATAGTGTGATTTTTGGGGAATGGTATTGAATCCAATTAGGGTCAATTTGACCTGGACCATAACGAGTGTAACCTGAAATCGAACAGTGCACAAGGGTTAAACAATAAATCACTTTAATGAATTATATGGTTATAAGTTATAGATTATACAGGCACCACTATGATGATTTTATGGTGATTTTTTTTACAGTATACAGCTCTGGAAAAAAAATTAAGAGACCAATTAACATTGAGAAATCAATGTTAAGTGGTCTCTTATTTTTTCCAGAGCTGTATATATTTTTACATTGTATGGTACATATCAAAGAACCATAATATTGCAGCAATATGTTTTTAAGAGAAATATGTCCAAAATGGCAATATTACTACTTTGGTATGTAGTATTGTCTAAATATATTTGATGTCTAAAACTAAATTGTGTATGGTGCCATGTCCTAAAACCTGTGATAGTACCACAGTATCATGAACAACAATATAGTAATGATAATTACAACAAAACATTTTTTTTATAATAATTTTCGCCGTAGTACAATATCCAAAATTATGTTCTCTAAGAAGAATAAATGACAGGTAGGGTAGCATGGAGAGGAGTAGCCTAGTTTAACAAGGCTTTAAGCTCATGTGGCATCTCTCTCTTTTTCTCATGTGTGCATATTCTCTCTTTACTCAGCAGAAGGTAGCACTGGGCATTGTGTGATGCCATGTGCCGCTATGCCTTGTCCAACACTGGCATCATGCCCGCTCCGTCCTCTACTCCGTTGGCATGTTGAGGAGCTCATAGCCTCAGTAGAGCATATGTATATGTGTGTTTCTGAATGAGAGAGTGATTCCCTTCTGCATCCTTTAAAACATGCTATATTTATGGATAAGTGTGTGTGTGTGTGTGCGCACATGAGCATATGACAGCCCCGTGGCTCTGGATTTGTGAAGATGATAAATGTGGGGTTGTTTCACACCCTGGCCTGTCTGAGCACTATTTAGTGAGCAGAAGATTGTCCCTGACAGGACATCGTCTGCGTCAGCCAGCATCTCCGGGCTTCAGCACTTGCCTGCAAGTCCTTAACACAATTACTACTGAATAACAGGTCCTCTTCCTTTTATTAAGACTAATCGCTGCTTATTAATGAGAGGGGCGCAGTGCTCCGCCCACGAGTGTCAGAGAAAAATGAGCTACTAGTTTCAGTCTACTGGCCTTTTTTGTACCTGTACGCATGTAGTGCAATTACTGCAGAGGTGAAGACATCATGTATATCAAATCAGCGATACTTTGTACCATCAATGATAATAAGTTATTTTTTTTCTCTATTATTTACAACAGGGTTTGCATTTTCATGGGTTTAAATAAAAACAAAAATTGTATGAGAGACAATAAAAACTACTTTGTGCATCAAACCCAATTATTTCCTGGTAGAAAATGAACTGATTTTCAAAAGTCAACGAACGTCTCCAGCATGCTTTATAATTACCCAAAAATCAAACATATGTCACGCTCTGGCAGAAGAAAGTTCTCGACGAAGGAAATGATGGTTACAAAAAACGTCTTTTAATCGCAATAACAGACAGAGAGTGTTCAAGACATGATCACATGGACATGTGTGGACAAACAATAACCGACAAGGACTGAACAGAACAGGGAGTATAAATACACAAGGTAATGTAGGGAACTAGTTAGACACAGGTGGAGTAGATAAACTAATCAGGGCTAAACGAAAACAGGTGAAGACAAGACAAACGTAATTGTGACATTACGCCCCCCTCGGAAAGGCGCGTCCTCGCGCCGAGAAAACAGAGCCCATGAAGTAGAAATGGGGTGGAGGCTTCGGTGGAGGGCGTGGAGCTGATGACAGACAGGCATCTGGAGTAGGCGGGCACCAGTACCATGGTGACGCTGACGGAGAGAGCATCCAGGGCGGAGTCCAGACTGCAGGGGCGGATGGAGCCCTAGGACCGATCGACGAAGGCGGAACCATGGTGAGGGGAGTATCCAGCGGAACCGAGAGGCCGATGGACCAGGGCGACATCGCAGGCCGGGAAGCCTGGCACTGAGCTGCAGGCTCATGGGACTGAGGCGGTGACGGGGACTTGGATGACCAGAACGACGATGTGGCGAGTGAGGCCGACGGGGAGGCTGGAGGAAGGGAGGAGCACGCTAACACCGTATGGGTGCAGGGTGAGGGCGTAGCCCGAATCCCGCAGGTCCGTGGCATAGGCTGTGCGTCGACCGCCGGAGGCTGACCTGGAGAGACGAGGGAGCCCAGCGGAGTTTCTGGGCAGACGGGCCACGGAGGCGTTGAAGGAGTAGTGAGTCGAGGCAATGGTGATGGACTGACAGGCTGAGGTGGAGATATGGGCCTGGAGGTCCGAGGTGTAGCCGGGGACTCTGCCTCTAGCTGATCTGGTGGCAGGGAAGCCTGAGGCGCCGATGATGGGCCGCATGGAGTGAGCGGTGGGGGTAGAGCCGAGGAGCTGGACAACACCAGTGGTGCTGACGGATCCAGGGGACTGGCCGTGACCAGCAGTTGAGACGGGTTTAGGAGAGGCATGGATATGGGCAGAAGATTTCCAGACGGGACTGGCGAAGAAGGTGACGAAGAGAGGGTGGGGACTTGGGTGGGAAAAGGATCCACGGACCACAGATCGATCAGGTCACAGTCCGATCCTGGCTCTAAGATGGACTGACCCACCTGCGTCAACTCCGGGGCCTTCGCGTCTTCCAGCACTCGAATCAGCAATCGGGAGGAGACCGTCGTTCCGGAGCATCCAGGCCAGGTATCCCAGGTATGGCCTGCTCTCTGGACAGAGAAGAAGTTGTAGCATGGGTGAGTCCATCTTCTTTAATACTCACTTTGAGGGTCGGTTATTCTGTCACGCTCTGGCAGAAGAAAGTGCTCGACGAAGGAAATGATGGTTACAAAAAACGTCTTTTAATCGCAATAACAGACAGAGAGTGTTCAAGACATGATCACACGGACATGTGTGGACAAACAATAACCGACAAGGACTGAACAGAACAGGGTGTATAAATACACAAGGTAATGGAGGGAACTAGTTAGACACAGGTGGAGTAGATAAACTAATTAGGGCTAAACGAAAACAGGTGAAGACAAGACAAACGTAATTGTGACAACATAGTTCACTCTTCACGCATGTTATCACGTCTGTCATAAACTTATTAGATTGGAATATTAGAACTAAAAACATCTACATAACATACTCAAGGGCATTGATCGCTTTACTAAATAATAGCTGGCTAGGAAATAATTATTAACTTACAATCCATCTGTTTTCAAACCCACATCATTTCATTGATGTCTGTCAAAAATAATGTGCACAATACATGGAAGTATTTACGAGAAGCAGAGGTCCAGGGAGTACACATATTTCCTTGAAAACCTACAGCACTGGATGTTTTGAATTGCTTTCCGTGAAGAGGGTGAAAATGGTGCCCTGAGTGGTTTCAACATAGTCTGTCAGAGACAATAATGTGCATAATACGTAACACTTACTGTATGTAATTTAGGATAAAAAAAAAATATATATATATTATTACACAAAAAATTTAAATATATACAATTTTTAACAACAAATACTAACATAATGTTTAAATAGACACTAGAAGTTTGGAATAATTACAATAAAAATATAATGAATGAATGAATGAATGGATAAATAAATAAATAAATAAAACATCTCAGGTTATGCATGGATAATTTATGCATGGGCGTTATGGGGAATGCCTCTGGCATGACTGGTGTATGAAACGTGTCTAAACACGATAATGAACTTGACATTGGCAGGCGGCATGACATTGACATTTGCATTGGCCTATGATGTTACCACTGTGGCGACCATTAGTATAAAAGGGCATCTGTGGAATACATCATCCACTTCTTGTCTGAAGGAGACGTGTGCAGGAATTCCGGAAGCATAGCAAAGGGGCGCAGCATCTCCTTCCCTATTCTCAGGTTACATGCATAAGCTGTCCCTTTCGAAAGGGAACTCACGCTGCCTAGAGGGCGCGGATTGCCCACGATGCCATGCTGAAGGGATGAGAGTCCTCATCCCTAAGGTGCACACCAGCAACACGATCTTAGACTGGAGCTTCTTGAAAATGGAGGCCGTAACAGGATGACTCTAAAGAGAGGAAGCCTAACTACGTTCATATTCAGGACAGCGTCCAAGGAGGCTCACAGAGAGCCTAACACTCAGAACTTCTGATCAGACAGCGTTGAAGAGTGGAGGCCTCAAAAAAGAGGCCCAGCAATGCTCTAACCAAGGACAGAACCAAGAAAGATCAGACAGAGCTAAAGAAATCAGTCTAACTGGCCCACGAAGCTCTGGAGAGTGGAGGCTTCAGTATAACCACTCTCACAATGAGAGGAGGCCTAGCAACACTCCACACTAGGGTCAGTAGTCAAGGAGGCTCCCAGAGAGCCTGCAACCTAGTGTACTACCCTTCTGCCTGGCCGAGCTCTAGGAGCGGAGACCTAAGTAAGACGACTCTCTAAATCGAGATAAGACCTAACAATGCCCCATGCTCAGGACATCTTGCAAGGAGGCTCACAGAGAGCCTACCACTCGCAATTGCTATCCTAGTGGAGCTCTAGGGAACGGAGGCCTCAATAATGATAACTCACTCTAGCGAGAGGAGGCCTAACAATGCTCGCAGTAGCTAAGGAGGCACACAGAGAGCCTAACAACTTAGCAAACATTAGATGAGCTCTAGAAGTGAAGGACTCAGCATGATGACTCTCTAAATTGAGAGGAGACCTAACAACGCCCCACACTGAGGATATATGCAAGGAGACTCACAGAAAGCCTACAACAAGCAATTACTATCTTAGCAGAGCTCTGGGGAGCAAAGGTCTCAAAGATAACTCCTAAACTAAAAATGCTCCATAGTACAGGCAGTAACCAAGGAGGCTCAGGGGGAGCCTAATGACTCAGCACCACTGCCTAGTCGACCTACGAGGACAGAGGCCTCAGCATGACAGCTCTCTAAAGTGAGAGGAGGCCTAGCTACGTCCAACACCCAAGACAGCTTACCAAGGAGGCTCACATAAAGTCTAGCTATTTGATATTGCTATCCAGGTGGAGCCCTGAGGAGTGGAGGCCTCTAGAAAGCGACTCACTATAGTGAGACGAGGCCTAACAACACTCCATAGTACAGGCAGTAACCAAGGAGGCTCAGAGGGAGCCTTTCAACTCAGCACTACCGCCTGGTTGAGCTCTTAAGATGGAGGCCTCAGCATGACAAATCTCTAAAGTGAGAGGAGGCTTAGCTACGTCCAACACCATGGACAGATACCAAGGAGGCTCACAGAGAGCCTAGCTATTTGATATTGCTATCCAGGCAGAGCTCTGCGGAGCGGAGGCCTCAACAAAGAAACTCTCTATAGCGAGAGGAGGCCTAACAACCTATCGGTTCCAGCTCAGTAGACAGGGAGGCTCACAGAGAGCCTAGCAACTTAGTCCATGGCTGAGCTCATGGGACGGAGGCCTTAGCACTACGTCTTATGCCTGTCAGGGAGGCTACATAATTGGGAGAGAAGCTTGACACAATATAAGGAAGAGCTCAGGGGAGCAGAGGCTTCTAACATAACTACTCTCCATAGAAAGAGGTGGTCTAACAACGCTCTGGCTAAGTGCAGTAGCCAAGGAGGCTTACAGAGAGCCTAGCAACTTAGCCCCCGGTTGAGCTCATAGGATTTAGGCCTCAGCACTCCATCATCTACGCACAGAACAGCCTACCATGGAGGCTTTGCAAAGCCTTACAACGCGGATTTCAGGTGGAGCTCTAGGGGGCGGTGCCCTCAGAAGAATGACTCTCTCTAATGAGAGGAGGCCTAACAATGCTCCTTTTTAAAAGCAGTAGGCAAGGAGGCTCACATAGACCCTGACAACTTGGCACCACTGCCTGCTGACCAATGCCCCTAATTTGTCAGAATAAGAAACATCACATTGAATCAGTGGCAATATTTGAGTCAACAAGAGAAGCCGAAAAAAGAAAAGGTTCCTGTTTGACTCATCCACCCACAACTCCCGCACTTGATCCTACCTACCCGCAGTAGTGACCATGGGGCCCGAAACGCAGAGTGCAAGCACTCAACTCTCATTCTTCAAGAGAGAGTCATGCCAATACTGCGACTGCATCATGAAAACACGCATTTAACCCCCTCAAAGTCAAGCACGTTTAGTTTAAGCATCAGATTCTTCTTTTTTTATAAAGAAACATATGAGAACAGACATGAATGCAGCGCTATGGTGCCTTCAGCTCCCTCAAGAGCTGAGTGTGCTTGTGCAAATACTAACTCCTTGCCTGTCTCTTGTAGTCAGTCTCGTGAATGCATCATACCAAGCGCATCCAGCTTCCACCCAATTGCGCATTCTCCATGATATTCACTCCTAACACATATATAGACAGTCTCCTGAAGACAAGAGGATGACGTATTTCACAGGTGCCCTTTTATACTCACGGTCACACCAGTGGTGACGCCATAGGCTGCCGCCTACCAATGTCAAGTTCATTGTCGTGTTTAGACCAGAGTATGTGAGCGGAGTGGAGCGGCAGAAATTTTTCCTCCACGCTCTAAGCATTCAATGATCACTCTGTTCCAGATCCGCTCCGGGTTCTCCATTTCCCGCTACCTGCTAACCGCTCCACTCCTCGCTCACTGATATCAGAAACACCGCTCCATCTTCACTCTGAGGAAATTAGCGGCTAAAGTATTTAAGTAAGCTCTGAAATATCACAAAAGTTCGGTTTATAACATACATTAAATAAAAAATAAACAATAGAAGATAGTTTCAACGTGATTTATTGGAACACTAGTGTGCAATTTTTTTTTCCCTATGACATGCCAAGCTTATTAGGCTTTGTCAGCATTAAAAGTTAAATATCATTGCTGCTTTTGCAGTGCAAATTTTGTTTGGAAAATGTTTGTTTCATCAGTTATTTTAGCTATGGGTCACTACATTACAGATTCCTGCTCATTCAAAATCAGATACAGATAACTGCAAGCAGATAAGCACTGTAAGATTACATTTGTTTGAACGCATTAGAGAGCATTGTGTGTGTGAATAAGTGATACCTGTTTAAAATGTGCTTTCACCCGATCATATTCAGTATATGTAGGAGGTACAAAAAATTCCTTGAACAATAATATCCCACTCATATCCATCAGTAGTGGAGCGCTCTTTTTAAAAAATCCGCTCCTCACTCCATTCAAAATCACGCCGCTTCACTCCTCACTCCACTCACACTCCACTCTGCTCACATACTCTGGTTTAGACACATGCTTCAGACACCAGTCATACTGGAGGCATTCCCCATAGCGCCCTCTAGGGGACACAGCGCAAGTTCCCTTTCGAAAGGGAATTCAGCCTTGCCATCACAGGAATAAATTACATTTTAAAATATTTATTCATCATGTATTTTAATTTGTATTAATATTTCACAATATTACATTTTTACTGTCTTTTGATCAAATAAACGCAGGCTTGGTGAGAATAAGAGACTTCTTAAAATGTCTTAAAAATGTATTTAAAGAATTGTAATTGTTCCAGACCGGTAGAGCATTTAACATGTAATTTATTTATTTGGATAATAGTGTGTGTGTGGTCCTGTGGCCCTACGTTATGATGTCCCCAAAAGATGACAATATACAAAATTCTACAAAATATACAAAATCATTGTCCGTATGGGGACATTTTTTGGTCCCCATGAAGAAAAAAGCTGTGTGTGTGTGTGTGTGTGTGTGTGTGTATTTACAATATAGTCATTTTCGATGCTTAAAGGGATAGTTCACCCAAAAGTTTTCCCAGACCTGTATGAATTTCTTTCTTCTGCTGAACACAAAGGAATAATGTTTGTAACCAAACAGATCTCAGCAGCCATTGACTACCATATTATCTTTTCCCCCCACTATGGTAGTCAATGGCTGCCGAGATCTGCTTGGTCACAGTGCTTAAAAAATAAATAAAAATATTATGGACCTACATAGTCTCCAATTATGCAAATTATTTTTGGGAGTGAAATATGACCCACACATGTTCTTGAGAACCTTCACCCTTTTCAATTCACCCTTGTGCTTAATATTTAATTTGTTTTATAGTTATACAGTTTTATAAAAGCGTTGTTCCAGAACATTCTACACAAAGATGGGCACTGGTCTAAGGACTATGTAACTGTCATGTAAGTCAGAAAATGGCCTGTCCAATAAATGAACCGAAGATGTTTCTTTGCTCTTGCGGCTACAGAGCAGATGTACAAGATTTGGCCTGAGTTGCCTTGCACATTCTCTCTAAGTGCCCTTCCCACAAGCATGTTGGTTATAATACCTTGTTACTAAGTTTACAGCACCCCCTCCATCACTCCACATTCACAATTTTCCCTTTCTGAATCATATGGCTGGTGAGTCACCCTCAAAACGTGCAACTGTCAAGTCTTACATGTGAAAGAGAAACAGCAATGGAAAGAAATTGAGAGCGAAATTAATCTTAGATTGCCCTGCTTTATCCACCTTTCATTTTTGGTCTTATTTATTTAACTGGAGATTGAATGAGATCTTTTGAGAGTTTTAACTTCAGTTGGGATTGCAAGGTGCTTCTTTTATTCCCCAGAGTGTCTCCTATTTTACAGTAAAATGATAACTCTCACAATGTCCTTTCAGCTACAATGTGAAGGTCATTCAATTATTCCCATTCAGGGTCCAAACTTTCTGTATGAGATGTGTTACAGAAAGTTTTGTTATTCATTTGTTTTCCTTCTCTTTCAGTAGTATAGTTAAATGCGGTTTCATGGCTTAACTGAAGCATATGTGTTTGTGATTTAGTATTCATTTTGTCTGCAGTATGTTGTTTTTTATACACTCACCTAAAGGATTATTAGGAACACCTGTTCAATTTCTCATTAATGCAATTATCTAATCAACCAATCACATGGCAGTTGCTTCAATGCGTTTAGGGGTGTGGTCCTGGTCAAGACAATCTCCTGAACTCCAAACTGAATGTCAGAATGGGAAAGAAAGGTGATTTTAGCAATTTTGAGCATGGCATGGTTGTTGGTGCCAGACGGGCCAGTCTGAGTATTTCACAATCTGCTCAGTTACTGGGATTTTCACGCACAACCATTTCTAGGGTTTACAAAGAATGGTGTGAAAAGGGAAAAACATCCAGTATGAGGCAGTCCTGTGGGCGAAAATGTCTTTTTGATGCTAGAGGTCAGAGGAGAATGGGACGACTGATTCCAGCTGATAGAAGAGCAACTTTGACTGAAATAACCACTCGTTACAACCGAGGTATGCAGCAAAGCATTTATGAAGCCACAACATGCACAACCTTGAGGCAGATGGGCTACAACAGCAGAAGACCCCACCGGGTCCCACTCATCTCCACTACAAATAGGAAAAAGAGGCTACAATTTGCACAAGCTCACCAAAAAGCTGGACAGTTGAAGACTGGAAAAATGTTGCCTGGTCTGATGAGTCTCGATTTCTGTTGAGACATTCAGATGGTAGAGTCAGAATTTGGCATAAGCAGAATGAGAACATGGATCCATCATGCCTTGTTACCACTGTGCAGGCTGGTGGTGGTGGTGTAATGGTGTGGGGGATGTTTTCTTGGCACACTTTAGGCCCCTTAGTGCCAATTGGGCATCGTTTAAACACCACGGCCTACCTGAGCATTGTTTCTGAAGATATCCATCCCTTTATGACCACCATGTACCCATCCTCTGATGGCTACTTCCAGCAGGATAATGCACCATGTCACAAAGCTCGAATCATTTCAAATTGGTTTCTTGAACATGACAATGAGTTCACTGTAATAAAATGGTGCCCACAGTCACCAGATCTCAACCCAACAGAGCATCTTTGGGATGTGGTGGAACGGGAGCTTCGTGCCCTGGATGTGCATCCCACAAATCTCCATCAACTGTAAGATGATGGGCCAACATTTCTAAAGAATGGTTTCAGCACCTTGTTGAATCAATGCCACATAGAATTAGGGTAGTTCTGAAGGCGAAAGGGGGTCAAACACAGTATTAGTATGGTGTTCCTAATAATCCTTTAGGTGAGTGTATATATTTGTGTGTGTATATGTGTGTGTAACCTGTTCGTTAAAAGTGTCTTTGAATTCTTGAGGGTGTTTACAGAACCCTTCTAAACCTTTCAATGTGCCTAATTTGTTCGACAACTGAAAATGACATTTCATTCCTAAATGTGTGTACGCTTTTGCACACACATCCCGTTTTGTATTCTGGTATGGTCTTTGTGAACGTCGTTTAGTCTAATTAGGCTTCTGTATTCATCAGGAGCGTGTGCGTGTATAAAGGAAGCTTTATCTGAAAGTGGCACATTTCTTAAATGTCTGTGACTGCTCTGTCTCCTCCAGCATTCCCATGTCTGTAGAGTTTGGCCGTAAAATCCAATTTGATAAGAGTATCTCATTGAGACTTAATTGGTGAGGTTCAGGTGAGTGTTTGACCCTAGTCCGTTTATCTAGTGAGCAAATTTCCTATCAAAGAGGCAGAAGGTGAAAGGGAGAGAAAGAACGCATAGGAGACACGTGCTGTGGGAAAGCATTAGATTTCTACAGATGACCCATAACGTTTTTGGAAGATTTATTTTTCCCGTCATTCTAGTTTTGTGTAGCTAGCCTACTAGTGAAGTCAAGTGACCATTGACCAACCACATAATCTTGTAGGTGCCATTTAGGGATACATATTAAGGGTGTTAAGTTACGGGGATATTTGTTGCAATAGCCAACAATAAATTTTATGGATCAAAATCATCTTTTATGCCAAATGGTACGGTGTTGCCTCCAGGCAACATAGGCTATTTTAGTTTATTTTTAATAAAATGAAACACCAATTTATTGGTAAAACCTATCTCAGGGTACTCAAATACTAATCAATTAAAGTGCAAAATAATTGGTCACATGACCCACAGGGGTCCATTTTATGTCCTGTTTCAGCACGTTCACAGGTCACATGGCTCCATATTTTCTCCAATGAAAAGTGCATTTTTCATTCATTTCCATCCAGTTAATCACCCACAAAAAATATGAGTAACCTTCACTGCATGGTAAGTAAATAAGTGTTTTCAAGAACTTTACATTATGTATCATCAAATGTTAAACAATAAATAACAAAAAAAAACTATGTGTTGCCTAAGGCAACTATGTGTTGCGTAAGGCAACATTGTACCATAATGGAATCGCATAAGGTCATACCAGACACACTAGGTTGGATACAAATGAAGAGTTTGGTTGCAAAACGCGATATATCCATTTTGAGAAAATTGGTTATTTGCCATTATTATTTGACATCAACAGTCAAGTTCATTCACATTTTTTTGTACATTAAACTATTACTTGAGCTCAGTGAAGGCCAGGGACACAATATTCTTCAAATCCAGGATATTTTTTATTTAATTTTATGTCCATAAATAGTTCATAAATAAGTCAAAAACCATGCCAAATTGCAACATATTTATCTTAACATTCTCAAACATCTTAAATTGGTTAAAAAAACAATACATCATAAATATATGGAATAGTATATACAAAGATTGATTAATAACAATAAGATTCTGAGTTAGTTTTGGCCAGAACATACACAACATAACCACTTTTTTTTTTTTTTTTTTTTTTTTTTTTTTGCAAAACGCTATATATCCACCTTTGGCTATATTCTACTACTAGAATAGTGTGTGTGTGTGTGTGTGTGTGTGTGTGTGTGTGTGTGTGTGTGTTTGTGTGTAACCTACGTGAACAGTATAAACAATTAAATGATAAACGTTTTTTAGTTAGCCTATTGAATCCTCTTTTTAAAAATATGTTATTTGTTTTGATATTATCGTTAAATCACTGAGCAAACTCGGAGCACTTCACCGGCGGTGACTCTCTCCTCGCGTGACATCCTGAGCTCGCGCACGACGCGCAGAATCCAGAACGTTCTATAGCCTAACCGTTATATCGCACTTTGTAAAGAAACTGGGCTGGCGGATATCGCGTTTTGTGAAAAAATTAATTTTGTAGTAGGCTTAAAATGTACATTTTTAAATCTTATTAATGGCAGCAATTCACACATAGATTAAGGTACAACTGAACATTGATTTCCAATAATAAAATGCAAATGTCAAAAAATGGCGTTTATCGCGTTTTGCAACCAAACTCTTCAAATATAGTATATTTGTAAGGAAAAAAGTTAGAATTCTCTAAATATATTTGCATTTTTGCATGATTTTGTTATGCACTTTTGTAAAGAAAATGTGCAGATCATAATATGTGCAGTTGTAGTATGTGAATTACTAACATACTACAACTGCACATATTATGATCTGCACATTTTCTATAGCATTTACAAAAAGGTATAAAACACAACTGCCAGTTGATGAGGGTGAGGATGAGGTGTCATACTGTGATGAGGAAGATGAGGTCATAGTGACAAGCCGGCAGGGAGAGAGTGAGGGTGAGAACAAAGATGGAGATGAGGATGAAGATAGATATGATAACTTGATATGATGGTTTGGTAATACTTGTGTTCCACGATGGTACAATGTTGCCTGAGAGAAATAGCTGAATTTTAAATGTTACTTTTTATTAAATATGAAATTTGTAATACATTAAAAACTGGATAAATGTGTTTGTTCGGGTGTCTGTTTAAGGAAATTTATGTTTTCAATAAATATATTTCTTAATTCTACATGAAAATGTCAAATGTTTAAATTTGTAATTTGTGGTACAATGTTGCCTTGAGGCAACAAACTTAATAATAATAATAATAATAATAATAATAATAATAGTAATAATAATAATAATAATAATAATAATAATAATACAATTATGAAAATTTGTATTGCTATCGTTATAGTGTCCAATTTTAAGCAGGAAAAACACCACAACTATTTTTTTTCCTCATTGAAATCATATTGCGTACCATAGAGAGTTAAAAGTATAAAAAAGGATAAAAAGACAAGGCACAGGTGTGGGTAATGATTCGCTATGGTAACAAACAAGTGTACAGTAACTATAGAAACAAAGTAAAACAGGAACTAAACATATACTAAGTGAACACTGACGTTTCGTACGAATATGCCTACTTCCATAATATGTAGTAGACAAAAACAGTATGTGAGCCCAGTAGTATGTACAAATTCATAGTACAGTAGGTGAAAACTACCCGGATGACCTGGGCCTTCCAGCGAGATTCTGAAGTGTGCATTCGATGGACAATTTACTATGCCGTGAGGCCATGGTAGAGGTTTTGTGAAGGGAAGTGAAGCAACACAACTGATGGTGTATGTCACGACAATAACAACATGGTGGATGTAGTACATCCGAATTTCATTCATACTACACACATTCATAATAAATAGAACATACTTTTTTAATGGTTGCAATGTTTCAAACCAAATGTAGTACCTATATAGTACATGATTCCGGATGCAGCATGAGAACAATGGAAACAGAAAATACACTACAAAATAAAAGTCCTAGAACACAGAACACACTAAACACATGGGAAATTGTGACCATCACTTGCTGAAAAAAACTATTAATTTCTTATTTTTTTAACTTACTGGCCCCAAACTTTTTTAATTTAAGTGTAACTAATAATATATGTACATTTGATATTTCACCCTGCAAAATACATTAAACAGCTAGTAGTCTATGTTACGCCCACAGACCCCTGGCTGAACATCTGATACATATGGCACACTTAACTGGAAACACTTCAGGAGTTTCAAAGTCATCATCTGATTGGTTGAATTCTACAGGATGTCCAGGAGATGTGTGTGTTGCGTTCTTTAATGGTCTGCCTGGAAACAAAGATGCCAAAATGCCAAACCCCCTCATGGAAGAAGAACGCCATTGTATTTACAACTGTGACAATAAGCGCTTGTCAAGATCAACTAAATGCTGGATTTTCAAAAGTATGTGAAGTATGTAAAGTTTGCAGCATAGACTCTTTAAAATAGGTCCAAGAGTTTTACACGCCGGTCTGTTATTTTAGGCATATTGTTATATCCTAAACATTATGCGGAACAAAACAAACTGTGATTCGTTGCTTTACTTTGCCTCTGGGTGGCCTTGGCCAATGAAAGCTGCAATGGAGTCAAGACCTTCTGCCGTTAGTCTGAAGGTCTGGCTACACAATACTAAACAGCCAGTAAACAGACCTTGGGGTGATCTATAGGCAACACTTTCACAGTGGCCCCGTTTTCAACAGAAAACATACCTCTCTTCCCACCAGGGCTAACTAAAAACATTTCAACACTCAAACCGCTCACATGAGCCCCACCAACCTTCTTTTTTTTTTCCATTTATAGCTGTGCTTAATCACAGATTTGGGGTCACAGTCTTACACCAGCTTACTGTGTCTTGTTGATCCATTAATTGCTTAATTTAAATTCTTTGAATTAAAAACCTGAACAGGTTTCACCTGACATGTTCGTGACGCTGAGAAGAACACAAGCGATGAGTCAGAGGCCCTGTCAGTTAGCAGAGACACACAAAGGCAGGAGAAAACACATCTCGATAACTGCAGTAGTAGAGCTGTGAGTGCATCCAGTTGGTAAATCAAAGACCAACATTAGCTTTTAGTGATCACAGGGGTTGTAGAAATGCTTTCTTTGTTGTTATTATACGTGGTTTAGTATGCGTATCTTCAGTAGTGACTGGGAGAGAGAGAGAGAGAGAGAGAGAGAGAGAGAGAGAGAGAGAGAGAGAGAGAGAGAGAGAGAGAGAGATAGAGAGAACAGGAAAGAGACAGGTAGATATGTAGCTCATATAGTTCCTATCCTCCTCACAGGTATTCATATCTGTCAGAAGCAGGCACTGCAGTGATCTGTGACTCTATTGCGTATGCATAATTCAACAAGTACACTCCATCATTGCTGCTTCACTGTGCTGATGGACACCACCATATGCTTCCATGAATAAGCGAGTGGGAGAAAGAGATTTGGGATTGCTGCTGATGCCATTGTGTGTGTAATGATAAAGGATGTACGTAAATATCAATCTTGCTCATATCTACAGTGGGGTCCAAAGTCAATTTAAAACAAATTAAGTAATAGGTAAGGACTTAATAGTAATAATAGGAAAGGAAAGTAACGTCTTGGTTACGTATGTAACCATCGTTCCCTGAAGTAGGGAACGGAGATGCCATGTCGGAGACCGACGAATAGGAATATCACTGGCGAGAGCCAATCTACGTTGAGTGTAACTAAAGGAGCCAATGGACATTGACATTCAATACATATGGGGTCCCCCGCAGGTTCACTCCTATATACCAAGTACCAGTTCTCAAGGATTCAGCAGCAAAGGGGCCTGATTCCAGACACTCCGCCATGTCCGGCACCAAGGGTGATCAAGGACTCGACAGAGTTTGCTTCTGGAGAATATTAGTGCCACAGTACAGGAACAAGAGCAAGAGCCTGGGCCTCTCAGTGGGCTCTACACATAGGCTATAGAATCTTTTGAACGTGTTGGGTGTCGCCCCGCCCACAGCGCTACAGATATCTGACAGCAAGGTGCCACGTGCCAGTGCCAAGGAGGATGCAACACTTGTAGTAGAGTGTGCATGCACCCTGTGTGGACAACCCTTACGAAACAAAAATATATTGCAATATACTAGAATTTATATTGCAATACATTAGAAAATATATTTCAATGTATCAGAAACTTCCTCATATATTTGAAAATATATAGCAATATATGGATGGACAACCTATTGCTATATATTGATTCATATATCAAAATACATTGATATACAAACAAAACTGTATTACATTATTGCATGTATGTTTATTGAAACAATACACATATTCTGTATATTGTAAAACATACAGGTTTATTTTTTTATGAGTTAAGCAAGCTCATGCATAGGTTTACAGAGAGGTTGATTAACAATAGTCCAAATCAAATTTTGCATGACATTCATTATATTTTACATTATATAGCCATATGGATGGACCATATATAGCTATGTATTGATTCATATATTGTAAAATGGAGATGAGAGTATTATAAATTAAATTATCATTAACAGCAGCAATTACAACTTTTTTTTTTTTTTGGAGTCCACTTTTTATTCCCCCACATGACATTCAGACCTCCACACTGTTCTCAGGTCACTGTCCCTTCAGTGTCACGGTTCATGAATACATCGTCTCACCTTCTCTGTGTGTGTGGTTGTGTTGGAGGCGTGGTTTCTGATTGCTGAACACTTTGATCACTTCGACCTGCTGCACTCATCACCTGGGCTATTTATACGTGTGTCTCACTCAGCCTTGTTGTCAGATTTTTGCAGTTTGTCTGGAGGTTCCTGGCTGTTTCGTGTGTTCCTGATCATGGTTCTTCGTTCTGGATTTCTGAATCCCGCTGGTTCGGTTTGCCCATTGCGTCCCTGCGTCGCTGTTCTGAGTGGTGTTCTCTTCAGCCTGCCTTTGCCTGCTTCAGTCCTGCTTCATTCGTCTGTGCTTTGTCCAGCGATCTGTCCTAACTATGCTGTGAACCCGAGTATAATAAATACCTGCTGTTGAACTCGCTATTGGATCTTCTGCCTTTTTCCTGTCACCTGACGTAACATTCAGCTGCTGCTTTTGAAATAAACCTCATTCAGTTACTGTGAACTATATTGATGTCTTAGTCAATCTATTATATTTTAAAATATATGACAGACATTGTACATTAGATTATTTCATACATGTATACAATATATATGATAATTATATATCATATATTATTTAATATAAATCAATATATTTAAGACATATGTTCCCATATAAATCTGATTATATTATCTTGTACATTGAGGTATATTATCACATATAATTTTACATATTTATATATACAATGGCTCTTCCAATATATAATTTCATATAATGAGAGATACAGTATATTTCAATAAACATAATATATTAAATAGTATAATAATATAGTTATTCAATATATTAAAATGGCAATAATTGCAGTATTGTCCCTTATATTGCAATATATAACTTACATATATGATATATTATATAATATATCATATGATAAATTACTATGTAAATCTCACAATATATGGAGACACATGAAATATATTGTCACGTAATATATTGAGAAATATATTTTTGTTGCGTGAGGGAAGGCACACCTTGTGCTTGGAGACAGCCTTTCCCTTCTGCTGGGGTCTGTGACTCTAGGCATGATTCGTCGACCAAACATGCCTGCAGGTCCCCTACCATCTTGATAAAGGACAGTGCAGCCAGCAGCAAAGTCTTCATAGACAGAATATTTTGCTCTGCCGACTGCAGAGGCTCAAATGGGGCATTCTAAAGTGCTTGGAGCACCAGCATTAGTTCTGGGAACTGGTTTTGGCCAGTATGGTGCCACAAACAGGACCTACCCCTGTGCAAGTAGGCTCACTGGGGGAAACACATATTTGTGCAGGCCCCGGGGCCAGTTGTGTGCCAGTGCATCTGTGCTGAGTGTTCCCTTGGTCAACTAATAAAACCACTGGGTGCGGGACGTATCTGGAGAGGCAAACCGGTCGGCCTGCGCCTCTCCGAACTGTCAGCAGATCAGCTGAACCACCTGGGGAAGGGGTCGCCACTCTCCCGGGAGAGTTTGCTGACAGGCCGGTGTGATACTCACCCGATAAGTGCCGCACTGCCACGTCCATCTCGGAACTCGGCCGTGAAGCCAATGCTGAAGCAGTCTTAAATGAAGCAGACCGAGCAGTGTTACTGCTGCGGCCGTCATATGCCCCAGGAGTCTCTGGAATTGTTTCAGTGGGACTGCAGCCCTGCCTTGAAATGTTTTCAGGCAGTTCAGCATCTACTGGACACGCTCTTCTGTGAGGCATTCCATCTGTTCGATCGAATCCAACTCCATACCGAGAAAAGAGATCCTCTGCATGGGGACGAGTTTGCTCTTTTCCCAGTTGACCGAAGACCCAACTGGCTGAGGTGTCTGAGCAGCAGGTCCCTGTGATCGCTGCAAATCAATCTCGGGGACAGATGCATTCGAAAATGTGTTTCTGCGTGAGCATCTTGAACGGTAGCTTGTGAAGGCTTCGATTCAGAACTCGCAGGTCCAAGATTGGCTGTAACCCACTGGTTTTCTTGGGTACAAGGAAATACGGGGTGTAAAATCCTGTCTTCATTTCGGCTGGAGGGACTGGGTCTATCGCATCCTTCACCAGTATGACTGTGATCTCTGCATACGGGACTTGGGCATATGTAGCGTTCACAAAATGAAGCGGACACACATGAACTGGGGGGATGCCGAACGAACTGAATCGCATAGCCAAGCCTGATGGTCCGAGTGAGCCAGCAAGACGTACTGGGGAGCTCTAGCCAGGCTCGCAGACACCATACAAGTGGGACCAAAGGGACCACCATCGTACCCACGGTGGGGCAGCAAGGTGGAATACAGGTACCGGTCTGGGGCTGGGGCTGTCTTGCGGAGGCGGCCCACAGCGGGGTGTGAGTGCAACACTTACATGATTACACAAGTAGGCAGAGGGAGGATGTGGAGTGTGGTCTGGCGTTTGACCAGCCACAACCCTCCGAGCCCCCTGAGGACCCGGAAATAAAGAAAACAGCTTTTATTGAGAATTTGGGTAGTAAAGGGTGCCTTTGTCAGCAAGTCCACAGAAAACAATCAGAAGACACAAATCGAATCATATTATTTGAATGATGGTGTGCGTAAAAGCTGGCTTTCAATTGCTGTGCTGCAAGTTTTTATCATGGTTTGTCCATCGTTGCAGTAGCAATGACAGGATTTTGCGAGTAGTAAGGAAACACAATGGCTGTGTCTGAAATCGCCTCCGATTCCCTTAAATATGACACTTTTTGAGTGAACAGCCATTTGTAGTGGTGTCTGGAAGCCTAGTGGACGGTATTGAGTGCACTCATTCAATCCCACTGCAATAACGGGTGTACAAGTGATGTACGGGTGTAACGGGTGTAAGCTCAACGGCTAGAAAGTACCCATAATGCACTGTGATTCATGTGCTGAATGAATTCCCATGTCTCGACAGAAGATGGTGCCCGTAGCTGAATCAATCATCCATCCATTTTCCAAACCACGCTGGTCCAGCATAATATCATATAGGTATAAATTAATTTTGAATTGATTATTAAATTGTTTAATTACGGTTTATACATCCTAGTTTCCATGGCAGAGTTCAATATAAAACATTTCATTACTACGTGGCAGCCTCTTGCATCACAGGTCTCCCTGCTGTGTGGATCAGTTTCTTCATTGTTACATTATGAATTCTGCTTTCATCATTTGCAATGTTTCCAGTTGCATCTTTAGTGATTTTTTTTTCAATTGTTTACTCTCTTGTTGTCCAAAGAGGTGGACTTAGAGGTTTTTGCAAAAAAACAAAAAAAACAACACACATTTACTGTTAAATTAGTTAAATACCAATGAATTGACTAAAGTGACATTTTTGAAGAAGGAGAAAAAAAAAAGGCATTTCAATAACTAATCTTTTCATTGCCGTTAAAGTGCAATTACTAAACCTAAACATAGGAGCCTGATAAAAAAAGTGCACATTTCAAATAAAACATGTCAGACGGACTGTTTTTTGCATCTCAACTATTTCTATCTAATGTACTTTTATTTATTTTTCTGCTGCCGTACCTTTAAGATATTTATACAAAAACTTTATGTGAAATTGCACATACTCAAGAATACAATGTTTAATTGCTGCATCCTTCAATAACCTTTTTCCAAAGACTTATGGTAATTACATTTTAACAGGGAAAAAGAAAAACAATTTAACTGATCAGGGACCTAGTTTAAAATAAGCTTCAGGAACAACAGAGTCTCCCAGATTTTACTTTTATTGTTCGTTGTTCTTGTGCTTAGAAATAATAGTAGTGGCCTGACTTGATCTCACTGTGATTGTGCTGGCCTATTTATCATCACCCAGACATTGTTGATATTGAAATGTGAAATTTGGGCAATGTGTCAATGATTTCAGTAATTTTTATGGCTTAGTTTTGATATATGGTATTTGATGGTATATGATATATCTTGAATAAACAGCAAATGTTAAAGCTATTAGGCTAAAAGTTGCTCAGAGTTTACTCTATTTTAAAGAACATACATCAATGGAATTATTCAGTCTGGCTTTGTTCAGAACTTTTGGTGGGTTTTCCCATGATAAGCAATTGTTTTTATGTCCTTGTATAGTGGACATTTTTGAGTTGTTTGAGTTGAGTTCTGCAGAATTACCATTTTGGCCTGTTTTATAAATCCCTTTCTTGGTGGTAATATCTGTACATCTAACACTATTGTTAAACCATTTATATAGAAGGGATTGACCTAAGTTTTACATTTGATTGATATTACTTCCAGAAAATGGAGAGCACCAGTGGAAATTTGTGACTTGGCATGATTTAGATCTGTGAGGACGCATGGTAAAGCAGCTTATAGGCAGTTTGAAAGCTGATTTTCCTTCTCAACTCCACCAGATTGTAATTGTTTACTGTCTGGTGGCTCTACACAATGTTCTTTCCCTAAGTTATTTGTGTCTCCAATAGTTTGTACAGAGGGCGATCAAGAAAGGAAGCTGTTGACGTTTCAGAGGCTGCAAGAGCATGATTTTCAGGCAGTCAGTAAAAGAGAGCTATATCAGACATTGGAAAGATTGATTATTATAAAGATATAATTTGAAGTGATGAAAAGAAAATTGAAGGGAATATCTTGTGGTTCCTGATGATCTCGATCTTTCTTGGAGGCTCTTTTATAAATGTCCAAGATCCAAAACGTTCTGGAGACTTGCAGTGAAGAATAGTACATTGCTTACAATACGTTTGTTTCCAATACGACTGTTTTATCATCTTGTAGATTTTGTACCTTACCAGGGACAGTTTTTGCTGAATGTTCCAGGTTAGTACGATTGTTAACTTGACTGGAAATAATACTTGGAAATCTGGGTTTTGGTTTTATTTATGGATGCAAGTACTTGAAAACACATAGAATTGTGTACTTTGGCAAATGTTATAGCTGGATAAGCTAAATTCACCATTTGGAAGACCTGTAGAATGTCTGATGTGGGGCAAAACATAAATGTACTGCAAATGTTTTACTGCATTGGTTGAATCTAGAATCTGAGTGGATTATAAGTTCAAGTCACAAGGAATTTATTCAAATTTGAGTTCAAATGTTGTGTGAATGATGCATTATTGTCAGATTGGACTATATTGGTGATGATATACTGGTGATGTCCGGTGGTCGATTTTAATATTTTTTTTTATGATTTTGAGATTTGTATTTTGCAGCATATTGTAGTATTGCATGTGTAGAGTATATTGTATGTTAGTGTTTTAGTATATAAAGGCCCGGTTTCACAGACAGGGCTTAGACTAAGCCAGGATTAGGCCTTAGTTCAATTAGGACATATAAGTAACTTTTATAAACGTGCCCAAGAAAAAACATTACTGGTGTGCATATTTAGACAAAACAATGCCACTGACATATTTTAAGATTTGTCAGTGCAAGATTCTTTCAGTTAAAACAGCACAAACATGCATTTTAGTCTAGGACTAGCTTAAGCGTTGTCTGTGAAACCGGGGGAAAGAGTTTTAAAGTCAAAGTCTCTCTCTTGCTCTCTACTAAAGCTTTATGCCTCTATTTCTAGTGGCCTAGACAGAAATGTAAATTTATATCCAGACTTCAGCATTTAAGTGACAAAAGGGGATACTGATGAATGTCCGCCCCTTCTCCTGCACTCTTCTCCCCTGCATCATTCCTCGTCTTCATTTTTCCCTTGCCCCGTTTTCCCCACACACCCACATTCTCTCACGCACAGCCCTCCGTCTCGCACTCACACTTTTCTCTCTCTCTGTCAGAGGACAATAGAGCGAGGTGGACAGAAATGGCTCTTTGAATGACACAGGTTGGCACCTCATTCAGTGTGTGTATAAGAGGCCACTGGGATGAATGATGCTCTCTCTGTGAGTCCCCTGCTTTGCTCTGACATGCAATTCTACCGGCATCAATATCCATAAACCCAGGACGCTGGTCTTCTAACCTTAACAAATGTTCCTGTTTTTCCCCACGCGGTGTGTTTTGTACGCTTGTGTGCTCAATCATTTGATTAGGGATGATGAGATTTTAGTTATATCCAACCTTGCTAATGCAGTACAACGGCAGTGCTCAAAGTCTCCGTTGGATGTGTACATAAGCCCCATATCTTGTTTCTCTTTTATCTTTGACTTGACTGTCAGATCCAATTAGAATGGCAGGCTATTGAGGACGTTCCCCTTCTTTGTTGGCTGCAGTCTTCTGGAAAGATTTCATGCTCGCTCCTTCTTTTAATCTATCAACATGTCAACGGCTTTCTTCGAGGCCAAAGAGAAGAGTCTAGGTCCTGCCCCTTTCACATCCTCCTTTTGAGTCCGTGGGATCTAGCAGTCATGGAAGAACATTATGATTTTTTTGAGTCTGCACTTGATAAGTTTAATAGTCTTATAATGTAATCATATGTTACAGAAACGTCAGCCAAGCAAGGAGCCATAAAATGCAGCAGCCGTAATAGGGATTGTGTCAGTTCTGATTCAGAATTATACAGGGAGGTTCAGGGACCATGAAATAAAAGCTATTTCTCTCCACAGACAATCATGTTGAGTTATTTTTATATTAAGGTGCAGAGTTGCTTAATATAGCGAGTTATAAGGTCCAAGGCCATTCAGATGGCACACTACCACATAACCTATTTCTGCAGTATCCAAAATGAATGTTGTGCACAATATGCTAATTTTGGTATGCACAGAATGACCTAAATGTGCAGTATACAAACAGCGTTATTACACAGAATACGTTATCCATTATGCAGTGTGCTCAACTTTATCATTTTCAGCATGATGAATGATGTGTAATTTATATTTTCACAGCTGATGTTATAGGAACAAAAATCTATTTATTAACCCATAACCTAAAGTTGTTTCTTCCACAAAATTGGATTTAAAAAATGTTATATCCTATATTATGACGTAATGCCAGTTGCAATGTCAGTTGCAAATCTTGAACAATTAAAATGTTTGCATTGTGTATTATAACGACCGCTGTTAACAAACGTTTAATTTTATCCTTACGAAATCCTGTCTCTCAAATGGAAATTATGCACAATAGGCAAAGTGTAATTTGATATCCATTGATTGGCTGGAGATCCATATAGAGAATGAGGGATTGCAGTTATTGGTATTGATTTCAATAACTAGACTGTTACAATCCATTCAATATGGACTTGCTCAATAGAATGAAGAAATGGTTTCTTTCAATGGTGGATTTTCCTCAGCGGTGTCAGTTAAAGTAACTCCCTGACAGAGCTCTTGGGGTGTTTTATTGGTAAACCCATTCAGCAAGCACATTCTGGGAAGGAAATGACCAGTTAGCTCCAGACTGACTAAGTCAGTTTAAATGGCAGCCCGGCTATATACAAATCATCCCAGTTTAAGGAGCCAATCACGCACTGGTCCTGAGGGACCTGAACCAATCCAATAGCTGACATTAGTATTGATCTTTTTTGCATAGGCCGTCATTCAGACATTTCTGTTTCCCTGGAGGTTAGTTCAAGTGACTTGTTACACTGAATCACCACTGAATCATATTAAGTGGACTCCAACAGAGTGGATGATTCGAAGCACATTATTGAAAATGTAGCATTTTCAGTTCTGTTTAAATCTGAAGGTCACTGGCTATTGCATTAAGAAATCAGTGTCATTGAATAGGAGAATGATTGGTATAATGAAATATTTAATAAAATTACTTTTTATGCATAAGGTCTTAAATTTCAGTCTTTTCACCACACAAAGCAATTGTATGACTTCAGAAGACTTTTTGTCGTTTTTGAGCTTGACAGCCCAAATCATTCTGATTATGGTAAAAAAAGAAAGTGGCCAATACATATTCCTCCTTTTGAGTTCCACGGAAGAAAGAAAGTCATACAGGTTTACAGTGACAGGATTGATTATTTTTAATTAACTGTCCCTTTAGTGACCCTGGACATCATTCACTACCCTCCTCCTTATTATTAAAAAAAAAAAGTTAGACATCAACCTTCTTAGTATTCCTCAATCAATTCATTATAACAAGAAAAAATATATAAAAGAAAGCCTGTTTTCCAGTTCATTTTTTGTAAAAATTGTATAGGGTCGCTAACAACCCGAGGTAACAGTGTAAGTATATTTTTTCTGCATTACAATAATTTAATCTTTGATGACTGAATAAGTGCTAAATTCACCTTTATTCCACAATGTCTGATACACAATGATGAAGTGATGTTTCACTCATAGTTACAGCAGGCAGAAAACAAAATAATAGGAAGTATTAGCAAAACTTGAAATGGCTCAGCGATTTACAGCAGAGCAGTCAAATATTAGTGTCACTTAATGTTGGATCTGGCGAAGAAGCTGTCAGCAATCAACATATTGATTTTGAAGATGTTGAGAATGATAGTTTTGAGAATATGTTTGAGACCACAAATATGAGCCAGATGCTGAATGTACTGGGAAATTAGCTCTGACGAGGACAATGATGATGGTATAAAACATCTGCTCAAACTGAACCCTTCCAAGCTCAAAAAGGTAACACAATATGCTTTATTTTATTCTTATGTAATTGTGACTCTAATATCTGGAGAGTTTTATATTATTGCGACAAGTAGAGATCCATCCGTGTTCAATATAGATCAGAATCGCTAAATACCCGAATATGTAATAATGGTTGGCGAAACATTAATGCATTTAAGGGTTAAAATCTGGATTTCTAACTGGAAACAGTTGTCGACACTTAGGCAGCAGGTCACTTAAGTATGCAGGCAGTGTGTTAGCATTTTAATACGATTATGTAGGCGTCAATGCATAATATGTTTGCTGTCTGTGTAAAGCAACAGAATGTGCTGCTATGATCTGAATGTATGTATAAGTGTTCATCACTAGCCTAGAGTAGTATGGCATGTGTCCAACTGATGGGAAGACATTACATATTGAGATAACTCATCTATATACAAAGATCTCTCTCTCTCTCTCTCTCTCTCTCTCTCTCTCTCTCTCTCTCTCTCTCTCTCTCTCTCTCTCTCTCTCTCTCTCTGTGTGTATACTGTATATATATACTTGTGTGTGAGTATATATATATATCATATTTCAGCATGTCAATCAACAATAGTGTGCGTCACCTTTTTAAACTCGATTTCTTTGGTGTTTCTGAAAATGAAATGACACAATCTAAATAATAAATATATAGTCATTTATAAATGTTTTTGTAAAGTTTTATTTGATCAAAAATAGAGTACAAGCAGCAATACTGTGAAATACATTAGAATGTACTGTATGTATCACAATTTAAAATAACTGTTTTCTATTTTAAGATATTTTAAAATGTAACAAAGCTGAATTGTCACCATCACTACAGTATTTGGTGTCACATGATCCTTCATCAATCATTCTAATATGCTAAAATGACTCAAGAAACATTTCTTCTTATTATCAATGTTAAAAAGACAGTCGTTCTGCTTAATATAGTGTCTTATTAAAAATGTGTATTTATAATCATATACCTACGGTTAAATGTTATTTTCATTCACATTTCTAGACCTCTAATCCCACACTGAATTAGACCAAGACTGCAGAAAGTCTATCAAAAATATGTTATTTTTCAAACTGCATAGTGCATAAAAGTGCAAATTAATTATTATTATTATTATTATTATTATTTTTTTACCATTGTCCTGATTCTTTGTGTTCTTTGCAGTATTTGCATATTTGTTATATTTATATTATTTGCTGCTGTTGTATACACAAGTTAACGCGCCAAATCGTGGGCAGCGCCATTACTCTACACAAATGCATTTCATTTCCGCCGGAAGTGGTTTGCGCAGCGTCTGCCGGTGTAAACACAGCGATCACGATGCTAGCTTGGGAACACAGTTCTACTACTTTAACTGGAGATGGCGTTACTCTCCCCCACCCGAATTCAGTGCAGAACTGGGAGGATAACATGACGACGTGGCCCAGCATAACGTACAGCAAGATTTGCTCCTACTTCGTGCAATCCATGGCAATAGATGGAAAAGCAATGGACAATCTGAAAGCCTCCGAGGCATATCAATATCTGCACAGCAACAAAGTCAGTTGTGTAATGTCAATGTGTAAATATCTTAGCATTTTAAAACTAAAATAAACTACCGGTACATTACATTATCTCTTTATGCTGTGCAATATATCAGTGTGCCTGTACTGTTTGAATGAAAATTAAAGTTTGATGTTATTTCATTTCGTTTAATTATTATTTAATTATTGCACTGAACTACGATCATGAATGATAGGCCTTATGTTCCTTAGAGTGCTACAATTTCTTTTAACACAGTTCATCATTCATAGTAAGCTCATACTGTACATAAATAACACTGGATGAATTAATTGTTTCGAGGAAACTAAACAAATGGCTTCAACAAGAAAGATTGCGTGTTTAATCCTAACAGGTATTAAGTAGTAAAATACAAAAGCAGCCCACACAATTACATTACTATGAAAATATTCATATATAATATAAAAAAAATACACTGCATGCAGTATTTGTTGTGTTTATCTGTATTTAATGAACAACATGGCTGGGTGTTGGTAGACAGGGACACAAGGCAAGATTCTAAACCTCATGAGGCACTCTGATTATCCTTGATAATCCTTGATTCCGAGTCAGTATCAGGCTTGCGAAAAAATGTAAACAATGGAGCGCATGGACATTGCCTCTTCGTGGCTGGTTTGTGGTCGTAGCACTCTCTGTCTAACCACTCGTTCAGGTGCTTTCTCGAGTTTTTGCAACCAACTACCGCACACGTCGTTCCCGAGCCACTTTTCTTCATGTTGTAATTGTTTAACGTTATATCCTCTTTGTAACTGCGATATCAGTGCTTTGTCGGCACAACGGAGCTAGCTAGCGAAACAAACCCAGCCCGCCAGAACGGAAGTGGATTGCATCGATGGGAGGAGTTTACGATGTAGAGCGGAAACGGCTCAAAAACTTGTGTATATTTGTCACAAGGTGACAAAGTGAGGCGGAACTAAGTCCCGTTAAAAGTTGCTCCCCCCCAGAACGATGTTGGTGTAACACCAGGCCGGTTCCGGTTGGATATGTGCCCCTGCAAAATGGTGGCTAATGGCGGATGATGATCAGGTGTGGGAGATGACGCGGGAATCTGTGACAAAGCCGCGTCGGATAAAGGAGAGTATAAAAAGGGACGTGCAGAGACAGTTCAGCGTTCTTCCTCCCCAAGAGAAGTTATTCCCTTACTGGGTGGTTTCTGGAGGGTGTGCAAGGGCTCGGCTGTACTAAGGGTGAAGCGGCATTTGTACGGATACGTTTGGAAGGAGTTACAGGCTTGAAGTGAGTCACAGAGTTGAATGCAGACTGGAGAAACACTATCAACATCAGAACGGAGATAAGTAGTATGAGTATTGGATTTCATTGAATGTATGCACCTGCACAGAGCTGAATATGAAGTTGTGAAGAGTACTGATCACGAGTGTAATTGTCACCTGAGAGAGTGTTTGAACCAAGTCATTGTTGAACTATTGTCTCTTCTGAGTGTGATCGAGTGTCAAGGGAGCGTTTACCCATTCTCCAGTAACAAGGCATCCTAACCCACACCATATCTGAAGATAACGGATTCAGTACGACAGTAGAGGGATCGATCAACGGGTGAGTGCTGGCCTTATTGCACGGAGAGAGAATGGATATGCAGTGTCTGAATTGATGTTTCACAGTATTGGCTTGAAGTGAGGTTGCAGTGTGTGGGGACTATATTGACTGCTGTTGCACTCCCCATTGTCTATCCTTATCCGTTGTCACTGCAGAGGGATTTCAGTGTTGAATGTGAATACCTCCTTATTGCAAGTGTGGACCGATTATGCATGGTATAACATACTCTGTCTGTCAGTAGAAGAATTCCCCGATCAGTGCTCCTGTATGTGATGACTGCTTGAGACGAAAGAGAGACCCCCATTGATATACCGCTGTCTGCCCGATAGAAGTACACTCTAGCCGTAAGCCTTTGCCCTGATGCTGTAGAGAAATACGTGTGCAGTTGTATAACATACCCTGTCTGTTAACAGAGCATTCCTCCACCACAACCTCCCATGTGATGTCCGCCTAAAGTGAGACAATCATTGAACTTACCTCTGCCTGCTTGATCGGAGCATACTCCAGCCGTAAGCCTGTTCCATTGTCCTACGGAGAAACATGTATACAGTTGTGTAACGTACCTTATCTGTTAACAGAACATTCCTCCGCCAACGGCCTCCATGTGACGTCCGCCCAGAGTGAGACAACCATTGAACTTACTTCTGCCTGCTTGATCGGAGCATACTCCAGCCGTAAGCCTGTTCCATTGTCCTACGAAGAAACATGTATACAGTTGTGTAACGTACCTTATCTGTTAACCGAACATTCCTCTGCCAACAGCCTCCTATGCGATGTCCGCCTAAAGGGAAGACACTCATTGAGCCTACTCCTGCCTGCCCTACCGACGTATACCCTGGTTACAAGCCTTTGGCTGATACTGAAGAAACCCGTATATGCATGGGTAAAAGTGACTTGTCCTGTTCTGAAAACTTCTACTCACCTGTCCGGCCAAGGGAAGGCCCTCTTCGAGCAAAGGACGTTGTCCTGAGTAAATGTTCCAGAAGTTTTACTTACAAGGGACCCACCTGTCTGACCAAAGGAAGGCCCCCTCCGAGACTCAAGAGACTCCGTTCTGTTCCAATGTCCTAAAAAGCTCTACTTACCAGCATACTCACCTGCTCGTCCAAGGGGAAGCTCTCCTCGAGCACGAGACCGGTCCTGCTCCACGCCTGAGGGCGACCGACTTACCAGGACACTCACCTGTGCGTCGGACAGGTGACCGACGTCCCCCTCTTCTGGGCAGTGGTACGGCCCCCGCATCAGTGGGGTGGACCCAGAGGCCCCATTGAGACTTTTTATTGAACTTTTAAATAAATATTGTCTAACTCTTATTCTTCTGTCTGGTCTCTGGCACGCTCCTCGAGGTGGTCCTGGGTTTGCACAGATTGGTTTGACCGCAATTCCTTTGTTTGTTTGTTTTGTTTTTTTGTTTTTTTTTTCTCTTGGGCTCTACGCACCTGAAGCAAAAGGATTTGTTACCTGGTGTAAAAATTTGGAGTGCAACACTTTCTTCTAGTAGACCTTTTATCTCCACTGTAGCTTGGTCCATTAACAACCTATGCAATCACCGCTCAAAAGTTTGGTTGAGGTGTCAAGGAGAGAGACAGTTGGTGTGACATGTATTTTCTGCTGACATAGAGAAAGCGTTGATTCGCACACAGCTGTTAATGTAAAGAGCTGCAGTACAGTTGCCTTTGCTTGATATTGAAACTCACAGCAGTGCGTACAGATCTCTGCAGTGGATTAGTAGCTACCATGTATGGCTTTTAGTGGGTAGGGCAGCCTGTAGTTAAAGGGGTAGTTGACTGAAAAATAACATTTCTGTCATTGTTTATTCACCCTCATGTTGCAATTTGACTACTGACAACTTGACTACTTATATTTTGATCTGTTTCTCACACAAAGCTATTGAATATGACACCCAAGCTATGTGTACCACTTTTGTCATGACATGGTTGAATAAATAATGATACTTATTAAAGTTACCGTTACTTGTCGTTTCCTTTAACTACTATAGGCTTCAGGGCACAGTGTGGTTCGGACAGACTTTTATTGTCAATGCTTCTGATTCGCTTATCTTACACATGATCAGACATGCATAACTAGTCATTGTGATGCTTTCTGGCAATTACAAAACCCCAGTAAATCTAAAACAATGCACCAGCGAGCTGTGTATTGAGTGTTTGGTGTAAAGTCTGTTTTTAATTGAAGCAAATCTACTCTAATCTTCACTAAGGATGGTGGATTAAGTTATTTCAGTGAGAGAGTGTGAATAAACAGTTCTGTGATAGGGCTGGAGACGCTTTTCCCTCTCTATTTAAAAATCCATTACAGCAAAAAGCCTTTGTGCTGCACAAGTCTCTCTCTGTTTACTCGCTCATTGTTACATCCAGCAAGAGCAGCATGGAGCCACATCTGCTCTATTGAGATGTTCTCGCAAACTGGAGTGTGCCTGGCTGGGTATGGAACTGGGGGACTTTATTAGGGGAAATGAACGGAACAATATAATTTAAGTGGGCTGAATGATTCAACCCCAAATGAACTCTGTTATAGTATGAATGATTATCACTTTAGCCAGGGTACATCGGTCCTACGTGAGGGCATTGATTTCAGTTGCAGTGTTTGGATCTATACGTGCTTGACAAATGACAGTGGAGGAGTGGGTGGAAGTTATTCTTGGTATCGGTGTTAATTCTTGCAAATATTTTTTAAAAATGTGGTTCCTAATTTTGTTTTGGAAGTCTCCATAACAGGTTTACATGCGTCTATGGTAAAAAAAAATTATCATTATTCCAGTTTTTTTCTGAATGCTTAAACCCTAACCATGATTCTTATAGCACAATTTCTAAAACTATTAATACTTATAGCAAAATCACTTACTGAGTATGCAAAACTAAAAGCACAAACACTGCTTTGCACTCAGTTTGCAATTTTGTAACACACACTTTGCAAAACTGTAGGTACAATCCACTGCACAGCACTCTTTTTGCAGAAATGTAAACACAACACACTCAATTTCCAAATTGTCAACACACTGCTAGCAAAACTATACTATATGGCTATTATTTACACTATTTTACCAACTGTCTGGCACACTGTCACATGTGAAAACTGTTTTAGATAATTAGTTCACTTTGCAATCAGCCTAAGCACTATAAATAAGCCACAGGTAACCTATCTGTGTGGAATACAATGGAGGGAGCAGGAAGAGTGAGAAGAGTGAGAATTAGAGGAGGCCGAGGAAGAGGACGTGGAGGTGAAGAAGTAGGAGGAAGAGGACACGGAGGTGAAGAAGCGAGAGGGAGAGGACGACAAGGACAAGGAGGTGAAGTTAGAGGAAGAGGACAAGGAGGAGCAAGAGGAGGAAGAGGAAGGCTAAGATGCTTATCTTACTTAGTATTTTGGTCTTGTTTTCAGTCCAAATATCAAAAAAATCTTACATTAAGAAGCATTTACTAGACAAGCAAAAGTTTTTGTCTTGTTTTGGGGAAAAATAACTCAATTAAGATTATTTTGCTTACCCCATTGGCAGATTATTTTGCTTATTTTAATTTTGAGTTATTTTCCCCAAAACAAGACAACAACTTTTGCTTGTCTAGTAAATGCTTCTTGAAGGAACTGTATGTAAGAAATGTATTTCAATTAATCATAAAATCGCCCTGATATGTCACTAGACATTAAGAAATCATATTCATTTCAAATACTTATATCACTGACAACAGTAGTCCGGCCAGGATATTGTCATTTTAAAGTGAAGTTGCAGCCCTCAACTGATGTTGATGTTGACATGTTGTGTTTTGGCCTGAAGCGCCACCCTCCACCTATCTACCAATCACGAAGTCAGTAGTGTTTCGGCATCCGGGTTGCCAGCTCTGCTCTAGTTACCACAGCTGCAGCTACAAACTTTTTGGATAAAAAAATAAAACTTTACGAAACCTAAAAGACTGAATAAGATGAATAAGAAAAACGTCATGACCATGAAAAAATGACTTTTTTTGCTGTGTAGGACTCGTCACTTGCCATTGGAAGCTCCTTGTAGCAGCCTACGTTCCTGCTGGATCCTGCAGCTTATCTGGCAACCTCGAGTCAGAGAGAGGGAGAAGGGATACACGGCACCGCTCTACAGCAATTTGAAAGTGATTGCAGTACCAGTTTTGGCCACAATCTTACATACATTTCCTTTAATGTAAGATGTTTTAGATATTTGGACTGAAAACAAGACAAAAATACTAAGTAAGAAAAGCATTTTTTGCAGTGTAAGAAGAGTAAGAAATATAATTACTGATAACATCAGAGCTAAAATTGTGGACCATGTAATCAACCATGGAATGACCCTGAGGGAAGCTGGCCAACGGGTTCAGCGTAACTTGAGCCGCTACACTGTAGCAAGCATCATAAGGACGTTTCGAAATTAAAATCGGTTAGTACAAATTTGTTTTGTAGCACTGCCATACTCTAATGAGAAACACAACAATACCGTACATGTAAAAATACTGAAATTGTTACTTTACAGAATTGCTAGACGTCCAGATGCTGTGGGCAATGGAAGAATGTTCACTGCAGCACAAGAGACCCATATAGTCAATATGGTGATTGCAAATAATTCCATAAGGCTACGAGATATTCAGCAGTGCATAACTGAGGATGACACCACCTTCCAAAACATACACAATGTGAGCATGTCTGTATTATCTCGTGTACTTGCCCGTAACAGAATCCGTATGAATCAAATCTACATAGTCCCTTTTGAAAGAAACAGTGAACGTGTAAAACAACTGCGATATGACTATGTGGAGGTAAGCTATAGTATCATTGGTACTGAATCTGGAAGTGCATACTGTAGTGCTGTGCATGTGCCTGCTCTGCTGCATTTGTCTTTTCCAGAGAGTGATGGAGCTAGAGGCAGATGCCATGGGTCATGAGCAGCTTTTTGTGGATGAGGCAGGTTTTAACCTCACAAAAACAAGGAGACGTGGCAGGAACATTATTGGACACCGTGCCATAATCAATGTCCCAGGACAACATGGTGGTAACATAACTACAGTGAGGAAAATAAGTATTTGAACACCCTGCTATTTTGCAAGTTCTCCCATTAGAAATCATGGAGTGGTCTGAAATTGTCATCGTAGATGCATGTCCACTGTGAGAGACATAATCTAAAAAAAATCACAATGTATGATTTTTTAACTATTTATTTGTATGATACAGCTGCAAATAAGTATTTGAACACCTGAGAAAATCAATGTTAATATTTGGTACAGTAGCCTTTGTTTGCAATTACAGAGTTCAAACGTTTCCTGTAGTTTTTCACCAGGTTTGCACACACTGCAGGAGGGATTTTGGCCCACTCCTCCACACAGATCTTCTCTAGATCAGTCAGGTTTCTGGCCTGTCACTGAGAAACACAGAGTTTGAGCTCCCTCCAAAGATTCTCTATTGGGTTTAGGTCTGGAGACTGGCTAGGCCACGCCAGAACCTTGATATGCTTCTTACAGAGCCACTCCTTGGTTATCCTGGCTGTGTGCCTCGGGTCATTGCCATGTTGGAAAACCCAGCCTCGACCCATCTTCAATGCTCTAACTGAGAGAAGGAGGTTGTTCCCCAAAATCTCGCAATACATGGCCCGGTCATCCTCTCCTTAATACAGTGCAGTCGCCCTGTCCCATGTGCAGAAAAACACCCCCAAAGCATGATGCTACCACCCCCATGCTTCACAGTAGGGATGGTGTTCTTGGGATGGTACTCATCATTCTTCTTCCTCCAAACACGTTTAGTGGAATTATGACCAAAAAGTTCTATTTTGGTCTCATCTGACCACATGACTTTCTCCCATGACTCCTCTGGATCATCCAAATGATCATTGGCAAACTTAAGACGGGCCTTGACATGTGCTGGTTTAAGCAGGGGAACCTTCCGTGCCATGCATGATTCTTGGAAAGCTCTTTTCAGGTCATTGACCAGCTCCTCCCGTGTAGTTCTGGGCTGATTTCTCACCTTTTTTAGGATCATTGAGACCCCACGAGGTGAGATCTTGCATGGAGCCCCAATCCGAGGGAGATTGACAGTCATGTTTAGCTTCTTCCATTTTCTAATGATTGCTCCAACAGTGGACCTTTTTTCACCAAGCTGCTTGGCAATTTCCCCCTGGCCCTTTCCAGCCTTGTGGAGGTGTACAATTTTGTCTCTAGTGTCTTTGGACAGCTCTTTGGTATTGGCCATGTTAGTAGTTGGATTCTTACTGATTGTATGGGGTGGACAGGTGTCTTTATGCAGCTAACGACCTCAAACAGGTGCATCTAATTTAGGATAATAAATGGAGTGGAGGTGGACATTTTAAAGGCAGACTAACAGGTCTTTGAGGATCAGAATTCTAGCTGATAGACAGGTGTTCAAATACTTATTTGCAGCTGTATCATACAAATAAATAGCTAAAAAACAGTGGACATGATTTCTTGCAAAATAGCAGGGTGTTCAAATACTTATTTTCCTCACTGTATGTGTGCAGCTATAAGTCAAAATGGTGTTGTTCACCATCATGCAACCCTAGGCCCATATAACACTGCACACATTATTACATTCCTGGACACCTTATGACATGCTTACTAATGTTCAGAGTCCAGAGCAGACCAGATACGTCATCATATGGGACAATGTTAGTTTCCATAGGGCTGCTTTGGTCCGCAACTGGTTTACAGATCACCTACTCTCCACTGTACTCAACCTCCCCCCATACTCTCCATTCTTGAATCCAATTGAAGAGTTCTTCTCTGCCCGCTGGAAGGTCTATGACCGTCATCCCCATCAACACATAGCCCTTTTACAGGCAATGGAGGAGGCATGTGGGGATATTGACCAGGCATCATGTCAGGCCTGGATACGGCATTCCAGAAGATATTTTCTGCCTTGGACTAGAGGACATTGCATGTGATGTATACGAAATTTTGTGGCCGGACCCAGAGAGACGATACGATGTAGACTGAATTTTTTTTTTTTTCTCAGTGAAATTACTATTTTGACTTGGAAAGAAACACTTGTGTTGTTTTGATGTGTGTAAATAAACACCAGTACTTGAAGTTTGGATCCCTGTATGTTTACAGAACTATGAAAAAAGTATGACCTCAAACTGACATAACCTTGTGCACAGAGAAAGCAAAAGCCAGATGTGTTTTTTATTCATACCATCACTGTGTAGTTGGTGCATTGTGTGCTTATTAATGTGATGGCTTGTGTTAACTGTTTGATACGAAAATAAAATTTTTACGAAGGTTTGAAGAGTTAAACAAGGTTTATTAGCTTTTGCAAGAGAACTACAATGTTTTGCTGATTTGGTTAAGAGTTTTCTTATTTGTCTTGCAAAAATAGCCAATAGTTACAAAAAATTAGCTTAAGCCATCAGAAAAAACGTCTTGGTTACGTATGTAACCCTCGTTCCCTGAGGAGGGAACGGAGACGTACGTTAGTGACTAACGAATGGGGGTTTCGCTTAGAAGCCAATTACCTTCGAGAATTCAACAGCACCCAATGGCAGTGCCAATGCCATGGGCATGCGGAATTTGCATGCGTAACTCCGCCCCACCCTGTGGGTATATAAGGAAGTACGCTGGCAACATCGCATTATGTTACTGCTGCAGGAGCCAAGACTGAACTCCGCATTCCAGCAACACAGCTGACGTGGCAAAGGAACGTACGTCTCCGTTCCCTCCTCAGGGAACGAGGGTTACAAATGTAACCGAGACGTTCCCTTTCATTCAGTCACTACGACGTACGTTAGTGACTAACGAATGGGGGTTCCAATACAACAACGCCACTCAGCTGTCATCCAGTGCCCTGCGTAAGTGTGAGTACCCTGTCGTAAGACTAGTACGGACAAAGGACTCCCACTTATCACAGGAATACCAAGGTACACTGGGAAGCATATCCTAGTGAGGGAATGCCAAGATGCCTACCCGTGGGGAGGACTTAGAGAATACACATATGACCCGCTAAGGGCTGCATATGGAAGAACTCTAGGGTACCAGCCGAAGGTGGATTTTTAACCCTAGGGGCGGCAGGGACTTGCCAAGGGAAAGACACCTGCTCGCTGAGGAGGCTTACGGTGGAAATACTCGTGTGGGGGTCGCCGGAGGGGAACCATGCACACGGAGCACCTGGCCGGACATGAGGGTCTGGGCTCGAAAGGGCAGACTGAACTGATGCCGGCGTCAGCAGTGCTGGAGGAGCTCAGGGCTCTCGGGGAGCTCACCTGAGGAAAATATCGCACGTATCCAGTCCGTGGAGTGGAATGGCGAGCAAGCGAAGACACCTGAGCCTGGTCCATTACCGGCCACCCGTAGGGGCGAGTACATAGTCGGACACTGGCTCCACTCGGAGATTGTAGTATCTGGCGAATGTGTTAGGTGTCGCCCAGCCTGCAGCTCTGCAGATGTCTGTTAGCGAGGCGCCATGCGCTAGAGCCCAAGAGGAGGCCACACTCCGAGTGGAGTGTGCCCTAACCCCAAGGGGACATGGTCGACCTTGCTGCTGGTAAGCCAAAACAATGGTGTCCACAATCCAGTGAGACAACCTCTGCATTGAGAGAGCTCTTCCCTTCCGCTCTCCACCATAACAGACAAAGAGCTGGTCTGACGTCCTGAAACATTGCGTGCTGTCTACATAGGCGCGGAGAGCATGTACTGGACATAGCAATGCCAAGGCTGGGTCTGCCTCCTCCAAAGGCAGCGCTTGCAGGTTCACCACCTGGCTCGGAACGGAGTGGTGGGAACCTTGGGCACATATCCCGAACTCCAGGCACGCTTCGTCAACCGACAATGCCTGCAGGTCCCCAACCCTTTTAAGAGAGGCCAATGCGGTAAGCAGAGCCGTCTTCATAGACAAGAATTTAATCTCAACCGACCGCAAAGGCTCAAAGGGAGGCCTCTGCAGAGCACTTAGGACTACTGCGAGGTCCCAAGAGGGAACGAGAGGAGAGCGAGGAGGATTCAGTCTCCTCGCCCCCCTCAGGAACCTGATGATCAGGTCGTGCTGACTTACATTTTTGTCTCCCAGGAGATCGTGGTAGGCAGATATTGCGGCCACGTACACTTTAAGGGTGGAAGGAGACAGCCTTCGTTCCACCCCCTCCTGGAGAAACGATAGCACGGACCCGATCGGGCATTCCCAGGGGTCTTCTTGGCGGGAAGAACACCATGTGACGAAGAGGTTCCACTTAAACGCATAGAGGTGTCGTGTAGACTCTGCCCTAGCGGAAGTGATGGTAGCGACCACCGTAGGTGGAAGACTACTCAAACCTGCCGCGTCCCGTCCAGAAGCCACACGTGGAGCTTCCAGAACGCTGGACGCGGGTGCCCAAAGGGTGCCCCGTCTCTGAGTGTCTCAGAGGAATAGGCCAGGGAGGGGCTTTCGCAAGGAGTAGCAGTTCTGAGAACCAGGTCTGGCCGTGCCAATACGGGGCGACCAACATGACCTGCTCCTTGTCCTCCCTGATCTTGCACAGTACCCGTGCGAGAAGGCTCACTGGGGGAAACGAATATTTGCGTAGACCCGGCGGCCAGCTGTGCGCCAGTGCAGGGAATAATACAGGGAGCAATGGGAAGAGTCCTGGGAGGCAAACAGGTCTACCTGTGCGTCGCCGAACCGTTCCCATATCAGCTGGACCGTCTGGGGATGGAGTCTCCACTCTCCAGGAAGAGGCTGAATCCGTGAGAGCTCGTCGGCTGCACAGTTCAGGACTCCCGGGATGTGGACAGCATGAAGGGACCTCAGATGCTTCTGACTCCATAAAACGAGATGGCGGGCGAGTTGAGACGGGAGGTAGCGTAGACCGCCCTGGTGGTTGATGTACGCTACAGCGGCTGTGTTGTCTGTCCTGACTAGTACATGTTGACCCCTCAGCAACGCTCGGAAGCGGTGCAGGGCGAACCGTACTGCCAGTAACTCGAGGCAATTGACATGCAGAAGGCGCTGGGGTCCTGTCCAGGAGCCCGCGGCTGCTTGTCCATTGCACATGGCACCTCAGCCCGTGGATGAGGCATCTGTTGATACAACAACATGCCTGGAAACTCGTTCCGTAGAAAACTGAGGTTCGACCACGGGGTGAAAGTCTGTAAGCAGGCCCGAGTCACTTGTACCCGGAGCGTGCCAGACCGCCATGCCCATCTCGGGACTCGATCGCGTAGCCAGTGCTGAAGCAGTCTCATATGTAGCAATCCGAGCAGTGTCACCGCGGCTGCAGATGCCATATGCCCCAGGAGCCTATGAAATAGTTTCAGTGGGACCGCACTCTCGCCCTCGATTTGACGAAGGCAAGTCAACAGAGACTATGTGCGTGCTCGTTGGTAAGCAGCACGCACCTGCGACCGAGTCGGAAACCATACTGAGAAAAGAGATCCTCTGCCTGGGGCAGAGTCGCTCTTCTCCCAGTCGACCCGAAGGCCCAGACGGGCTAAGTGCCGGAGCACTTGGACTCTGTGTCCGCAGACCTGCTTACGAGAGTGACCCAGTATGAGCCAGTCATCGAAGTAGTTCAGGATGCGAACCCTGTGCTGCCTGAGTGGCGCAAGGGCTGCCTCGATAGACTACGTAGAGTCACGAGGGGACAGAGCTGCCCGAATGGGGGGACTGCGTACTGAATGTCCGCCCCTCGAAGCAAACCGTAGGAATGGTCCACGTCGAGGAAGGAGACATGAAGTAAGCGTCCTTCAGGTCGATCGCTGCAACCAATCTACCGGTCGAACGCGTCCAAAGAGGCGTTCGCTACCGACATCCTGAATGGATGCCTGTGAAGGATCGGTTCAAGATGGGCAGATCCAGGATTGGCCATAACCCACCGGTTTCCTAGGGTACAATGAAGCAAGGGCTGAGAAGCCGGACCTCACTTCGGCTGGAGGGACAGGCTCGATCGCACCCTTCGCCAGTAGGGTGACAACCGCCGCACACATGACAGGGGGATAGGCCCCATCATGGCGGAACCTGCGCGAACTGAATCGCGTAGCCGCGCCTGACGGTCTTCGCGACCCAGCGGGGCAGTCCCGGAAGCTGAAGCCAGACACCCAGGAACTGCACCAGCGGGGTCATTCGGACCACAGACGTACCCATCAAGGGCAGAGAAGGCGGAGGAGGCCACCAAATGGTCACGGGAAGCACAGGGACTTCCAGGACTGCGTGATCTCCTCATGCACCTCGGGAGCGAAAGGCATTGGGGGCGGGGCCCAACAGCTGTCGGGTGCCGCCCACAAAAACAGATCGCGCAACCACGAGCACTCGCGACTGGGCAGAGTTCCACACCAGTGCGAGGCTCGCGGCTGCCCGAGATAACATGGCTATCAACTCTAGGTCAGATCAGGCAGCACTGACACACCCGGAGGCGGAGCACAACCTAATCGTCATCCCCAAAGGACTCTAGCCCACCTTGGGATGCGGCGATCGACATCTCGCTGCTATCTGGAGTGTGAACGAAACGAACCAGGCGTCAGAGACAGGCCGCTGTTTCAGTCCAGCACTCACGGGAAGTGATTTGCGAGAGGGGGGCGTGGCCCGAGGAATGATCGTCGGGGTTCTTAATACCACGGCACCGCCCTCAGGTCACCCTGGCCACCAGCCAAAGTACCACCTCTCTCGGAGACGGTAGATAGGGGTGTGGCAGAGGGGACTCTCTCTCCTCACGGAGATCACTGAGTCTCGACCGCGACATCGCGATGGTCACGTTCCCGTAGTGGGAACAAGACACATCCACAAACACTGCCCGAACGTGCTGAAGCCCAAACACGTCGAGCAGTGAATGTGTCCATAGACAGCAACGGAGATCAATCGCACCCGGAAGTGCACGGGCGAACCGTCTTGAAAAAGACGTGCCACGCGCAAGCTCTTTTTGTGAGAGGAAAACTCTGCAGAGTGCCGAAGCACCCAGGGAAAACACACACAGCTGTTGCAGATCACTGCACAGATCAGCAGGCAGGCAATGCGAGATCGCTGGAATGCGCCGTCACACCTACACCCTGGAGAACCGCTCGTCTCGAAGACTGAAGAGAAGACTTCAGAATTCAGGCTTGTAGGAGTGAAGAGATGCTCTTGGCTCCAAAGCAGAAACATAATGCGATGTTGCCAGCGTACTTCCTTATATACCCACAGGGTGGGGCGGAGTTACGCATGCAAATTCCGCATGCCCATGGCATTGGCACTGCAATTGGGTGCTGTTGAATTCTCAAAGGTAATTGGCTTCTAAGCGAAACCCCCATTTGTTAGTCACTAACGTACGTCGTAGTGACTGAACGAAAGGGAACTGTAATAATAATAGTCATTATTTTATTATTAATTATTTTATTTCATAATATACTACATTGCAGAATCACCTCTTTTCTCACAGTTTCTGAGACTATTTGATAAAGGATACAGTCTCTCTAAACCACTCCTTTCCGAGAGCCTACTCTGCTCTGATTGGTTTATTCTAGATCAATATCATTTCGAGCCTGGGTCCTGATCGTTTGGAAGTGCATGCAAAGTACTTCGTTATATACCCACAGGGTGGGGCGGAGTTACGCATGCAAATTCCGCATGCCCATGGCATTGGCACTGCAATTGGGTGCTGTTGAATTCTCAAAGGTAATTGGCTTCTAAGCGAAACCCCCATTTGTTAGTCACTAACGTACGTCGTAGTGACTGAACGAAAGGGAACTGTAATAATAATAGTCATTATTTTATTATTAATTATTTTATTTCATAATATACTACATTGCAGAATCACCTCTTTTCTCACAGTTTCTGAGACTATTTGATAAAGGATACAGTCTCTCTAAACCACTCCTTTCCGAGAGCCTACTCTGCTCTGATTGGTTTATTCTAGATCAATATCATTTCGAGCCTGGGTCCTGATCGTTTGGAAGTGCATGCAAAGTAAATTTGCTTTTGCAGCGCAGAAAACAGCATCTTGTGCAACAGCAACATGTCAACAATACAAACCAAACTCTTCCAGGCCTCAGCTACAAATAGTGTTTGAGGGCGGGTCAAAATAGATGTTGTTTGCAGGCAGCCAATGAAGACTGCCATTTTGCAAATTTGTTACAAAACTATGTAGGCCTGTCTATGAACCAAGCCTGGAATTACTGAAGATTCTTTTCAGGCAGATCAGAATCAGTTCTTTCTTTTGGGAGACAAAAACTAATTTATCATGCTCTTTGATCTTTGAAAATTTGCAGACCTCACAAACAGCACAAAAAAAATTCACAATCAGCTATATTACAGGTAATATTCAAAAAAGTATAATAGGGGCCCCTTACGCTTTTATGTGATGTTGCATTTTTCTGTTTTAATAATTATAATAATACATTTTTAGGCTACTGTACAGCAATCCTTAAGGAAACAATTGATAACCTTTATGCCCAGCATATAAACGAAAAGTGTATGGATCTATATTTTCATCTCACTTCTTGAAAAAAGGGAGGAATGCTATCTGGTGAAATCAAATTTACAATGAAATTGATGTAACCGGGGCAGAATTGGAGATTAATGGAGAAAATAAGCACAGCAGTCCTAATCTAGTCATTAGTTCTTCAAGTCATTAGGCACGAGTCACAGAGTGCCGTCGACAGGATTTCATCATAAATCATTGTAATACGCAAGGGTCTAACCAAAGCAGGTTCATCTTTGTAGCGCCACTGGGCAGCCATCCAGTCATGTACAGCTTCTATCTACTTGAATGAGAATAGATGAAATCTGTGAAAAACTGTTTGCCAAGTTCGTTTCAATTACATATCAAATTATAGATGCTTGTTTTCGCCACGGAACAAAAAAATTAAAAAAGATAATTGTGACTTTTTTTCCCTTGCAATTGCAAGTTTATTTTAGAGTATAACTCTTAACTTTATAAATGGTTAGAGATATACTTAGATAACAAGTCGCAATTACCTTTTTAATTGCAAGTTTATATCTTGAATCAGAATTGCGTGTTATAAAATGAGAAATAGAGTGACAATTGAGAGATATAAGCTCGCAACTGTGGAGGAAAAAGTCAGAATTGTGAGATAAAAAGTCAAAATTAGTTTTTTTTTCATGGCAGAAACAGGCTTTCATAAATCACCAATAAAAATGAGCCATCATAACTATGATTAATTATATTCTTCTTGTTGTTGTTTTTTTTTTAATTTAGTCTAAATGTAATGCACACCTCTTTTATTTGCGAAACTTTCTTTTCTATAGTCAGGGGTCTCAATTTGTATAGCAGGGTATGGCAGCTGCCTGGTCAGGTCAATGCAATTGCAAAATATATTTTTATTGTCAGAATACACAGTACATTGCAGTTTGTTGCGTACGGGGCTGCATAGCAGAAGACCAGTGAGCCGCTTAAATGGAGAACACATGGCACCAGGATGCACTATGGGAAGAAGATAAGCCGGTGGAGGCAGTATAATGCTTTGGGCAATGTTCTGCAGGGAAAGCTTGGGTCCTGCCATCCATGTGGATGTTACTTTGACACGTACCACCTACCTAAGCATTGTTGCAGACCTTTCATGGAAACGGTTCCCTGGTGGCTGTGGCCTCTTTCAGAAGAATAATGCGGCCTGCCACAAAGCAAAAATGGTTCAGGAATGCTTTGAAGAGCACAACAACAAGTTATAGGTGTTGACTTGGCCTCCAAATTCTCCAGATCTCAATCCAATCGAGCATCTGTGGGATGTGCTGAACAAACAAGTCCGATCCATGGGGGCCCCACCTCGCAACTTACAGGACTTAAAGGATCTGCTGCCAACATCCAGATACCACAGCATGACTTCAGGGGTCTAGTGGAGTCCATGCCTCAACGGGTGAGCAAAACAGGTTTACACAATATTAGGAAGGTGGCCATAATGTTATGCCTGATTGGTGTATATTACTACGTGTAACTTATAATTTGTAATTGGTTAATAAAAGAGAAAAACAAGTTAATTATTGGTTGTTCTGGGTATCTGTGTCACCCGAGTTCAAAGGCACTGGAAATGTCTATTTACAACACGATTGCAGCGTTGAGTATTGTAGTCAATCACAGGCATTTCGGTTGAAAATAATGAGCAATCAGAGGTGTTTAAGTTACTGGTTGTGAGAATCCACTCAGTATATCTCAAAACGCTAAATGAGCAATGTGTTTAGCCCAAGTTTATTAAGTTATACACAAGAACATATCCTCTCATTATAACAAACAAAGCGGATACATTCCGTAAATAAAAGATTAATTGATTAAAATGGGAGATTTCATACTCAGTGAGTTTGTGCTGAACTGACTGACAGCTTCAGTGATTACAAAGGAAGCGCTTTTCTGTGTAATTTAATTCGCAATTTGAAGAAAGTTTTAGTTTTTTTTTCATGAGACTTTGTTACTTTTCCTATAATTATACACTTCATATTTCAGTACAAAAGCAACAAAAAATAGATTTTTAAATGTTATAATTGTGATTTGATAATGTCTAAAAATATATTCAAAAGCAAAACAAGTGAAATATATATATATATATATATATATATATATATATATATATATATATATATATATATATATATATATATATATATATATATATATATATATATTATATATTAGTGGTGGGCCGTTAGCGGCATTAACGTGCTGCGTTAATGTGAGACTCTTATCGGGCGATAAAAAAAATATTGCCGTTAATCTATTCTCAAAGTTGGGTTGGGAGCTGGGTCTATACTGCGCAAGCTATGATGACTTTCACCTTGATATTTTAGCACGGATGTACACCTAGCCGAATTGCACTGTAGGGGGAGCGAACGAGTCTTCGAACCTGTGTGTATGCCTATAGTGTTGTCAAAAATATCCATATTTCGCATATCTGAAACGATACAATACTCATTTTCTACAGTATCGATATCACCTCTCCTCTCCGACTGACAGCGAGTTGACATGCACCACCTCCTCTCATTCAGTCCGTTTAATCCTCTGAACATTGCGAACAGGTGTTCTGCTGGACTTTTGTTAGTATTGGTGTGATCGGTCTGAATTTCGTGCGGGGTTGCACATAAGGTTAATTCTACTAATTCCCGCAGATTTCGCGCTCACATCTGAAGCGCACATACACATACGGTAATAAAGCCCCCTCTGACATCCAAGTGCAAAAATGAGCTCCTTTTCCAGTTTATTAATGGGCAAAGACACTCAAAAATGTCTCAATGCCCATCTTGGTGAGTTTTAACGTAAACACAGTTGTAACCAGCTCACAGGAACAGTGGGATCCATGTATGCGTCAGGTCTTAAAGGGACAGAAGTTATTTATTATTCAAACTACAAAAAGACAAACGATCACTTACGAGTACACATATTCTGAATGCCTTTGGCAGAATTCAAATAAGCCATTTTAATCTAGATTAATCGTGCAATAATTATTGTCAATTAATGACCACTTAATATTTTTCTTCTTATATTTTTCTTATTTATATTACAATTAGTGTAGTAATTAAGGTTAAAATAGAGAATTCCAATGCAAAGAGGCAAATTAGAGTCATTTTGTGGCTGGAAAAATAATAATTTTCATTTGTAATGCCATTACCCAGTAGGTGCCTTTATGGCTCTTAAATAAATATACATGTATCTAGTCTAGTTGCTCAAAAAAGTATTGCAATTTTGCATTTTAATAAATATTTAGATATGATCAAACACTAGATGTTTAAATGTTAAATTATAAAACGTTAATAACTTACATCCTAATATTTTTAATGATCTAGGACTGATTACCAGGGCCCTTGAAAAGTCTGGGATATATTTTAACATGGAACATGGGGGCCCATCAGGACTGCCTATGCACAGGGCCTGGGATTTTGTGCTACGCCCCCGTTAATTATTTATATAAGCACACACAAGTGAATATTAATGAATGTGAGCACATATAATTTAACCCAAGAAACGTCTAAAATAGTGCTAAGGCAAACTTATTTTTCCTTATATGTACAGTAGGATATATACATAAGAACTGATACTGAATCAAGATCGAAATCAATATCGACCCTCCCCCCAAAAAAATCTCACTCCAACCTAAACTTAAAAGTTGGCCCTGATCATATACAGGCCTACGCCTGCCATGTGCCGTCTGGCGCCGGCTGACAGCGGGGGTTGTCACGGCAACCCAGCGCGTCACTCGGTGCTCTGGTGCGCGGTCGAGACTGTGGAACCTCAAACAGGGTTGATTCCCTTTGCTTATTCCCCGATCTAGTTCCTTTTCCGAATCTAGTTCCGACCTCATATTGGCTGGAGGAACCGGCTCGGTTCGACACCATCTCCCTGAGCAGTTCCCCTCTCGCTGGGCTACCCGTTTCAGGGCCGCTTGCCCTTGTGCTTGCCAGCGGGACCCTGAATGGGTTGGACGCCTCCCTTGCGCACCTGCTGCCTGGGTAGAGGCTGCAGCTTGGCTTGGCAGAGGCGGACGCAGGGGGACGCCATCGGCGACAAGAACAGATTGGTTCGCAACGATCGACCCGAAGCCCTTTGGGCTGTCCCTGTCGCCTCGCGGCTTCACAAAAGTCGCATAGGCAGCCATTGTTCCACTCAGAGAATGCGGTCACTTCAGGCCATTCTCATCCCTGGTGTGCTGAACCAGACAGCCGACGAGCTCTCTTGTCAGTCCACACTTCCAGGAGAGTGGCGACTCCACCCCCGCGTCCAGCTGATATGGGACCTTTTCGGAGCCGCGCAGGTAGACCTGTTTGCCTCTCCGGACTCGACCCATTGCCAGTTGTACTATTCCCTGACCAGGGACACCCTCGGCACGGATGCACTGGCGCACAGCTGGCCCCGGGACCTACGCAGATTTGTGTTTCCCCCATTGAGCCTTCTAGCACACTCTGTACAAGGTCAGGGAGGACGAGGAGCAGGTCTTGCTAGTTGCGCCCTACTGGCCCAATCGGACCTGGTTCTCTGAACTCACACTCCTCTCGACAGCCCCTTCCTGGCCGATTCCCCTGAGGTAGGACCTTCTTTCTCAGGGACGGGGCACTCTATGGCACTCATGTCCAGACTTCTGGAAACTCCATGTCTGGTCCCTGGACGGGACGCGGAGGTTCTAGGTGGCCTGCCACAAGCAGTGGTAGACACCATCACTTCTGCTAGAGCCCCCTCTATGAGGCGCCTCTACGCTCTGAAGTGGAACTTGTTCGTTGAGTGGTGTTCTTCCCGCCACGAAGACCCCCGAAGGTGTTCGATTAATGTTGGGCTTTCTTTCCTGCAGAGAAAAAGGGTTGGAGCGAAGGCTGTCTCCCTCCACCCTCAAAGTGTACATCGCAGCAATATCAGCGTATCACGACACAGTAGATGGTAAGTCCGTTGGGAAGCATGACTTAATCATCAGGTTCCTTAGAGGTGCGAAGAGACTAAATCCTCCTCGTTCATCCTCGGTACCCTCTTGGGACTTAGCCCTGGTGCTCAGAGCACTCCAGGGTCCTCCATTTGAGCCTTTGCAGTCTGAAGAGCTAAACATTCTGTCCATGAAGACTCTCCTGCTCCTGATTGCATTGGCCTCAATCAAGAGGGTAGGGGACCTGCATGCACTTTCGGTCAACGAATCGTGCCTAGAATTCGGACCGGCAGATTTTCACGTCATCCTGAGACCCGGGCCCGGATACGTGCCCAAGGTTCCTACCGCTCCCTTCCGGGGCCAGGTAGTGAACCTGCAAACGCTGCCTTCGGAGGAGGCAGACCCAGCCCTGGCTTTGTTGTGTCCCGTCCGCGCTCTTCGCGCTTACGTCGACTGGACTCAAAGCTTAGGACCTCAGAGCAGCTCTTCATATGTTACCGAGGCCAGCAGAAGGGAAAGGCTGTCTCCAAGCAGAGGTTAGCCCACTGGATTGTGGATGCTATCGTCTTGGCTTACCAGTCCCAAGATGTGTTTTGCCCGTTCAGGTTGTGAGCCCACTCTACAAGGAGTGTAGCTTCCTCCTGGGCGCTGGCTCAAGGCACCTCGCTGACAGACATTTGTAGAGCTGTGGGCTGGGCGACACCTAACACGTTCGCTAGATTCTATAGCCTCCGTGTGGAGCCGGTTTCATCCTGTGTACTCACCTCCAACGGCCGGTAGACGTGAAGTACCCGTTCCTGTGTCGGCTTGCAATGCCACTCCCGCCCTCTGGGCCAGGTCCATGCGTCTATTTTTCTCCAGTTGTATTCCCCAGAAATGGTGAACCCTGTCGAGCTCCTCCGTCACCCCTTCAGTGCCAGACGTTGCGGCCGTCTGATGTCAGGCCTGCACCCGTATGCTTGTGGAACGTGTGTATAGGCTGGGTTCCATATGTGGTGGTCCCCTCACGGCGATTCTCCATGGTACCAGCTACCCTACTCGGCTAGCCCTGTGTCTTTCCCTTGACAGAGCCCGCTCTGTCGTCTCTGGGTGTGTTCTTTCCCCCCTGGAACCAGGTTGGATCCACCCCAGAGACTGCCATATGTTGCACTGCCCTGCTAGGTTAGTCCTTATGAGTATTCTCCACCTCTCCTCCCCTGGAGGACAAGGCTCTGCAGCGTTCCATCTCCCTGAGACGGGCACACTTCCCAGCGTTATCCAGTAGTCACGCTGAGTGGGTCTTGCAGGAACAGCAGTGACTGACCTTCCCTGCCAGGAGCCCTGATCCCACTCCAACATAGGGGTGGTCCAGCGAGCTCAGGCAGGGTGCTGGAAGGGCCAGCATCCCTGGCGTGTTGGTAGGGATCCCAATTCGTCGGTCAGTATGTCGAAATGTGACCGACTAAAAGGGAACATCTCGGTTACATATGTAACCCTCGTTCCCTGAAGGAGGGAACGAAGACGTACGTCCCATCGCCAGGTGCTGTGCTTCAGCTGAAGGCCCGAGTCACTTGTCTCGGCTCCTTGAAAAGCAATGATGCGGTATTCCACTTCCGTATTTATACCCACGTTTCAGGGCGGTGCGTGGAATGCGTGAACCGCATGCCAATGTCCATTGGCTCGTTTTTAATCACTCAAAAGTAGGTTGGTCTCTGAAAACAGATCCCAATTTGTCAGTCAGTTCCGACGTACGTCTCCGTTCCCTCCTTCAGGGAACGAGGGTTAGATACGTAACCTGATACGTTTTAAATAATGTAAATCAAATTGAAAACAAATATTCTTTTTATGTAATCTGTTTGAAAAGAGAGAGCTGTCAGTCGTTTGCGAGTGTCTCATTATCTGCTAATGCGACCACGCCCATGGAGTTCTTTTGAGATTCAAATACTGACACAATCCATGCGAGCAGAGTCAACGCCCACATCAACTCAAACACATCAAGTGTATATTATGAGAAAATGAAACAGTTTTTTGATCCATGTAAACCTGTTGTAGGAGACCTCCAAAATACGAAATAAAAGTGTTTATTTTTCACCAAGTGTTAGTTCCCTTTCGAGGTAACTCTCACTGCATCGGAGCGACACTTTGGGGGATACTCCCTAAGCACTAGCGAATCTGAAGTCTGTATAGCAACTAAACCAATCTGATTGGCGTGCGTGATGACGTCACTGTGACGGCATACCCGGAAGTATAAAAGGGGAGCCGGCGCATTGAAACGGCAGTTATTGCTCTTCAGCATAGCGCTCTCTGTTGAAATTGTCTGTCTATTTACTGTTGTTGTCACAGTTGTAAAAGTGTGTGAATGATGGAAAAGAATGTGAGAGAGTTTAAGCAGTGTGTGCATCCGTGTCCCCGCTTCATTTCGGGCTCAGATACACACCTGCTTTGTGTGCAGTGTCTGGGTGTTGAGCATGCTCGGGCAGCTCTCGAGGGAGCTGCCTGTCAGCATTGTGAGCTGCGCACACTCAGACTGCTCCGCTCTCGGCTGGCCGTGTTCGATGAGGCCGGCCAGCCTCGTGAGCCCCATGGTTCTGGACCCACGGTCGCTGAGGCGTCTCAGTGTCACAGACCATGGGGTTCACAGAAGGACTTGTCAGCAGGATCTGGGACAGCTGCGGCACTTTCCCAATCCTTGTCTGACAGTTCTAAAGATCTTCCTCCCCGTGCGGAAGCCCGCACTGCGGCTTCTTCCCCCGGGGTTGAGGATCTGATGCTTATTCTCTCCGGTTCCGAGGAGCCGGATGAGTTTGGCATCGGGGCGGGTGGAGAAGCAGGAAGTGTTTCATCGCTTCATCCACTCGCCCAAGAGGAGCTAATTGAGGTTTTGACTCGTGCGGTGGCCAAATTGAATATCAATTGGCCACAGGAAGTGCCGGAAATTCAGCCACCCAGTAGGCTGGACGACCGGTTTCTTTCTCGCCGGGTCCAAACACCTCGCCGGGATTTACCATTCTTCCCGGATCTACACACCGAGGTGTGTAGGTCTTGGAGGAAGCCCTATTCCTTGCGTGTTCCTCCAGTATTGGATTATTCCAATGTTCTGGGGGCGCGCGAGGCGGGCTATGGGACGATGCCTCGGGTGAAAGAGGCTCTCACGAGTTATCTTTCGCCCGATTCTGCGTCGTCCCTTAAGACCCCGGAGCTGCCCACCAAACCCTGTCGGGACACCTCATCGTTGGTGGGCAAAGCTTATATGGCGGCTGGGCGGGCTGGTAGTTCCCTGCACACATTATCTTGCAAGCCTACCAGGCTGACCTCCTGAAAGTGCTCGATGAGGGCGACGGTCCCTCTTCGGAGGATGTGCTGGAACTACGGAGGGCTGCAGATTTGTCTCTCCGCATCACCAGGGAGATGGCCCGTGCCGGGCTATGGCTTCTATGGTGACTGTGGAGAAGCATCTCTGGCTGAATCTGTCGGGGATGAGGGAGAAGGATAAGTCCTTCCTCCTAGACTCCCCGATTTCGCCTTCTGGTCTATTTGGTGACGCGGTTGAGACCGTTGTCGCCAAATACCAGGAGATGAAGAGGCAGTCAGCAGCCTTCTGCCAGTACCTCCCTCGCCACTCAGAGCCTGGGAAGGCGGCCCCTAAGGGGCAGCCTCAGCCATCTGCCAGCTCCTCGCACCGCCAGGTGCAGAAGGAGAGCGTCGCCTCTAGAGCCCCTCCTCCAGGAGCTTGGCAACAGAGGCGGCGTTCTCACCAGCAGTTCCACCAGCGGTCTTCCGCTCCTGGAGGCGATCTGAGGAACGTACTCCAGGGCGGAAGGCTGCTGGGAAGAAGTCCTAGCTTCGGCTGGGAGGCAACCGAGGTTGCTTCCTCTGCGGTGCTCCGGGGAAATCGTCTATAACGCTTTGGGCCACATCGATTTCCCGCGAACGCATGCTGCTCCAGCTGGCTGGGCAGCTAACGCGTCCGCACATAGAGAATCGTTCCCAACCACTTCTTGCCGGTCATCCGCTTCAGGGGGTTGGGGACGAGGCTCGTGTAACACCCGAAGCCAGCCTCGAGGTTCCCTTAGTAGAGTATCTTGGCGCATGGAAATGCAGCGCATGCAGCGTCCAAGGTGATACTTTTTGGCCTGCTGCACATGAGATCTCACCGTAGGGAGATACTTCTCCACCCTTTCCTTTTCCGCGCCCCAACCGGTGAGGGAGGCGTCTGTTGAAACGGTTCCCCGGCAAATCGATTTCCCCCAGAGCGCCGCAGAGGAAACAACCTCGGTTGGTCCTCTGCGGCGCTCTGGGGGAAATCGATTTGGTAATCCCGCCGTCTATGACGCTTCGAGCCACATCGATTTCCCGCGAACGCATGCTGCTCCAGCCGCCTCTGGAAAGACCTGCGGCTGGGCAGCTTGCACGTCCGCACACAGAGAATCGTTCTCCAACCACTTCCTGCCAGTCATCCGCTTCAGGGGTTGGGGACGAGGCTCGTGTAGCACCCGACACCAGCCTCGAGAGGCCTGGTTCCCTTAGTAGATTATCTCGGCGCATGAAATGCCTTCCGAATATTTCTACATGGGTTCTGCATACTGTAGAGAATGGAGTGCTCCCTCACTGGTTGAGGCTCGGAGCAGGGGAGTTTGAGGTCGCGCCCTCTATGCAGACTGGCGCATCAAATTCTCCTGTGGACCCTAGGGAAACTGTTGTCCATCAGGGCAATGTATGTCCCGGGGGTCCAAAATCAGGGAGCAGACATCCTGTCGAGGCAGGGGCTGAGGCCCGGGGAGTAGCGACTCCACCCAGGGGTGGTGGAGGCCATGTGCGAGAGGTTCGGCCCAGTGGAAGTGGACGTCCCACTGCCCACCGTGGTGTTCCCTCACGCATCAAGCCCCGCTGGGGTTGGATGCCATGATTCAGACGTGGCCGAGGCTGCATCTGTATGCATTTCCCCTGATTGCTCTGCTCCCGGGAGTCCTGGAGAGGGTCTGCCAACAGGGGGTCAGCCTACTTCTGGTAGCACCCCGTTGGCCGACGCGAGTTTGGTTCTCGGATATCATAGCGCTGCTGGCAGGTCCTCCATGGCAGATTCCTCTGAGGAGGGATCTCCTATCTCAGGCAGGGGGCACAATATTTCACCCCCGGCCTGAGGTTTGGAACCTTTAGGTCTGGCCCTTGGGGGTAGGTACCTAGAGGCTGGCCTGTTGGCAGAGGTGATAGAGACTTTACTCAGTTCCAGGGCTCTGTCTTCAAGGAGGCTGTACAGCCCCAAGTGGTGAGCCACTTGGTGCAGGGAGCGTGATGTGGACCCAGTTAACTGGCCGGTGGCTTCAGTGCTGGAGTTCCTCCAAGATCGCTTCACTGGGAAGCACTTTGAGGAGTGCTGGGGGACATGGCAGCAGCGTCCAAGGTGATACCTTTTGACCTGCTGCACATGAGACCTCTACAGTGGTGGTTGGAAACCAAGGGGTTCCCCCAGTGGGAATCCTTTCCGTATGATCAGGGTAACGCGCAGATGCCTTCGTTCTCTAGTTATATGGAAGAAACCTTGGTTTCTGTCCCAGGGGCCGGTGTTGGGAGCGTCCTGTTGCCGGGGAACCGTTTCAACAGACGCCTCCCTCACCGGTTGGGGCGCGGAAAAGGAAAGGGTGGAGAAGTATCTCCCTACGGTGCCTGGCGCTAGGGTACTCCAGTCCTAGTTGTGCCCGGTCTCCGGCTTCACACTAGGGCAGGCGCTACCCTCGGTGTGGGCGAGTGGGTACTCGTTCCCCAAAGTGTCGTTCTGACGCAGTGAGAGTTCCCTCGAAAGGGAACGGCTCGGGTTACGTCTGTAACCCTTGTTCCCTGAGAAGGGAACGAGCACTGCGTCGCGTCACCACACCTCGGCACGCCTGGAGAGCATGCTTCAGAGCAATAGCTGCCGTTTCAATGCGCCGGCTCCCCTTTTATACTTCCGGGTATGCCGTCACAGTGATGTCATCACGCACGGATTGGTTTAGTTCATCATCAGATTGGTTTAGTTGCTATACGGACTTCAGATTCGCTAGTGCTTAGGGAGTATCCCCCAAAGTGTTGTTCCGACGCTTCTCAGGGAACAAGGGTTAGAGACGTAACCCGAGCCGTTTTCCTATAGGCTACATTATGAAAATATTAGTTTTAAAAATGGGGATAACCTCTGAAGGTTGACAAACGGGGTCAACCTTTTGAGCTTTGAGTGCTGGAAAATGTTGTGTGCAGTACTTCATTCTTATAACAGTGGTCTATAACTGTCAAATTTGCTGGGTTATGATCAAAGCTGTGTGAATCATCTTTAGATGCACCACACACTTGTTGTATTTTAAGGTTGGTACAGATGTCAACAGCATTTTGATAGTTTTTTTTTTTCCTGCTATTGCTATACCTTTGCATGAATTTCATTTCATGTATTTAAATTTGTCAAAAGGCTTTAATATGTGTAGATGTGCTTGTTGTGATATTTGAGGATGGCTGCTGCTGCTGCAGCATGTGTAGCATCAGGAATAAAGGAAATATTCTGTCACATTGAGGGAGTAAGATTTGATGACATCATCAGAGATTGCCATACCTTGGCTATGCCACAAGTTGAACATCAGTATTAGATTTATTTCTAAAGATAGTCGCTATAGTGAAGGGTTTGATTATGTGTGCGTTCTTGTAGTGCCAATGTTTTTATCTGTAATAATAAAGCATCTTCTATTGGCACATATAATCAGACTGTGTTTTATTACTCAGTGTTAGCACATACTAGCCTGGTCTTACCAGACTCTCGTACATTTCATTTGTACATTTGTCTGACCACTCTCCATTGATAAGCATTTACTTCCTTGAAGGCGGGAACTCTGTTGAAGTTTAAAACTATTGGATCTGCCCAGAGCCACTCTGGATCTGCCATAACCAATCGCTAACATTTGGTCGTGATGTATGTCATGCGCCGTTCGCCTGTTTTTCACATGGATGTCCGTAAAAATAAAGGTGCAGATTGTGCACGCCACCTCAGTGATAAAACCTAAAACGTGTGCATTCGGATTGTGATTTATTCACTGTGGAGGGGAGAGTTTTGTGATCTGGAACACGCTGCTCACGTGGTCCGTAACATGATTATATGCTGTAAATAAAATGGCATATGCTTGGTATGATAAGAATAAATGCTGCCCAATTCAAATGTTTACGTGCTTTTCTACTTTTTATTTTTTGAGCGGTGGTGAAATATATTGCTCTTGTAAATACTTGCCAGCATTTATAGAAATACAAGTCTAGAAATGCATCCAAATTACAGTGAAGCAACCGCCAGACAGAGTACTGAAGGAAAATGACAATTGAGCGGAAGTACGTAGGAAGGCGGAGCCAGGCTAAGCACAAACACTCTCTCTCTCAAAAAAAAAAAGAGTACAAAATTGTACCTTTTAAGGTACAACTGGCCGTCACTAGGTTGGTTTTACCTGTAAGTCAGGGGTAGGCAAGTTCGGTCCTAGAGAGCTGATGTCCTGCAGAGTTTAGCTCCAACCATACTAAGCCACCACAGTATAAAACAAATGACTCCCAGCATGCACTGCAGTATTAAGTATGTCACCATTGTTGAGATTCATATGCTGATTCTTGATATCTGTATAAACTTTTTTTCCCCTAGAATGTATTTAAAAATCAAATTTCAGAATGTCTGATCTGTGGCTTTCTGTGGAAAGTATTGTTGGTGAATATTATTTATTAACATTTTTAGTCAGTGATGAGTTTAGTCAAACATTTTTCTTCATGACAATTTTTGTTTTGTCTTTTGATTTGAACAGATTATGTGTTCTGTTAACACTGTAACAAAAAACACAAACTTGCGTAAAAAGCCAAGAGTCAAACTGCCCAACAAAAGAAAACACTGATCACAATAATGATGACCAAACAATAAAACATCAACATCTAAACCTCTCTTAATTCTCAATAAGAGCTTCTATAGATGTCTTTCAGGGTTGGAGTCAAACTCTTCAGGACAGCAACTCACTAGGTCCAAACTTGCCTACCCCTGCTCTAAGTAGAGGAAAACAATGGTATAATTGTACCCTAAGGACCAATTGTGTACCTTTAAAGGTACAGTTATACGTTTTGTTCCCCAAGGAACAGAATTGTACCTCCACTGTACCTTCTTTTTTCTGAGAGTGTACTTCAACATCTAGAGACTCAATTGTCTCAATGGCTTGTTTGGAAGCAGTCAGAGGTATTTCCAATTACAATGGAGAAGATGAGAAGTCTTCTTTGCTCCAAAGTAATCAAACAAGAGGTTACTACTAATACAAAAGTTCGACTGCTTCAATGAAATTCTCACCAGTGGAGAAATGCATTAAAACATCAAGCATAAATTGATGCACAGTGCAGCTGAAAGAACTTGCCAGCATCCAATCAAACCACAATCATATCAAGCTGTTTCATCTTTCAATACTGCATTACACTGAGCAGACATTTGGCATCAGTACAAAATGACAAAGCCTTTCTGATATGATCTGCGCTGACAACAGAAGGTAAACCTCTTTTTTATAGACTCCTTTTTTCTGTTTCTCTTGCTTTCCCCTCTTTTTCACATATATTCTAGCTTGTTATTCCTTTGACAACATCTAATACTTCCTAATTGGACGAATTTAAAGTGCACACATGCAGAGATGGCCAGCTAGTCAGAAGATTAACAAAGAAAAGTCAACTGTGATTAGAGACTCAACTTGACAGGCCCTTGGTTAAATATGCAGAACCTCCTCTACTCAATAACACAAAGTGCAGTGGGTCTATTAAAGACAGAGGGAAGTAAGTTTTAGTGCGTTTTTGGGCAGAGTGTGAGAGCGTGTGCTGGGGATAACTGAAGAACAAGTGCAGCCCAGGGCATGATAATAGAAGGCTGTTTCTCAGTGGGAGAAATCTAGATAGAATGGCTCAGGGAAAAAAAGTCATAGGATTTCAAAATTATCCTAGGATGAGAGTAAGTTTGTACTTATGTGTGTGAGTGAAAAAGTGGGTGTCTTTACAATTGTATAAAGTCTATTTGATATACACTTCCTTTCAAAAGTTTAAAGTCAGTAAGATTTTTTTTATTATTATTAATTATTCCTTTTATTTAGTAAGGATGCATTAAATTGATCAAAAGTGACAGTAAAGACATTTCTGTTAGACAACTCTTGGAGAGAATGTCATGGTAATGGATATGACAATGCTGCTGCAGAGCAAGTACAGACACTTGCTGCCTATACCTTAACAGACATGCTGCTGCTGCGCATTTAACATACATGAAATAACCCCCGTAGCATATCTATACAGGTGGAGCTGGGGAAGGAGGAGAGTCTCTGAAAACATGCTGCAGACTGCTAAAAGCAAACAAGCCAAGTATTTGAATGTTGAGCAGCAAGCTCATTAGCCGCTGATGCCACAGCAACCAATCAGCTGCACTATTTTGTATAGTTTATTATGTTTATGTCTCACAATTCTGACTTTATAACTTGCAGAAAAGTCAGAATTGCAAGATATAAACTCGCAATTGTGAGAAAAAAGTCAGAATTGCGAGTTATAAACAATTATTCTAACATACAATTGAGACTTTATATCACACAATTCTGAGAAAAGTGTCAGAATTGTCAGAATTGCGAGAGGTAAACTCGCAATTGTGAGATAAAAGTTGCAATGATATTTTTAAATGTTTTATTCTGTGGCAGAAACAAGCTTCATATGAGATATTTGAGACAATTTTGTTTTTTTAATAAAAAATTTAATATTTAAATATTTAAAATTATAATTGACCCCAGCTTTTTTAATGTGAAAGCTGTAAAATCTAATCAGTCAAATTTAATTTGATCTAATCTAATCAATCATTTAAAATAAATAATAAATAAATAAAGTATATTTGGCCAATATTATTCATAAGTATTTCTCCAAATGTGACCATACATACAGGTGAAGTTTGTCATTTTACTTCTGCCATCCCAGTTTAATGTGCACACACAGACAATATCAGCCTTAAGTTTTCCCCAAGAACTGCAAACGCTGTGGTTTTGTGGCTTTATTAAAACATTGTTCTTTTTTGTTTAAGCAGCCTGACACAGCAACATTGACTTAACCACTAGCATGAGTTTGGGGCAGAACTGTCTGTTTGACTAGCCAATGGCAAATAGGAGTGTTTGAGAAACCTGGTTGAATACTGTTATGCAGCAGAAATCGCTCGCTCCACCTTTAACATGTTATTAGTGATTCTACAACAAAAAACATTCTTTTTGTGGGTCCTTCACATGTGTTTTTTTGTATTCTCTCTTACTGCTCTGTGTGTCTATGTTGTTGCCACAAAGGGAAAAGAAAGCCTCATTATTTGCTTATTAATTAGCATTTAGCAAGGACTTTAGCGCAAAGACAATTGTGAGGGGATTTGGTACAATGCTAATCCCAGCTTGTCATCAGTTCACTGAAGTCCTTAAAGACCCAGAGGTGTTTTATTTTTTGAAGGGCAAGAAGGACATTTAAATCATTTAGTATTGCTGACAGATATTTTCTAAATTTTTAGCAGAGTAAAAAAGGTCCCAGCTGATTTGTCTGGTGAGTAGTCTAATGACCAGTTAAATATCTATCACTAATTTACCAGCATGTGATGTGTTTTGGGTTCTTTCTTGCTAGTTTTTTTTCCTGGTTATCATTGCTATAGTTGAGCTGGATTACCTGTCAATGTGAAACCAGTTAAGAATATCTAAGCTGGTCAACCTAACAGTTCTAAGGGGCTTAACAGTTTTAAAGGGATAGTTCACCCAACAATGAACATTCTGTTATTAATTACTCACCCTCATGTCATTCCAAACCTGTAAGACCTTTGTTCATCTTCGGAACACAAATGAAGGTATTTTTGATAAAATCAGAAAGCCTTCTGACCCCTCCATAAACAGCAATTGAATTAACACTTTCAAGGTCCAGAAAGGTAGGAAAGACATTGATAAAATAGTCTATGTGACTCCAGTGGTTCAACCTTAATTTTATGAAGCCTCAAGAATACTTTTATTTTTTGCGCAAAAGTGTTAACTAAATTGTTGTCTATGGAGGGGTCAGAGAGCTCTTTGATTTCATCAAAAATATCTTAATTTGTGTTCTGAAGATGAACGAAGGTCTTACGGGTTTGGAACAACATGTGGGTGAGTAATTAATGATAGAATTTTCATTTTTGAAACTAACTCTTTAACCCCAAAATAAAAACTCTGTCAACATTTACTCACTTCATGTTGTTCTAAGCCTGTGTGACTTGCTTTCCTCTGAAGAGCACAAATGAAGAATGTTCATTTTAGTATCGATTATATACTAGTCTTTGATATTTAGAATTGTATTTATTTTTATATTTTCTGTTTTAACTTTAAACTTTAGTTATTTTAGTATTTTTTTTAATATGTCTATAGTATTTATAATTTTTTTTAATTAGTTTTAGATTGAGTTATTTTAGTACTTTAACTTAAACTAAACGAAAATCTGAAGTGTTTCCTTGGAAACTAGTTTAAATGTATTTTATTGTATTGTATTACAGTAGACTATTATTTAATTTAAAATAATTTAGTTTTGGTTAATGATACAATGAAAGAAAATGGGAAACAGGTGGTATGAGGATTCAAAATATCAAAAAAAATTAATACAACCTCAAGTTCATCTTACTTAAGTGCAACAAGTTTTCTGAAGTCATTTTATAGCTTTATGTGAGGGACAGTAGTTGTTACTGAATGACAAATTTATTTCAGCTGTAACTTTTTCAATATATTTTTGGTACCAAAGTCTTTACAAGTTTGTATAATAATACAAGAAAGAGGAAGGCTGGAACCGAAGGACACTTGGTGACATTTTATCCACCTCATGAAACCCCTGTTACTGTGTGTCCTATTACCATCTGCCATGGACACACACATGCAATATCAATGAGTGTTAACCTCTCTGAGTTGCCATGTTCTCTGAGTAAACTTCTAAAGACCTTCTGTGTCTTTTCATTTTCTGCCTTGACTGTGTTAAACCCATTAGTGATTCTCTGCCTTCAAAACACTCTTGGTATTGGGTACTGATTAAAGTCGCATTGCTTTTAAGAGAGGCCATCTAAAGATATCTTATCAAGTCAGAGAGCAGAAGATCCTTTACTGTAGGTTATGTGCATGAATACAAATGGCTCTGGGCATCTTCACATCAGCCCCAGAAAATGCTGTGCTATTCCATATGACTTGCTGGAGCATTTTACACAAAATGTGTTTGTCTTTTCTAGCAAAATAAATGGAAAAGGCTTTTTAGGCTGCGTTGGAGTCAATTACAGAAGAAAAATGTGCTTGCCATGGGACCCTGAGCACTGTAAAAATAAATTCTTTGGGAATGATTAGAACACCTTTTATTGACACTGTAAATTTGTTTTATTGAGGCAATGAGCTGACACCGGGAACAAAAGACTTGAATAGTCAACAGCTTGTACTGTTGCAAACTTCACTAGGCATTCATTGTTAGTTCCTGCACTGTTTAATTATTGGTAATTAGGTGTATCCTTATTTCATTGGAATATCTTGATGAATAAGATGTGCACACTCCTGGTTAAATGGCCTTATATATTGCAATAAATCCACTGAGTACAGTCATCGGGCCTAATGACTCCCATGAGATGGCGGCACATGCCATTATGGATTTCTCATTATGTTATTACAGTTGGTAAAGGACGTTGTGTTGAGGGTATCCGTTAACTTTATCCGAATGTAAACTCGGTTGAACCAGAGTAAAACGCTTTTGGAGCCCAGGTTTTGTGCTTTTAGATAAAAAAGTAGCTTCTAAATGGAAGCACAGGGTGTACTTTTTGTTGTTGTTGTTGAGTCCAGACCAATGACATGCTGATTCCGTGCTGGTGTACTTTTATGGCAGCTGTCCTGTGAAGTGGCCAGGTCTTATTTTGGTGATGTACTGTGACATTTTCTGCAATTATTTCAGAGAGTTCCTCCTGACGCATCAAATAATTTCATCGTTTTTGTGACTGATGTGCCTTCTGGGTGCAATGTACTGTATTGAGTATTTGGCCTGGAACTCTATCAGTTGCCCAATGTTTGCTTTGGAAATAAATAGTTTAAGTTGTAAAATCTTTTGTAATGCATATACTATAGCTAATTCAGAATTGCTGATGGACTTGTGATTTAGTTAGTGATTTAGGTTTTTGTGTTTATATTTTTTGTTAACTCCTGAGCAATATAACATTTGCAAAATCTGCATCCACTGTCCAACACCTGTAGGGAATAAGATGGAACTTGAAATTAAAAATGTTCAAAAGTTAGTCATTTTATTTGGGTAGCTACTGGTAACATGAAGATATTTGGCATGCATAAGATATTATGTCCTCTTGTCTTTATATTTGCTTCTTTTGGTTTCTATTTTTATCAAGCATGGGGTTTCATTTCATTTTTTATGTTGATGGCACTCAAATTTATTTGTCCTTGAAGCACAATCACACAACATTTTCTTATTCCCAAATGTCATGCATTTGTCTGATATCAAGTCATGGTTTTCTTTACATTTGTAACATCTCAATGGGAGCAAAAAAAGAGAGTTATTGTGTTTGGGAATTCTGACTGCATCACTGATTGAGACTTGATTTGGTCCCCTATGTAAAACCTTCTGTTAAAAACTTGGGTGTAATTTTTAATTATTCACTCAAATTTGATAAACAGATAAATGCTGTTGTCAAATCCAGCTTTTTCCAATTAAGATTGCTATCTAAGGTTAAGAGTTTAATTTTTATTTTATTTTCTACTTTTGCAGAGATTGAGAGAGTGGTACATTCTGAACAGCACCCGGAAATGTTATGTTCCTTGCACTGGTTGCAGTCCGTTACAGAATTGTACTTTTAAAATATAGATTTTTAAAGCCCTGACCGGATTGGCACCTCAATACCTCTCTGGCCTTCTTAATCCTTCTTAATAGATGTAATAAAAACGGAAAAGTTTTTCCTTTGCGTTTTTAGCGTACAGTAGAACACATTGTCAAAATGATCCTCGTTCACACGGATCTGCTAAAATGACTAAAAATGCTGTATTATTCATGCCAGCCCAGCAGTTGGTGACGTCATTTTGTAAAGAAGTCTATAACTCTATAAACCTATAGACTGAACATGTAATACACATCTGTATAATGCATGATCATACTTTTCACAAACTTGCATTTTGAAACCCAGTTTCAAAAGTTTGCGTTTTCAGGCCCCCAAAACACTGGTGTCGAGTTCACATTACATGATTTTCAAAGTCGTCAGATCACAGTTCTTTTCACACTGCATAACTATCTTATGTAGCATTCAGTTGCTGCTGTGTGCACATTGCACAATGGATTGGTGACAGGGGGTTTCACATTGCATGACTTTACAATAGGAAGAATCAGCGACAACTCTGGTCCGCAAACTTCACAACCAAACAAACACATGAAATAACGCGTGCGTGAGGCCGGAGTTCTGACTGGAATAGTTATTAAAAATGATAGCCTGCAAGAAGCTTGCTATCCAAATTGCCTGTGATTGCCTGATTTGCAGCGAAAAGGAAAAGAAGAACAAAAGATTATTGAGGAGAAAATGGTTGGGGAGACGCGGGGAGTTCTGCATTGTGTGTTCTGCAAAGAGAGTTGGAGGTAAATAAAATGTTTCGCAATGTGCTGCTGTTGCGGCTGGTCAAGCAAATGTTTGTGCGTTGTTTCTGTTTGATATAATTATAAATATATCTATTCAAATACTGATATTCTGTATCTTGCATTCTCATTGGCTGTAGGTCATCACTGATGTAATTTTCAGTCTGAACACATTTCACACATTTGAATCGCAGACAGGTCCAGATATTTAGCATACCAAATATCTCAGGGGTGTCTGTCATCAGATCGCGTCTTTGATCATTCACACTGAGTGATTGAGCACCGATTTGTCCGAACTCAGCCAAAAAGCATTTTTCTGTTTTATTTGAAAACGGTGTTGTATAAATGTCTCCTATGTTTAAATTCTATTACAAGTGTTTTGATGTCTCTTTTCTCTATTGCATCCCAGTCTTTATAGTGCTGTTTATGCCCTTTTTATGTCTATTTTAGCATGGCTGTATAGAACAGTGGTCAACCACTGTTGTTTTTAACTGTGCTTTATAAATAAAATTTGACTTGATTTGAATAAACAGAGAGAGAAAGATAAAAGAGAGAGATAAAATCTCTCAAGACACATGATTTTGTTAGTACTGCCCTGAAGAGGCTGAATATTTCCAAAAACATAAATAAAAAATGAATTAACACAATTTGTCCTGTCTAAAAGTTTGTGTTCCCTTGGTTATTAATAGTGTAGCGAGTTAGCTCAAAGGGGACATATTAATAATATAAATGTAAAAAATATAAATATAAAGAATACATAATTGTGTTCATTGAGTCATTATAATAGTGTTTTATTAATTTGGATAAATTCAGTTATTAGTTTGAATATCAGCTATGCAAAGTAGTAATAAACAGATTGTCTTATTTTTAAGATTGTATCCTACTTATTTTACTTTTTACAGAATAAATTTGCTTTGATAGATATTTGTAAATATGTGTTACAATAGCCTGTCAGGGCAGTCCTAAAAAAAAAGTTATTTCTGATCTCTCCTGTTATTAGGGGTTCAAGCACGAAGTGCTGAAACCCTATTATTATTCATTATTATTATTATTCATTATTATTATTATTACTATTATTATTATTTAAGATAAACATCAAACAGGTTCTGCAAAGAATATGTAAACTTATAAACTGTATAATAATGATATTTTGCAGATTATTCTTGTCTCTTAATATGAATCTGTATTTGCACAGGGGTTCTATGGCCGTGATTCTGCGGGTTTTACTTTGCTCATGAGTAATAGACTGCAGAAGTCATTTGTCATCATAATCACTCGTGAGCCCTTTTTCAGTGTCAGGAGACCCAGAGTTCAGTCGTGCCTTCACTCTGTTGCTTAAATGATGGATTCTCTCTCTCCTTCTCTACCATCTCTTTCTTTTTGCATCTCTGTCCTCTGTTTGTTCTCTTCTTCCGACTTCTTTCTTGGCATTTGAATGTTAAAAGCATTTTGGGACAGGGTCAGTGGGTCACTGTATGTATTGTAAAAAGGGTGATCCATCAGAGATTAGACAGAGAGGTATGTCATGCTATCAGGGAATATAAATAGCAAAATAAACCCAAAGAGAAGTACTAATGGGGGAAAACAGAAAAAGGTGGAACTTTTGAGGGCACCTACAAGTGTCTCATGAAGCTGAACGTAAAAAAAAAAAAGATATTCTGAGATACAGTAACATTCATGCTCCATTAAGTACAGATATAGAAAGTTCCCTTTCGTTCAGTCACTCCGAGTAACGTCAGTGATTGACGAATTGGGGTTTCGCTTAGAAGCCAATCGAGAATTTAGAAAACGCCCAATGGCAGTGCCAATGCCATGGGCATGTGGAATTTGCATGCGTAACTCCGCCCCATCGTGTGGGTATATAAGGAAGTACGCTGGCAACATCGTATTATGTTTCTGCTTTGGAGCCAAGAGCATCTCTTCACTCCTGCAAGCCTGAATTCTGAAGTCCTCTCTTCATTCTTCGAAACGAGCGGTTCTCCAGGGTGTTTGTGTGACAGCGCGTTCCAGCGATCTCACACTGCCTGCATGCTGATCTGTGTAGTGATCTGCAACAGCTGTGTGTGTTTTCCCTGGGCACTTCGGCACTCTGCAGAGCTTTCCTCTCACAAAAAGAGCTTGTGTGTGGCACATCTTTTTCAAGATGGTTCGCCCACACACTTTCGGGTGCGATCGATCTCCGTTGCTGTCTATGGGCACAATCACTGCTCGACGTGTTTGGGCTTCAGCATGTTCGGGCAGTGTTTGTGGATGTGTCATGTTCCCACTGCGGGAACATGACCATTGCGATGTTGCAGTCGAGACTCAGTGACCTCCGTAAGGAGAGAGAGTCCCCTCTGCCACACCCCAATCTACCAAGAGATGGTACTCGTGGCCAGGGTGACCTGAGGGCGGTGCTGTGGTATTAAGAACCCCAACGATCATTCCTCGGGCCACGCCCCCCTCTCGCAGACCGCTACCCGCGAGTGCCTGGACTGAAGCGGCGGGACCGTCTCTGACGCCCCGTTCATTTCGTTCACACTCTAGATAGCAACGAGATGTCGATCGCCGCATCTCAAGGTGGACTAGAGTCCTTTGGGGATGGTGATTCGGCTGTGCTCCGTCTTCGGGTGTCCCAGCGCTGCTTGGATCCGACCTAGAGTTGTCAGCCATGTTATCTCGGACAACCGCGAGCCTCGGGCTGGTGTGGAACTCTGCCCTGTCTTGAGTGCTTGTGGTTGGGCGATTGGTTTTTGGGGGCGGCACCTAACAGCTGTCGGGCCAAAGGTACACTGGGGTCCCCCCACTGTTGAACACTCTGTTGCGCACTACGGTGTCCACGGAGGGCTTCGACGTGGCGTGGCTATCCTAAGCGCCCTTCCGAATCCTGTGGGCTCGTCTACTTCGGTGGCAAGATCCTGCAGAGCTACAGGGCAGGCAGCCACCCCTTTGCACATGCACGAGGATGGAGCCAACCCAGGGCTCTTCAATGAGCTGCATGCCGCCACTGATCCCACCCTCCGGGCGGTGAAGGTGACCACATGCTCCCTGGGTCGGGCGATGTCCACAGCTGTGGTCCGGGAGAAACACCTGGCCTTATCTGGTGATGTGGGGGAGGTTGAGCGAGCCCGCCTCCTCAACTCGCCCATATCCTAGGCTGGCCTCTTTGGCGGGGGGCCGAGAACTGCGCCAACTGTTCTCGGCAGCCTGAAAGCAGGCTGAGGCTGTAACACGTACTGCCCCGCTCACCGCCGAGGGCCGATCCCTTCACAGGCTTTTGTTCAGGATGTTGGCAGCGAACGCCTTCTCGAATGCGTTCGTCCAGTAGATTGGTTTGCAGCGATCAACCTGAAGGACGCCTACTTCCATGTCTCCATCCTACCTCGACACGGATCGTTCCTTTGGTTTGCTTTCAAGGGACGGGCATTTCAGTACGCGGTCCTCCCATTCGGGCTAGCTCTGTCCCCTCGCGACTTCACGAAGTCTGTCGAGGTAGCCCTTGCGCCACTCAGGCAGCGCGGGATTCGCATCCTGAACTACCTCGACGACTGGCTCATACTGAGTCACTCTTGATGGTTTTCGACTCGGTCGCCATGTGCGCGCAGCTTAACAGCGAGTGCGTGCAGTCACTGCTGACTTGCCTCCGAGAGCAAGAGTGCGATTCCACTGAAGTTATTTCAGAGACTCCTGGGGCATATGGCATCTGCAGCCGCGGTAACGCCGCTCGGATTGCTTCATATGAGACCTTCAGCACTGGCTTCGTGATCGAGTCCCGAGATGGGCATGGCAGTCGGGCATGCTCAGGCCTGCCTTCAGACTCTCACCCCGTGGTCAAACCTCAGCTTTCTACGGGCAGGTGTGCACTTAGAACGAGTTTCCAGGCATGTTGTTGTATCAACAGATGCCTCCACCATGGGCTGGGGTGCAATGTGCAATGGGCATGCTGCTGCGGGCTTCTGGACAGGACCCCATCACCTCCTGCATGTCAATTGCCTCAAGTTGCTGGCAGTATGGTTCACCCTGCACCGCTTCCGAGCGTTTCTGAAGGGTCAACATGTACTAGTCCGGTCAGACAACATGGTCAGTAGCATACATCAACCACCAGGGTGGTCTACGTTCCCGCCGTATGTCTCAACTCACCCGCCATCTTGTCTTATGGCATCAGAAGCATCTGAGGTCCCTTCGTGTTGTCCATATCCAAGGAGAACTGAACCGAGTAGCCGACAAGCTCCCACGATCTCGGCCACTCCTACGCAAGTATGCGTTACCCCAGTGAGCCTTCTCGCACAGCTATTGTGCAAGATCAGGAAGGACAAAGTCCTTCTGGTCGCCCCGTTTTGCCACGGCCAGACCTGGTTCCCCGAACTCTTACTCCTTGCGACAGCCCCTCCCGGGCCTATTCCTCTGAGGAAGGACCTCCTCTCTCAGAGACGGGGCACCGTATGGCACCCGTGTCCCGATCTTGGAACCTCAACATGTGGCTCCTGGATGGGATGCGGCAGGTTTGAGTACCCTACCACCTGCGGTGGTGGCTACCATCACTTCCGCTTGGGCCGAGTCTCCAGACACGCCTATCCGTTGAAGTGGCACCTCTTCGTCACCTGGTACTCTTCTCGCCTAGAAGACCCCTGGAAATGCCCGATCGGGTCCGTGCTCTCTTTTCTCCAAGAAGGGTTGGAACGAAGGCTGTCTCCTTCCACCCTTAAAGTATATGTGGCCGCAATATCTGCCCACCACAACCTCTTGGAAGACAAAAAGGTAAGTCAGCACGACTGAATCCTCCTCGCTCTCCCCTCGTACCCTCTTGGGACCTCGCAGTAGTTTTAGATGCTCTGCTGAGGGCCCCCTTTGAGCCTTTGCGGTCAGTAGTTCTTAAGTTCCTGTCTATGAAGACAGTGCTCCTGACCGCTTTGGCCTCCATCAAGAGGGTAGGGGACCAGGCCTTTTCGGTCGACGAAGCGTGCTTGGAGTTCGGGCCAGGTATTTCTCACATGATCCTGAGACCCCGGCCTGGATATGTGCCCAAGGTTCCCACCACTCCGTTCGGAGACCAGGTGGTGAGCCTGCAAGTGCTGCCTTGGAGGAGAGAGACCCAGCCTTGGCACTGCTCTGTCCAGTACACGCTTTCTTTGCTTACGTAGACAGAACGCAGTGTTTGAGGACCTCAGACCAGCTCTTTGTCTGTTATGGTGGGAAGCTGAAGGGAAAGGCTCTCGCAAAGCAAAGGCTGTCTCACTGGATAGTGGACACCATTGTTTTGGCATACGAGCAGCAAGGTCGTCCATGCCCCCTTAGGGTCAGGGCACACTCCACTAGGAGTGTGGCCTCCTCTTGGGCTTTAGCTTATGGCACTTCGCTAACAGACATCTGAAGAGCTGCAGGCTGGGCGACACCGAACACATTCGCTAGATTTTACAATCTCCCAGTGGAACCTGTGTCAGACTATGTACTCGCCTCTACTAGTGGCCGGTAATGGACCAGGCTCAGGTGTCTTCGCTTGCTCACCATTCCACTCCACAGACTGGATACGTGCAATATTTCTTCAGGTGAGCTTTCCGGAAGCCCTGAGTTCCTCCAGCACTGACGACGCAGACACCAGTAAGTCTGCCCTCTCGAGCCCAGACCTTCGTGTCAGGTCAGGTGCCTATGTGTGCATGGTTCCCCTCCGGGCGACCCCCACACGTGTATTTCCACCGTAAGCCTCCTTGAGCAGGTGTCTTTCCTTTGGCAAGTCCTTGCCACCCTGGGGTTAAATATCCACCTTCGGCTGGTTCCCCAGAGTTCTCCATATGCAGCCCTCGGGTCATATGTGTACTCTTTAAGTCCTCCCTACTGGTAGGCATCTTGGTGCATATTCCACACCTGGAATATCCATCCCAGTGTACCTTGGTATTCCTGTGATAAGTGGGAGTCCTTCATCCGTACTAGTCTTACGACAGGGCACTTGCACTTACGCAGGGCAATGGGAGACAGCCGAGTGACGTTTTTACATTGGGACCCCCATTTGTCAGTCACTGACGTTACTCGGAGTGACTGAACGAAAGGGAACATCTCGGTTACGTATGTAATCCTCGTTCCCTGAGGAGGGAACGGAGATGTAACGTCCCTCTGCCACATCCGCTGTACCGCTGGAACGGCCGGGAGTTCAGTCTTTGCTCCTCCGCAGTTAAACATAATACGATGATGCCAGCATACTTCCTTATATACTCACACGGTGGGGCGGAGTTACGCATGCAGATTTCACATTCCCATGGCATTGGCACTGCCATTGGGCGTTTTATAAATCCTTGAAGATGATTGGCTTCTAAGCGAAACCCCCAATCGTCAGTCACTGATGTTACATCTCCGTTCCCTTCTCAGCGAACGAGGGTTACATACATAACCGAGACGTTCTGAGCTCTAGTATTTACTACTAATTTATTATGTGGGTTTCTTGAATACTGTTTTCTGATTGGTCAATATTTTCAATGTTGGGCAAATACTGTATATTTGTATAATGACAACTAACTTAAATGCATTTAGGGGTGTGGTCCTGGTCAAAACAATCTCCTGAACTCCAAACTGAATGTCAGAATGGGAAAGAAAGGTGATTTAAGCAATTTTGAGCGTGGCATGGTTGTTGGTGCCAGACGGGCCGGTCTGAGTATTTCACAACCATTTCTAGGGTTTACAAAGAATGGTGTGAAAAGGGAAAAACATCTAGTATGTGGCAGTCATGTGGGCGAAAATGCCTTGTTGATGCTAGAGGTCAGAGGAGAATGGGCCAAGCTGATAGAAGAGCAAATGAAATAGCCACTCGTTACAACCGAGGTTTGCAGCAAAGCATTTGTGAAGCCACAAAACGCACAACCTTGAGGTGGATGGGCTACAACAGCAGAAGACCCCACCGGGTCCCACTCATCTCCACTACAAATAGGAACAAGAGGCTACAATTTGCATGAGCTCACCAAAATTGGACAGTTGAAGACTAGAAAAATGTTGCCTGGTCTGATGAGTCTCGATTTCTGTTGAGACATTCAGATGGTAGAGTCAGAATTTGGCGTAAGCAGAATGAGAACATGGATCCATCATGCCTTGTTACCACTGTGCAGGCTGGTGGTGGTGGTGTAATGGTGTGGGGGATGTTTTCTTTGCACACTTTAGGCCCCTTAGTGCCAATTGGGCATCGTTTAAATGCCACAGCCTACCTGAGCATTGTTTCTGACCATGTTCATCCCTTTATAACCACCATGTACCCATCTCTGATGGCTACTTCCAGCAGGATAATGCACCATGTCAAAAGCTCGAATCATTTCAAATTGGTTTCTTGAACATGACAATGAGTTCACTGTACTAAAATGGCCCCCACAGTCACCAGATCTCAACCCAATAGAGCATCTTTGGGATGTGGTGGAACTTCGTGCCTGGATGTGCATCCCACAAATCTCCATCAACTGCAAGATGCTATCCTATCAATATGGGCCAACATTTCTAAAGAATGCTTTCAGCACCTTGTTTAATCAATGCCACGTAGAATTAAGGCAGTTCTGAAGGCGAAAGGGGGTCAAACACAGTATTAGTATGGTGTTCCTAATAATCCTTTAGGTGAGTGTATGTGCTGTCTCTTTTCATACCAAGTTTTTGTTAAAACTGCAGCAAAATTGACCTGTTGTAGAAACAGTTTTATTTATTTTTTTTAATTAACAAAAAGATCACGGCATGGAAGACTTAATTTGAAATATTAATTTTAATATAGTGAGTGTAATACAGTACCTTTAACAGACGACTAGAAGCTCAAGAGTCTCCAGAAAACAGCTTGGAAGAACAAGGTAAAAAAAGGTGAAAAAGAGTTAAAGGTAGTGATGTGACGTTTGACACCGAGGCTTCGAAGCTTTATCAAAAAAACGAAACATCTCACAGTGAAGCACTGTATCGGAGCTTGATTCGTTTTGCCATAACCACGTGATCGATGACGTCCGAAGCTTCGTTTTCTCCCTCAACCACGTGACTGCTTCGTAATCTGATTCAAAAATAGCGCAAACCCCTTTGTGCAGGTTTCGCGTGTCATGCACTTCGGTAAAACGGTAGTGAACTGACACTGAAACAGACGATAAGCTCTTTTGAATTTTGAGCATGGAACCAGCCAAGAAAAGAGGCCGTTCGGAAGTCTGGCAGCATTTTCAGGTTGTATCAACAAATAAAGTAAGCACATTGTTGTTATTATTATTATTAATATTATTATTATTATTAATATCAAGAATTATATTGTAAAATAATAAATAATTAAAAGAATTAGGCTAATAGTAATATGAGTAAATATTTACACAAATACTTTTACGCATATTCAATGTATAATAAAATATATTATGTTAAATAATAGGCTTAGCCTATATAATGTATATGAAAAAAATACAATACATGTTACCTCCTTCTTTAGGTTGAATGCCGGATTTGTTCTCAACAGCTTTCTTATAATAACAACACATCCTCAATGTTGAGACATATCAGAGCTAAACATGAGAATACATTTTGTGAAAGTGGACCAGCTACTTGCAACCAAGGTATAACACTTCTGATCTTTTTTTTTTTTTTTTTTTTGTCAATTGCTGTTGTTATATATATATATAAAGATATCTTAAATAATGCATAGTTATGTATTATTTAAGTTATGTTTTAAATACTTTACTTTATTGCAGGGATCAGAAAACAAAAGATTGATGGGGCCTTGGTGAACATGGTTGTGAAAGATTACCAGCCATTTTCAATTGTTGAAGATGCTGGCTTCAAAGAGTTTGTAGGTTTGTTGGATCCAACCTACACTCTTCCATCCCGCCAGGCATTAAAGAAAATGGTGGAGGAGAAATACAAGATGGCCAAAGAGAAGGCAAAAGAAGAGGTGAAAAAGGCCAAAGCTGTAAGCCTCACATCTGATATGTGGACATCTCTTCATATGGATGCATATCTGGCAGTGACATGTCATTTTGTAAATGAAAATGATCAGCTGTCCACAGTTTTATTGGGGGTTGGAAAATTTTCAAAAAGTCACACTTCTGAAAATATTGCAGAAGTGAAGTCAGCTTTGATGGAGGAGTGGGGCATTCAAAACAAGGTTAGGTGTCTGGTAACTGATGCTGCAGCCAATATGATTGCCTGTGCCAGCATCCTGAAGCTCCGCCACACAAACTGCATAGCACATGCTTTAAACCTGATTGTGAAGAAGGCAATAGAACAAACACAAGGATTGGAGGACATTAGACTAAAGGCACGGAAGATTGTGGCTCATTTCAAGTCTAGCACAACAGCAAGAGAGAGATTATTGGTTTTACAAAATCAGATGGGCAAACCAACTCATAAGTTGATTCAGGAGGTGGATACTCGTTGGAACAGCACATATGCCATGTTAGAGCGTCTCTTTGCTCAGAGGGAGCCAGTAGGTGCTGCTTTGGTAACTCTGAAGACAAACCTCACACCTTTGACTTCAGAAGAGTACCAGAAAGTAAATGAATGTCTTGGTGTAATGTGTCACTTCAATGAGGCTTCCACTGAACTGTCAGAAGAGAAGAGAGTGTCAGGGTCAAAGGTGATTCCTCTTGTAGGAATGCTGAGGCATGCAATCAGTACAAAGATCTCACAGGTTCATGAAGAGACGGCTGTGCAATTGTGCAACAACCTCATGAGACTTCTTTCTGAGAGGATGTCTACATATGAGACTATGAGCGTCATGACTCTTGCAACTCTGCTTGATCCACGCTTTAAAACTATAGGTTTCTGCAGCCAGTCAAATGCACAGACTGCTGTGAGACGTCTCAAAGCAGAATGTGCTGCAATCATTAGAGCAGGCCAAAACACCCCATCCACATCCTCTCAAATCCCCTCATCACAACCAGAAACAACAGAAGCCACATGCAGCGATGTAACCCATTCAGGTACTGTTTGTTGTATTGTGTGTGTGTGTATTTGGCATGCATCATGCATAGCTATTGCAGAGAATTAAATTACATTTCAACCAAATGTAATTTTTTGTTTTATTTGTATTGTTCTGTCTATTAGGTCTGTGGGATCTACTGGACAGTCATGTTGTGGAAACCAGAAAAATGAAAAATGCAACTGCAGATGCCACAGTTGAAGTGCAACGCTACCTCAGTGATCCAAATATTCCACGCACAGAAGATCCCCTGCATTTCTGGGCTACCCAGAAGGGTGTCTATCCACATCTTCATCATCTTGCCCTGGAATTTTTATGCACTCCTGCCTCCTCAGTCCCATGTGAGAGAATATTTTCAAAGGCAGGGGAAGTAGTTAATAAAAAAAGAAATAGACTTAGCCCCCGCACTGTTGAACAAGTTCTGTTCCTTAATAAAAATCTTTGATTTCTTCAATTTCCCACAAAATAAAAACTCCCCAGTTCACAAGCACTTCACCATTCCACAATTATTTTCTTTTATTTTGATTATATATGCCTACATGAGCCTTACCTATGAATTCATAGGTTTAGGACTAAGGCTAAAGTTTATGAAAATATGGCTGCATGTGTTGATCAAAGCAGATTCATAAAAATTGTTTCTATACATGTTAATTTGTTTTCATTAATTCATTAATAGGCTCATTTGTTCACATGTTGTAAGTAGCCTACTAAATTAACAAATGAAAAGAAAAAAAAAATTTTTTTATTGCTTTTGTGGATTTCACAAAGTGAATTGTTACATGAAACAGTCAAAAAAATGAATGGGTCCTCTGGCACAAGTAGCTATTCAACTTTTGACCACAAGATGTCGTTAGTGTGCAATGTGTTGAAAAGCTTCGAGTAATGAACCTTTTTATGATACAGTTGAGGGGAAAGCCTCAGTGCTTCACAAAGCTTCATTTAGCCATCACTAGTTAAAGGTTTAGTTAAAAATATTACTCACTTTCATGTCGTTCCAAACCTGTAAGACTTTCGATCATCTTCGGAACACAAATTAAGATATTTTAAATGAAATCTGAGAGATTTCTGTCCCTCTATTGAGAATCCATATGACTACCCCTTTGTCGTTTCAAAAAGTCATAAAAAATTAATCCATATGATTCGAGAGATTTAGTCAAAATTTTCTGAAGAGACACGATCGCTTTATACAGTATGATGAACAAAATCAATGTGCAATTGATTAAGGTTTATATGTAAATAAAAGCCATAATTTGGACTGCAGATGAATAATAATATAAATTAGTATTGCAATATTGTAGGAAAATTTTAGTTTTTTTTTGTCATGGACTATTTTTCTTTGCAAAAGCATTAATCTACAAGAAAAAAATTATTAATATTTAATATCCAAGTATTTTATTCTGTATGTAGTCTTGATCGTGATACAACTCATGGAAATATTGGATGGATGCTGAAAACTGATGGTGATTTGAAACTATCAAAATTACAATTCAAACACAGCAACAGTTATTATGATTACATGAACATAATCATAATAACCTAAACAGACTTGATACATTGACATCCATTTAGCAAATGTACCACCATGTCGCATAATTATCAGAGACAAACACGAGATAAATGAGTGTAGTCATGGTGTGGACGCGAAAGATCTTCTATTGATTGAGCCATATTCAGCGAGGATCTACAATCACTGCATGAAAGTAATTGGTTCATTAAATGTAAATGGCTGGCGCTCAGTCTCTGCCAAATTTTAGTAGTTTGGCAGGTCTGCAGGTTCTAGTGGACTGGGTTACCGCGAATGATTAATAAACATAATTTATATAATATCTAATATCTCTGCATTTTAGGACCCACCTCACAGATATTCATTAACATGCAAAATGTTGCATATGGTGCTTTCCCACAGGACTTACCTTGCAATTCTGGCATCAACCCATTACAACTGAAGAGGAAATAATGAGTGGGAAGTTTTTTGCTTCTGTTTTATAAGTCCCCGTAATTTACAGTGAGAGGCTCTGTGCTCAGCAAGCTTTTCCATTATATGAGGACTAGATAAAGCTAGAGAAATAGAGATTTAATCATAGAACATGTATTCTCGTTTCTTTTCTTATTTCTGTTTTAATTTGTGTTTGTAGCTAGTGTCAAATCAGCATTCAGAATAAGCACACGTGTGATGGACGTCTAGCCTTGTTTTGTTGTTATAGTTCCTCTTCTGTTTTCAGAGATAAGCGTAGAATGCCATCGCTGTACTTTTCTGTACAGTACAACACAATATCTTCCCAGTTTTGCATCTCTCCAGTGTCAAAAATGTTTTTTAAGGTCTATTGTGTTGATATTCAGAGCATGTCAGGAGGGAGCAGTACTTTCCTTAGTTTCCTCTTCTCTGTGCCAAAATGTGCCAGTGCCAAGAAAACCATTAGCTTGACAGTGTCCCCCCCAAAATGTGTATTAATATACCTCCATTACCTTTTCCACTCACATGCTTTCCAGTAGTAGTGGAATGCCACAGGGAGTGTTATTTCAATGGCTGACTCTGGCACATCACAAACTATGGCGTTGCTGTGACTGTAAGTGTAAGTGGGTGCTGAGAGGGATGAACAAAAAACAAGGACAAATAACTTGCAGAGGGAGGGAGAAAGAGAAAGAGAGAGATGTAGGAGAGGCAACTGATTGACTGACTTATTTTGGATTAATATGTTCATACATTTTTAGGTTGATTATCAAATTGTCACCACAGTCAACAGAGAATTAATACATGTATTATTATTTTCAGTATATGCATTGAACTGCTTTTCTTTTATAGAGTTGATATACTTTATTATAGTTATGATGCATGTTAATGTATTTATATAGATGATATATATATATATATATATATATATATATATATATATATATATATATATATATATATATATATATATATATATATATATATATATATATATATTAGGGCTGTCAAAAGATTAATCACGATTAATCACATCCAAAATAAAAGTTTGTGTTTACATAATATATTTGTGTGTACTCTGTATAATTATTATGTTTATATAAATATTCATGTATATATTTAAGAAATATTTGCATGTTGTAGTAAAGCTTGTTTGTACGGGAAGAAGGAGGCGGGAACCGGCGGACGTTCAAACAAACTTTAATTAAACAAACACAAAATAAAATGTCGGCGACAGCCCCTCGCGGACGACTGTCGCCTTAATACAAACAACAGAAATAAAAATAAAAAGCTGCAGCCCCTCACGGTCGACTGCAGCAACACATAACAAAACGTAAATAAAATACAACATAAAGTCCAGGCCTGGTCCTCTCTCGTCCCTCACTGTCGTCGCTCCTCCTTTATAGTCCCTCACTCCTCCGCGAGGGCCGAGATCGCTGCGGCGCGCAGCTGGCGCTCATCCTCCCTGATGAGCGCCGCCTCGTCCCGCCCTCACGGTCCCTCGGCCTCGCTGCTCCCCAAACATGTATATACTGTATACATTTATATAATTTATATTATATCTAAATATTTTATATATAAATATAATACATTTTTCTTAAATATATACATGCTTGTGTGTGTTTTTATATATAAATAATAATTATACACAGTTCACACACATATATTATGTAAACACAAACTTTCATTTTGGATGTGATTAGTTTTTCTCAATTGCTAAAACACTAAACCCTATTGTCTGAATCAAATGCACAGTTGCCTGAACCCACTGATTGAATCAATCACTCTTTTGGCAAAACCATAAGCACTTTTCACCTGTTTAGACACAACTTGCCAACACATTTTCATTGTGATGCACCCGTGCTGCATAATGGTGAGCACAGGTGACAAAAGTCAAACACAATTAAAGCACAAATGTCACCACTTGAACACAACAACTCAAAATTGATCACACTTGTGGCTAATGATGTGAGGGAACATATACTGTGCAGTAAGCCAGTTCAGAGAGCACTGGTTTTTGAGGCCCTACAATGGATAGAAATCTGAGAGGAAGAGTTTGTGTGAGAGGAGGTCAAGGTGGTCGAGGTGGTCAGCGAAGACAAAGAACAGTAATATCTGATGAAATCAGAGCTACTGTGATTGACCATGTTCTTGTCCATGGTATGAGCATGAGGGAGGCTGGACAAAGGGTACAACCAAACATCAGTAGATTCACTGTGTCCACCATAATCCGAAGATTTAGAGAAGAGAACAGGTAATTACCTTTTTTGACATTATAGTACAGTATGCAAATGTTGACAGCAATTACTGTATGACATACTATATACTGTACCACAGTATACTGTAAGTAAATATATGTTTCAGTACATCACTGTACCAATATACTGTAGTATTGTAATGGCGGGTTGGTCTAACTGTTTGTAGGCCTAGTATTCCATGTATATTTTTGTACTTTATTTTTACATGGGCTTACTGTACACAAGTGGCAAACGCATAAGATTTCTGTTTTGTATTTTTGTACAAGTGCTAAATGCACAGGGTTTTTTTGTTTTGCAACATGCATTTAGCCTGCAGTGAACAATAAACATTTATTTCTCCAGATTCATGTCCTGAGCATTGTGTTTTCTATTTTTCTACGTAGTGTTTAGTGACTGTTCAGTAGTGTTTTTAATTTTGATTGACTCGGGGCACGATTTGACAACATAGTTCAGTTTTGAGCACAGATTGAACTGTTTTGAGGTGAAAGTTTGGTTTTGCAAGAAGAGTCTGAGGTTTTGTGAATGTAGCTTGAAAATTGGGTTTTGTGTTCACAGTTTAGAGAAAAGGAGAGCAGCTTTCAAGAAATGTGTCTTAGCAATCGAGAAAAACTGTAATCGTGATTAATCTTTTGACAGCCCTAATATATATATATATATATATATATATATATATATATATATATATATATATATATATTAGGGCTGGGACTTTAACGCGTTAATTAATTAATTACGGAAAAAAAAAATGTAACACTTATTTTTGCACCGCGGAACGTTTTTCAATGAATGAGTTTCGACGGACCGATTATACTGGAGCACCAACTAGCGTTCTTGACTTCCGACAACAACAAACCACAGTGAACATGAACGAAGAAGCTGACGAGACCGCTTTGCTTGGCCCCGTGGATGGGAAAATTTGTTTTAAAAAACGAAAGGATGGAAGCGTCGACAAGAGCATGGTTGTGTGCAAGCTATGCAACAAGGAATTTGCGTATCACCGCAGCACATCGAGCCTCAAATATCACCTCAACGCAAAACACATAGGAGTTAGCGTGGACGTTAGCCCGACTCCGAGTAAAGTTAAATGGACCCACACTCCACCAGATGACTGGTTTCAAGTCACTGGTCTGCTGGACTGAAATAAATAAACAATATTTTGTTGATTAAGCTTATGTATTCAGTCATTATTCAATGGTATACTAAAAATCTATGTGAAAAAAATTACTTCTCACTGTTCTCAGGTCAAATATTTATATGCGATTAATTTCGATTAATTAATTACAAAGCCTCTAATTAATTAGATTAATTTTTTTAATCGAGTCCCGGCCCTAATATATATATATATATATATATATATATATATATATATATATATATATATATATATATATATATATATATATATATATATATATATACACACACATAGTGAGGAAAATAAGTATTTGAACACCCTGCTATTTTGCAAGTTCTGCCACTTAGAAATCATGGAGGGGTCTGAAATTGTCATCGTAGGTGCATGTCCACTGTGAGAGACATAATCTAAAAAAAAAATCCAGAAATCACAATGTATGATTTTTTTTACTATTTATTTGTATGATACAGCTGCAAATAAGTATTTGGACACCTGAAAAAAATCAATGTTAATATTTGTAGCCTTTGTAATATTTGTATACAGTAGCCTTTGTTTGCAATTACAGAGGTCAAACGTTTCCTGTAGTTTTTCACCAGGTTTGCACACTGCAGGAGGGATTTTGGCCCACTTCTCCACACAGATCTTCTCTAGATCAGTCAGGTTTCTGGCCTGTCGCTGAGAAACACAGAGTTTGAGCTCCCTCCAAAGATTCTCTATTGGGTTTAGGTCTGGAGACTCGCTAGGCCACGCCAGAACCTTGATATGCTTCTTACAGAGCCACTCCTTGGTTATCTTGGCTGTGTGCTTCGGGTCATGTTGGAAGACCCAGCCTCGACCCATCTTCAATGCTTTAACTGAGGGAAGGAGGTTGTTCCCCAAAATCTCGCAATACATGGCCCCGGTCATCCTCTCCTTAATACAGTGCAGTTACCCTGTCCCATGTGCAGAAAAACACCCCCAAAGCATGATGCTACCACCCCCATGCTTCACAGTAGAGATGGTGTTCTTGGGATGGTACTCATCATTCTTCTTCCTCCAAACACGTTTAGTGGAATTATGACCAAAAAGTTCTATTTTGGTCTCATCTGACCACATGACTTTCTCCCATGACTCCTCTGGATCATCCAAATGGTCATTGGCAAACTTAAGACGGGCCTTGACATGTGCTGGTTTAAGCAGGGGAACCTTCCGTGCCATGCATGATGTCAAACCATGCCGTCTTACTGTTTTACCAACAGTAACCTTAAAAAAGGTGGTCCCAGCTCTTTTCAGGTCATTGACCAGCTCCTCCCGTGTAGTTCTGGGCTGATTTCTCACCTTTCTTAGGATCATTGAGACCCCACGAGGTGAGATCTTGCATGGAGCCCCAGTCTGAGGGAGATTGACAGTCATGTTTAGCTTCTTCCAATTTCTAATGATTGCTCCAACTGTGGACCTTTTTTCACCAAGCTGCTTGGCAATTTCCCCGTAGCCCTTTCCAGCCTTGTGGAGGTGTACAATTTGGTCTCTAGTGTCTTTGGACAGCTCTTTGGTCTTGGCCATGTTAGTAGTTGGATTCTTACTGATTGTAAGGGGTGGACAGGTGTCTTTATGCAGCTAACGACCTCAAACAGGTGCATCTAATTTAGGATAATAAATGGAGTGGAGGTGGACATTTTAAAGGCAGACTAACAGGTCTTTGAGGGTCAGAATTCTAGCTGATAGACAGGTATTCAAATACTTATTTGCAGCTGTATCATACAAATAAATAGTTAAAAAATCATATATTGTGATTTTTTTTTTAGATTATGTCTCTCACAGTGGACATGCACCTACGATGACAATTTCAGACCCCTCCATGATTTCCAGGTGTGAGAACTTGCAAAATAGCAGGGTGTTCAAATACTTATTTTCCTCACTCGGTAAGATTTTGTATGTATATAAGTATTTTATGCTCATCAAGGCTGCATTTATTTGATCAAAGACTGATAAAGACTGCAATTGTTAGGATATACACACTGGACAAGGTTAGTGAAGATCCAAACACACACTATATTAGGAAACACCGGGCAGAGATGGGGTGATGAAGATGTACTTGAATAACGGACAGAGATGGCAGATGAATTACAGTCTTGATGGTTGTCTAATAGAAGATGTATGGAAATGGAGAAACGGACACCTCAGCAGCCGAGATGAGAGGTAAGTAACGAAAGCCAACACACTGGGATGAAGTCGTGCAGGGAGACAGGAACACACTTTGGGAAAACCAAAGAGATCAGTTAAGTGAGTCTTTCCTAGTTCAAGGCCAGACAAGGACTGAAGGTGAGCTGTGTGAATATATTGTGTGCTGCTGATAAGGTGATTGATGACAGGTGCGGGTGATCAGAACTCTGGTGATTGTGATCGCTGTGTGGTGGAAGTGAGAGCCTGGCTGGTCTGTGACATTACCCCCCTCTCCAGGGTCCGCTCTAGCAGTCGCGGTGGCCGGCCACAAGGTCGAGGAGCAGGCCGATGAGGATGACGTTGGTGGAATTCCGTAAAGAGAGTAGGATTGAGGCTGTCATCTGTAGGTACCCACGACCTCTCTTCGGGGCCATACCCTTCCCAGTCCACCAGATATTCCAATCGGCCACCTAAACATAGGGAGTCCAGGATTTCTCGGACGGTGTAGATGGGATCCGCTTTGATCTGAGGTATGGAGGTCATGTCATCAGGGCCATACTCTGTGGAGGGAGCACAAACAGGTGGGTATTGAGGTTTCAGCAAGGACATATGGAATGCAGGGTGAATTCTGTAGTGTGGAGGTAGCTGGAGTTTATAGGTGACTGGAGTGAATTGTCTTTCGACCTGGATGGGGCCGATGTATCGTGGGCTCAACTTCCAACAGAGCAGGCACAGACGGATCTCTCATGTAGATGGTAAGTAGGCATCTCTCCTTGTTGCACATCTGCGAAGTGGGTGTGTCTGCGCACTGCCTGCTGTAGATGATGATGAGCATCATCCCATACCCTCTCTCCCGTAACCAGAGGTTGATGGTGGGCACCTCAGATGGTTTGTCTGACCAGGGAAACAGAGGGGGTTGGAAACCAAGGATGCATTGGAAAGGAGTGAGACCGGTGGTAGACGAGATGTGGTAGATTGTCATAGGGAATTTTGAGCATATTCGGCCAAGGCAATGAACTGGTTCCAGGTGTCCTGGTGGCACTGACAGAAGGTTATGAGGAAGCGGTTAATTTCCTGCACCTTCCTCTATGTTTGCCCATTTACTTGGCGATGGTAGTCGGACGTCGAACTGACGGTCACACCTAGGAGCGAAAAGAAAGCCTTCCAGACATGTGAGATAAATTGGGGTCCTCGATCTGAAACTATATCATCTGGTATTCCAAAATTACGAAATACCAGGTTAAACAATGTCTGCAGTTTCCAGGGCTGTGGGAAGTCATTTTAAGGGAATCAGTTTGCAGGCTTTCGAGAATCTATCTGCAACGATCAGGATGTTTTCTCCAGAAGGTGACAGGTCAGTGATGAAATCGACTCTTAGGTGTGACCTTGGGCGTCAAGGAATTGGGAGCGGAAGGAGCTTACCAGATGTTAAGTGGTGTAGTGTTCATCCCAGGATGAACTGCTTGATGTCTTGAAGGAATTGAAAATAATCAAAGAGATTTGATATTTGAAATTGAACAAAGACATTTGCTCTACTGTTGTCAACCCCCATCCTCACCTTCCTCATTAGAAGGGCCGTTAAGAATTCCTAAAGACAAAGAGATTCCTAAAGACAAAGAAAAAACACTGAATTGAATCATGCGCCACAAGAAATCTGATCGAGTGCTGCGGGAATGCAGACCAGTCTTTACAAATCGTGTTGTCACCGGTGTGCTATGAATTCTGGATAGGGTAGGCTGCGAAGGGTCCATCTGTTGTACCCTTCCTTTGCCTGAGAAATGGAGGGCGCATTTTGAAGTTGCTTTCGAATTGCGGCAGCCTTCGTTGCACCACTGTGATGTAATCACACGTCAAATTTGGCCTTCAGAGGTCCAGCCTTCACATTGGGACAGCCTTCGTAGTGCCACTGTGACGCAATCGCACTTCAAATGCGGCCTTCAGAGGGTGCAGCCTTCACATTGGGACAGCCTTCTTAGTGCCGCTATGACGCAATCGCAATTCAAATGTGGCCTTCGAGGTGCACTGCCTTCACATTGGGACACAGCTAGGGACTGAAGGTGAGCTGTGTGAATATATAGTGCGCTGCTGATGAGGTGATTGATGACTGGTGCGGGTGATCAGAACTCTGGTGATTGTGATCGCTGTGTGGTGGAAGTGAGAGAGCCTGGCTGGTGTGTGACAGTAATGTTGTTGAATATTTTTACAATTTAAAATAAGTTTTGTTATTTGGTATATTAAATTATATACAGTATAACATTAAAATCTATTTTTACATATTTACATGTAATTTGTTCCTTTCCTAGCAAAGCTGAATTTTACTGATTTTCAAGAAACCGTTCTTATTATTATCAATGCTAAAAACTGTTAATATTTTTAAGCTTAATATTTTTTTTGTGGAAAGCCATTTTTTCAGGGTTCCTTGATGAATAAAAAAAATTCAAAAGAACAGCATTTATTTCATATCGTTTATAACATCATAAGTTAATAAAAGTTATGTTATAACTTCAAATCAATCTGTAAATGTATGTTAAGAACATTCTAGTGATAATTTCTGATTAATTTTGCAAACTATTTTTCAAATTGCAGGAATTGTTTTGTGCCTCAGTAATAATGAATAAAAGCCAAAGACAGATCATGGTGGATTGCAGCTATCCTGTCAAGTATCCAGTTTTTCTAATTGATGCACCTGATATCACCTGTTTCCAAGTCTATCAGCTGCTTCATTTTGGGGGGCTAAAATTGGATCAAATATTGCTGGCCAAACTCAAACACTGCCAACTGCCTCATGTTGCTTTGAAAATCCAAAGAAAGCAAATCGTAAAACGTTTTAATTAACTGAATAACGTTCCTAACTGGCAATCAATCTAATGCAATTTACCTTTGCAGCTGGATTTGTTATGACATTCCTTCGGTAAGTTATATTCCTTATTCAGGATTGAAAGAAGGGAATATGGTACAGAACCAATGGATGAAGATTCAGCAAGCACATTAATTAGAAAGGTGAGAATGAAATAAACATATGAGGCGAAGCTGGAGTGTAATAAGGTACAGGATGGAGAAGTGGTTTACTCTTCAACCTATAGAGACATAGATCTTAATATTCTCAAATAATTTAAGGGGGATGAGATAAAACCAGAATACTGTAAAATGGTAAAAATGGAAGAAAAGTATCTCATTCTTTACTTAAAAAGTACAAAGTAAAATGTTCAGAATTCAGAACTACTAATATGATTATGATATGACAAATCATATATCAATCATATCATATCAATTATATTAATTTTATGGCTCTTATGGCTTTTATGGCTCTTCCAAGCTTTATAATGGCAGTGAATGGCAAGTTCATAAAAGTGCATCCATCCATCATAAAAGTGCTCCACACGGCTCCGGGGGGTTAATAAAGGCCTTCTGAAGCAAAGTTGCAATTGTCTTTTCCTTCACTATTGTGACGTATATCCCAGTGAAACGGCTTCTCAAAAAAATAAATCATTTATAATAAATAAAAGGGTCCTGACAGTTGTCACTGCCAGTAGGCATGCACTCCTCTCGGCATGGCAGCGTGGGTATATCGTTCCCCGTAGCATCAGCTGACACAGCGTGAGTTCCCTTTCGAAAGGGAATGTCTCGGTTACGTATCTAACCTTAGTTCCCTGAGAACAGGGAACGAGACGGCTGACGCTACGGGGAACGATATACCCACGCTGCCATGCCGAGAGGAGTGCATGCCTACTGGCAGTGACAACTGTCAGGACAAGCAAATTCTAGTGAAATGCCTGGACCACTCCCCCTCTGGTCACACAAGGCTGTCAGTGACAGTCATAGCCCAAGCTGTAAGCCTGAGTAGGAAACTTTGAACACTAGAGAAGTCCTACCACAGGCTGCTCAAAGGCCTGGATTCATCCAATTCAACAGAAGGGGCTCCATAAGGGAATGTGGCTAGGGGGCCCTAGGGTGCCCCAGCCAGCCACTAATGCCACCAGGGAGACCTGGCCTGGTGCCTCTTCTGTGGGACACTTTGGCTGGGCCATCCTTGTCTGTCTGAGAACAGAGCCTCTGGACACTTGCCTCTTGGGGAGGCATCCAGCCCAAGGTACTGCGAGCTGGCAGTGTCCTCCTTAGACCAGATCTCAGAGACGGGCATCCTGGAGAGAAATACTCAGCATAGCGCTTTCAAACCTTGCTAGCGAGGGGAGTTAATCTGCTCGATCCTAGGATCTACTGAGCTCTTATCTTTATAGAAACATTCAGGAGGCCAGATTGGCCTAATAACTGATCTAATCGGGAGGCCTCGCAAGGGGCCTATGACTGTCTGATCAGACCCCTGCAGCTACGGGCTAACAGATGACCCTCAAAAAGAGGGGAGCTCAAAAAGGCTGCCTGGTAGGTAGACCAGGGTGTAGGCTGAATTATCTCACTTGGGGACCAACTAGCAGAAGCGACACTAATCGTGCTAGGGTAAGACCATCCTCAGATGCTGCCAGCTAAAGGCTAGATTACTGATAGCAGGTCCACACTAGCTGTCAGCGTTATGCCAGTTAACAGTTCTCGAACTGAGAACCCAACCCCTTAGTAAGGCCTAGTGAGGCCCATTATCTTATAGCAGCCAATAATCCAAACTCAGAAACTTGCCTAAAGGGAGGCCTGGTGAGGCCTACTATCTGATAGCAGCCGAAGCCAACTGTCAAAGTAGCTGGAAAACAGAAACTAACTTTCTCAGGGAGGCCTAGTGAAGGCCTACTACCTGATAGTCAAGCTACACCAGTTAGCCGAGCGTCCTGACTCGGGAACTCACCCTCAGGGAGGCCTAGTAAGGCCTACTACCTGAGAGAAAGCTATGCTAGCTATCCGAGCATCCTGACTCAGGAACTCGCCCTCAGGGGGGGCCTAGTAAGGCCTACTACCTGATAGCGGGCCTGCAGGGAGGCCTACTGCGGCCTGCTAACTGCTAGCGACTCGTGCTAACTGTTCCTCAAGTGACTGAAGCCCAGGAACATGCCCTCGGGGAGGCCTGCTACCTGATAGAGGGCCTTCAGAGAGGCCTGGTGAGGCCTACTACCTGCCAATAGCTCATACTAACTGCCAAGTGACTGAAGCCCAGGAACATGCCCTCAGGGGAGGCCTGGCGAGGCCTGCTACCCAATGGCAAACCTTCAGGGAGGCCTGCTACCCAATGGCAAACCTTCAGGGAGGCCTGGTGAGGCCTACTACCTGATAGTCCCTCATGCCCGCTGCCAGAGGCAACCTGGTCCAGGGGCTCACCCCTAGGGAGGCCTGGTTTTATTGAGGCCTGCTTCCTGCAAGCAATTTATGCCTGCTGTTAAGGTGGCTGGGGTCCAGGAACTCGCATCCAGGGGCAGCCTGGTGAGGCCTACTACCCGATAATGAGCCTATAGGGAGGCCTGAAGGGGCCTACTACTTGCTAGCAATCCATGCTGACTGCCATGGTGACTGGCAACTGGGAGCCCATCTTCACAGAAGCCTGGTGGGGCCTACTACCTTATATACCTGCAGGGACGGCTTCCTGGTAACAGGCATGAAAGACTGGCAGCTATAACCCTGGACTGACAGTAGCTTCTCTGCTGGCTGACAAAAAATAACATCCAACTACTAAGGAGGGTTATTAGTTGGGAATTCTGCTACTTGAAGCCGGAAGTAAAGACATATCGCAATACACAAGGGGACGATTTTGCAAGAGGCCTACCAATGCTGACTACCTATCTAGGTTACAGCTATTAATTGCTAACCTCCTCAAACGTTGGGACTCGCTCGCAAGGAGGCCTGCTGAGGCCTACTACCTGCCCTGGAGTCTACTGCCAAGACTGCCCCAGCTGGCTGCTCACAGCCAACTGGTTTTTAACCCTCTGGGGTCTGGGCTCTTTTGGGGCCTTTTAGAAGTTTTGACATGCTCTTACATTTGTGTTTTTTTCAGTTGCTTATAAACAAATTAATGGCAAAAGTGTAATTACACTATATTCAGCACAAACTGGGCTACCATAATATGTGAGCAACATGTATGTACATGCTTGTAGTTTTGAGAGAAAAATGTTTATGCACGGTTTTTGAAAAAAGAAAAAAAGGCCTCAAAACACACAATATATATGTGTTCACAAGACTTTTGACTCCAGCAAGTATTTGCATATATTTTTTTCTTTAAACTGATGTGAGAATCATTGAGCCTACTCATTCACATAAAACAATATATTAATTTACAATTTGTAAGACAGTTTTTCTTCACAAAGCCAATATGCGAGGAGGCATGATAGCTAATGAATAATGCTGGAGATCACCTGAGAGGATAAAAGAACATAATAGCCCGCATAATAGCATGCATAATGAATGAGCTTCAGGTAGGCCTATGTGACAGAGAGCAACAGAGCAAAGGAAATATATATTTTTGTAAAGCAAGGCAAGGCAAAGCTATTTTATTTGTATAGCACATTTCATACACAGTGGCAATTCAAAGTGCTTTACACAGAAATTAAGTTGAAATATTTGCAGTATAACAGTTATAATAGGAATTAAAAGAAATAAAAAATAAAGAAATAAAATAAAAAGTATAATTAAAACTAAAATTAAAAACAGGGTTAAATTGAAACATAATTAAAGTGCACTAAAAATAAAAAACGGGTTAAATTGAAACATAATTAAAGTGCCAGCAGTTCGAACAGAGCACAGAGCTCATTCAGTAAAAGCATAAGATAAGGTGCAATCAGTCGGATGTACAGTAGCACAGTGCTCATTCAGTAAATGCACAGCTAAACAGATGTGTTTTGAGTCTGGATTTGAAAGTGGCTACTGTTGGAGCACATCTGATCTGTTCAGGAAGCTGGTTCCAGCTGCGGCTGGCATAATAGCTAAAAGCAGACTCTCCTTGCTTTGAGTGAACCCTTGGTATTTCTAATTGACTTGATCCTGATGATCTGAGTGATCTGTTAGGTTTGTATTTAATCAGCATATCTGCAATGTATTGAGGTCCTAGGTCATTGAGTGACTTATATACAAGTAATAGTACTTTAAAATCCTAAATGTAACTGGAAGCCAGTGTAAAGACCTGAGAACTGGTGTGATATGGTCATATTTTCTGGTTCTGCTCAGAATCCTGGCAGCAGCGTTCTGTATGAGCTGCATCTGTCTAATGGTCTTTTTGGGAAGGCCGGTGAGAAGACCATTACAATAGTCCACCCTGCTGGTGATAAAAGCATGAACGAGTTTCTCTAAGTCTTGCCTGGAAACAAAGCATCTAAATCTTGCAATATTTTTGAGATGATAGTAGGCTGATTTAGTTATTGCTTTGACATGACGACTGAAACTCAGGTCTGACTCCAAAATCACACCAATTGTGTGATTCCTGATTCCTGACTTGATTTTTTGTTATTAGGCCTTTAGCCTAATCCTAATCCAAGATATGCGTTCACCTTGAGAATTTCATCTTTGTTTCCAAATGTAGTGATTTCAGTTTTGTCTTTGTTTAACTGAAGAAAGTTTTGGCACATCCAACTGTTAACTTCTTCAATGCATTTGCACAGAGAGTCAATGGGGCTGTAGTCATTAGGTGATAGGGCTAAGCAGATCTGGGTGTCGTCAGCATAGCTGTGGTAAGCCATTTTGTTATTTTTCATTATTTGGCTCAGTGGGAGCATGTACAGGTTGAAAAGGAGTGGTGCAAGTATTGACCCTTGTGGGACTCCGCATGTCATGGATGTCCACTCAGACTTATGGTCACCTATACTCACATAATAACCTCTCCCTTCTAAGTATGACCTGAACCATTTGAGGACCATTCCGGAAAGCCCAACCCAATTTTCTAGCCTGTCAAGAAGTATGTTGTGGTCAACAGTGTCGAATGCAGCACTGGTCGAGTAGTACCAGAATTTATGTTTTGCCTGTATCTGTATTGAGACGAATATCATTTATTATCTTTATGAGTGCTGTCTCTGTGCTGTGATGCGGTCGGAAACCAGATTGAAAATTGTCAAAGTATCCGTTTGAGTTCAAGAATTTGTTCAGCTGACTGAAAACAACTTTTTCAATGATCTTGCCTTTGAAGGGGAGATTTGAGATTGGTCTGTAGTTGCTCAGTATGGAGTTATCCATATTTCTCTTTTTCAGGAGAGGCTTAACTACTGCGGTTTTAAGGGAGTTTGGAAAAGTCCCAGAAAGAAGTGAGGCGTTTACCACTTCTAGGAGATCTGCTTCTAAACAGTTAAACACACTTTTACTTTTGAAAAAAGAAGTGGGGAGTGTGTCAAGGGCGCAGGTTGATGTTTTTAGGTGCTGTACCGTTTCTTCTAAAATTTTACCATCAATTGCTTGGAAATCAGTCATAGTAACTTTCTGAGGTTGTGGTCTGATCTGACTCACCCCAGAGCAACTCAATGATGTGCTGATCGCATTTCTGATATTATTGATTTTCTCGGAGAGAAAATATTTAAAAAATAATAAAATATTATTGTAGTTTATTTTATTTGGAATGTAGTCAACAAAGGCCTATTATATTTTAAATTATCAAAAGATTTGGTATTTTTTTGGTATTTTTTCTTGTTTCCAGTCCAAATATTTAAAATTCTTAAATCAAAATTAATTTACTAGATAAATAAAAATTTCTTGGTTTTTGCTTAAAGCAATCTATATTATCTGCCACAACAATTTATGATTTATTAACCCTCTAGGCGCCACGGTCGAGTTTACTGAATCACTGAATAAAACGGCCGATTTTGTCAAATAGGGTGTCAAATTTCGTTCGACCTCCCCTCCACTAGATGTCAGACATGTCATACTTCATCCCCAACTCAAAAAAACGTCATGCTTCTTTACAAAATCTTCGAGCAAGAGCGCACAAACAAACGCGAAGCTAGTGTGTGAGTGAGCCATTTTATCAGAGCAATATTTTCAATGTCAGCGAGTATTTGCATTAGATTATTATTTTCTAATGGCATCAATAAAGCTTACCTGCAATGAAGTGTTGGGTCTTCTATTCGCGGACCCTGATTCTGAAGGGGAATATCTGCCGTGATTCTGAAAGTGAAAGAATAGCCCTACACCAAGCACAAACGGTGAATCCTTTGCCCAATGTAGATGGTCCTTTGCCCAATGTCAGTGGCGGGAACACAGTGGTGTTTCCCGGGGTCGGAGTGTTCATCGCGAAGTTAGCAGCCGTGTTACGCCGGCTTCACACCGTACGCGCAAACAGTGCGTTGGCAGGGCAGAAGTGGTGCATATGGAGAGCGGGAGCCGCGCGCGCCCGTTTTGCATTCACACTGGCAGCGTTTGTCTCACGCAGCTGAACCGCAGCTCGTGTATTGCAAATACAGTTACGGGGCAACGTGGAGGCAGGGTGGGGAGTCACAATGACAATGACAGTAGTCCGAACTGTGCACACTCGGCGGGCGGGCGTGCGCGCATGTCTGTCTCTCGCCTTGTCTCGTCATCTCACTCATGATCTCTGCCTTGCCGTGGCGAGTGATCTTTTGAACTAAACAGGTCTTGTCTACTTGTGTTTGTGTGTCATATGAATAATATACATGTGCCCCATACATGGAATCAGAGTGCCTACTGTATGTAGTAAATGGAAAATCTCTACAGCAAAAGGCCAACCACTACATGCATTCAGTTTGTTTCTACCATTTATTAGTAATGATTTACACAGTTTGTTTACTATTTACTATTTACCTGAGCATTAAATATAGCATACAGCAATATAGCATACAGAAGGTGAGGGACATTTTGGGGGGAAAGAAGTGCTGCATTTATCATTTAAACGTGACTTTTCATGAAAATTCGATAATCCAAGGTGACCACCACCATATGACATCATAATATACAAATTAGATGGGAAAATGTAATCCCTGCATAAACTGTGGGTCATCCTTAATATTTCTCTAATTTACAGAAAGTCTCTATCTTTTATCACTTTTAAGATATAGCCTTTTCAAATTAAGATGTCAAAATCGAACGTTTTAGGAAAAAAACTCTGGCGCCTAAAGGGTTAAACCATAATTTATGATTTATTACACCAATTTATTAAAACACAACAATTAATGAGATTAAAACTCCAAATGTACTTTATATCACAAGTCAAATGTTTTAAAGGTCCCATGGCATTTCATTTTATGAGGATTTTTAACATTAATATGAGTTCCCCTAGCCTGTATATGGTCCCCAAGTGGCTAGACATTTTGATGGGCGTAAAATGGGCGTAAACGAGCTGATCTGGAATTTTCCTGTTATGATGTCATACCAGTAAAGGTTACCTCCCCTTCCTCTGCTTTGCCCGCCCAGAACATTCTTAGAAAATGGATTCAGATTATGTCAGCACAGGTTTTACAAACAGACTTTATGATATGGATTCGATAGCACCGCGACAAACAGTGAGTAACAGTGTTCATTAATGCCTGATCTGGGATCAGTGATTTCTGATGTGTAGCTAATCATTCAAGTTCATTCAGACTTTTTTTCTAGATCGTTTACTGATCGCCATCTTGATGCCCTAAGCGTAGTGCATCAGTGAATCAAGCCAGTGACTAAAACGATCATTTCTGTTAGTAGCATGAAACAAATCCGTTTTTTTAAGTGATTAAACTACAGAGAGCGATCAAATAACACTCTTATAATGTCCGGAGCTGTCAATCACATATTGCGAGTGTATCTGCACACTTGTCCAAACTGCCATTATAAGGAATGACGCGGTTATGCAGCACAGCGAAGCTCTTACTGTATTCATATCAATGTCCTGTTTGCTGTTAGTTGTGGTGAAAGCATTTTGTGAGAGAAAACCCGTTGCAATGAGGAGATCACTGCATTCACGCGATCAACAGACTGTCTGTGTATGCAATGCTCATCACTGCAGCTTTTCATGTGATAGGAATAGATCATAAAATAATGCTATAATCACGGGTCGACATGACTGGGACTGTTTATTCAGAACTCTCAGCTACAAATAAGCTTGCGCTAACAGCACAGCGCTCTCAACAACTCAGTACAATAAATGTAGCGGACCCCGTCCGAATGATGGCTAGACTTTACTGATGTTTCAGGAGTTTATTGAAACCGTTTATCTCCAAAAATCACTGTAAGAGCGGAACAAAAAACATAGAAGTGCGCATAAACATCTCATACACAAACTCTCTCTCCATAGCATTAAAGGCGTCATGAACTGGCTTTTTAAAAAAAATTATACTGTTGTCTGAGGTCAACTTATGACGTTTGTGTGGTTTTTACATTCAAAAACATCATAAGGAATAAGTAATAGGCTATTTTCTGCTCTCTGAGAAACACTCGGATTTGTTGGGCCGCACTGAACACTTGGAAGTAAACACCTATACTGCTAGGATTGGATAAGATTTGCATATTTAATGAGCTCCAGCTACCGTCGGTCCCAGGAATTGTCTGGGGAAATGCTCAGAGGACTCGCAAAATATCAAACAAACACAATGATTAAATCACACACACACACACTCACTCACTGGCGTGGGCGGACACACACACTCACTGGCGTTGGCGGACACACACTCACTCACTCGCTCACACGGACAGACACACACACACACACACACACACTCACGCGGACACACACACACACACACACACTCACTCACTCACTCGCGCGGACGGACACACACTCTCTCGCGGGCGGAAGGACACACACACACACACACACACACACACTCACTCACTCACTACTCACTATTCACTTACTCACTCGCTCACTCACTCGCTCACTCACTCACTCACTCGCTCACGCGGACACACACACACTCACTCACTCACTCGCACGGACACACACACTCGCGCGGAGACAGACACACTCGCACCTGGCCCATAACGTTACAAGTCCGATCACAAGTGAACCAATTCAGTAACACCTTCTCCACCCTGTGACAGCGTGCTAAGGTATGTAATCAATAGGTTTCAAATGATCTGTAATGTTATGCAAAACTAACACATATAAAAACACGTTTTAGTGTATTCACGTAAGTGTGCGTTCAGAAGGAAGCTTATGCAGGGGGCGATCCTTAGCTCACGAGTCGGTGGGTGGGGCTACAGAAGCATATTTATCTGTAGAGGCGGCGTCTAGGTCCTATTATGTAAGAGATCTGCATATTCTGAGAGCTCTTGTTTTCTGGGTCTGGTGTCAATAAAAGCTTTTTTTGACTAACAAGGAAGTTTTCAGCTCTAAAACTTACAGGATATTCTTATATTACCATGACCTTTTATATATCAAAAGCTCAAGAGAAAGTTGATTTCTCAGTTCATCACCCCTTTAATAACAAACAATACAGCGAAATACACAAACATACTCATTACAAATGACAGTATACAAGCACATACACACCTATTGTCTTTTCGGGGGGGTGCTAAACAAACTGTAAACTTTAAATCTGCTTAAACCCACTGAATGATGAACCGCGAGCTCTCACGAGCACTCCCTCTTTTTTCATATGGCTCCGTAGACTGCAACACCCGTCAAAATAAAAGACCCTACTTATTTACACAGATAATATTGACCTAAAACCTATTTAAACGCACAGAAATGTCAAAAATGTACACAAAAACAAATTATAAGAGACATTACAATGAAGTCTGTTACAATAAAATTTTCTCCAGCTCTCTGTGGTTCACGAGTGCGCAGTCAGTCTCTCTCTCTCATGCATGCAGTGCCTCGCTAAACCACGTCCCCTCCGCAACATAATCTAACACTCATTTCAAATGCAAAGATGTCAGCCAATCACAACAGTGGCCGTTTTCAATGAAGTCTAACAGCAGACACACCCCTTGAAACAGGGCATTCAGCCAGAGGGGTAATAACAGTATAGAATATAAAATAACTTTTATTTCTAAATTATGAGATTTCTTAATGTAAAAATCATACTAACAATATAAGTACACCTCAGGAAACATTATAAAATAATATAAAAATGCCATGCCATGGGACCTTTAAATTACTTTATGTGATCTCATTTGGCTTTAGATCAAAAAAATCTGACAGAAAATATATAATTTTACAATATTCTGCATGATTATAAAAGATTGAATAGCATTGCATTATAAATATAATCTATTATGAAAACACCCAACATGGTTTACATAACACAGATAAGCCATATATTGTCGCGATTGTGTGTTTATTATCTTCAAACGTTTCTATCTGCATGTTATAGCGATTTCTGGAAGCTGTTTATGTCAGAGAGAATGTCACATGGTATCTTCTTCGTCTACCGTATATATGGACTACATGTGCATGGAGTGCCCTCCGGCTGCCAGTATGAACTGAATACACAATAGATTGAAATAACACTTCTCTGTATAGAAATTTGTCACAGACATATGAGAATCTATCGATATTTTGGTAACACTTTACAATAAGGTTCATTAGTTAACTACATTAGTTAACATGAACTAATAATGAACGGCACTTTTAAAGCATTTATTTATCTTTGCTAATGTTCATTTCAACATTTACTAATGCATGATTAAAATCTTGTTAACATTAGTTAATGCACTGTGAACTAACAAGAACAGCTGTATTTTTATTAACTAACATTAACAAAGATTAACTAATCCTGAACAGAGGTGTTGTTCATGGTTATTTTATGTTAACTAATGCATTATCTAATGTTAACTAATACAACCTTATTGTAAAGTGTTACCAATATTTCTCCTCATCTGCACACTTATGAACTAAAAGCCCTGAGGGATTTTTTCTTGTTTTGTCGTGAGTCTTCATGACAAGCATAGAGGAGTTTTTTTATGAATGAGATCAGCTGGCGCTCATATTACAATCAAAGGTACCGTCGCGGTTTTCATATTCATAACTCCTGACACATTAACAAATTAAGGTCACTATGAGACTTTGAGAATAAAACAGAGGTCAAAAATGGAAGCTTGAGTCTAAGATATTTTAAATAATGTTTAGTTTGTCAAGGTAATTACTTATATCTGACAGTAATTTTGAGCTAATTTAATCAAAGAAAGCTTCAATGCATCCTTGCGCAGGTTTTTGCATTTAATATTCACAGATGCTTACAGAGTAAACTTAGGGAACTTAGACACAGCGGTGGAATCCACTGCTTTCAGAAATGAACAGCTTTTCATGGAGAATTATTCCAGGATTATTAAAGGCATCTAAAAACGATGTAGTTGAAGTAGGAATGCAGTACTTGATGTGTTTGTTTGAGTTGTGTGATGTGATGTGTGGGCATCGACTCCGGAGCCTCAGTATTTGAATCTCAATAGAGCGCGTGCTTTGTGGGTGTGGTCGCATTTGTGTATAATGAGCCGCTCAGGAACGACTAACATCTCTCTGCATTCAACCAGATTACATAAACACAGAATATTTGTTTTTGATTTGGTTTACGGTGTTTACAACCTGATATTTCAGTGTTTCTTTAGATGTATGTCTCATGTTTGTGATACAAGTATTCATTAAGCTAGAGGTCATTTTCTGAAGACTATCTGAATGAACGTCTTTGACAGAGAGGCTGCAGATTGTGCATCATGTGTGTTTTCTTTATTTTGCAAAAAGCACAACAATTTGTTTTTATTGTGACTGTACACAAAAAAATAGAAACTGAACAGATTATAATGATGTATAACACTTGCCTGAATGATACACCCAACTCGAGAGGGTTTATATGCCCCATCCTGGGGCTGATCCATCCCAGAGGCCTCCTGGGGCCTACTGCATGACGGCACAGTCTTACCGGCAGCGCCTACAAGCTCTGGAACCTAATCCCATTGCCCATAGCAGAGTACTCAGCAAAAAACACCCTGGACCCTCTAAACGTGGAGAGTACCACACACCACCCATCTCCATGGAGATCCTACTTTATTAGCGGCCTACCATTCCGTGCGAGGGCGTCAGCCATGGCAATGCTCTGGCTTCAAGGGAGCTTACTACCAAACCAATATATAACAAAGGTTGCGAAGTGCTGCTCAACCTGAGCCATGGGTGAGGCAGAAGGTTACAGAGCTAGGAGTGGGATACTCAAATCTACCCTGCCTTATCAGAGGAGTACAGAGGAGTACCTGGCCAGGAAATATAAACAGGGCCAGAGCCTGCCAAAAGCTGGCGGCTCTTCAAAGAAACTAGCTCTGGGGGATGGGGTTGAGCTACGCATACAATCTCTTTGTATTTGAACGAAAGATGGCAACTTTTAACCAGCACAAAGGCACTCGGGCTAAAGTGCCAGTCATATAGACCCTTTTACAGCCCACGTGATCAAATAGTTGCGCGCGCATTTTGGCAACGGAAGTGGTGTTGTTCCCCAGTGGTTCTAACGTGTTAGCAACTCCGAAAGTTTATCAAAGCGGTTTCCCAGCATCAAAATGTCTGGCTGTTGCGTTTTCGGTTGCACTAATCGATATTCCACCAATGGGCTTAAGTTTTATAGGATTCCGACAGGATCACGGCCGTTTCAGACATAATAAAAATGCTCGCGTTATGCTGTGAGGACGTAGTTCTCTCGTTGGTTGATTATTATGGCGTTCCGAAGGGTTCTTTAATATGACTTTTTAAATATGTGGTTTTTTTTGGCATGGTTGCCTACTAAAATTCGCATTCCCGGGGCTAAATATCATATAATTGGGGTCGCTTCAACCCGCGGACATGAAAAACAGCTTGTGGCAACAGTGATGAAGTAGCCCAATACCGAGGGAAACCCGAGGACTTGGCAACACTGGATTTGCGTCTGTCTTATGCCGTGACGTCTGCGTCTGTGATTTTATTTGAGTGTGTAAATGCGTGTGTGAATTCTTGTTTAATCCCACAAAGATAATATTTGGGGCCTATATATATATATATATATATATATATATATATAAAAAAAAACTATTATTGGGGTTGTTATTGTAAATAACCCAAGCCTCATACATCGTTGTCTTGTGTCCTTGTCTTTGACTAGGGAGAATTTCTGACACAAAACTCCGAGTCTATGTCATGGTATTTGACGTTCTGTACATGCCCACAGACAACGTATTCATAAGCATCCAGTGATTTATATGCTCGTGATTTCTCTCGGGTGTACACGTTCGGTTTCTCAACTAAATACGTATATATATCCGGCCACTGTATATTTGGCCATCTGCTGACGTCTTCTATCCACTCCACTATAGTACATGGATCTGGTAGCCGAATACCATTTGATAAAATCAACTTTTTAAAATAACTTTCTCTGTCTGTGTTGCTTAATCCGCTCGCGTAGCTTGACAAGCTGCTGATTCTCGCCATAGTTTGTTGCCAAAATGCGTGCGCATACGTTGCTACGTCATCATTGTGTACAAACAGTAAAAGGGTCTATACTAGAGCTGGCTGGCCTGGGGGGATGATAAAGAAGAGGAGTGAGGGTCAATGTAATTCTTAGCTCACCCTCAGGGAGGAGACCCATCATCAACGCTGACTGCGTTTTGTGATACACAGCTCCTACTTCTCCCGGGAGTCCATCTCTCTGCGCCCCACCCTTGACCGAGGGGGCACACGAGAGGCAATGCTGGCCCTCGGGCCCCATCTCCGGTCCTCGGACCATGACGCCACCTGCCTGGGACCCAGATCTCAGCGGTATGCAGGTCCTCAGACGCTACCGAATGCGCCTCTGCGATGCTGGCCCTCGGGCCCAGTCTCCACCTGTTGCGCGACCACCGCATCAGGAAAACATCCCCTGATCGAGATCCCTCAGCAAACCTGCCTGGTGCGCATGAAACACCACCATGGTGTAAGAAGTAGCACTGGGCCGACCTGCTGTTCTGTGTATGCCCTGCCATTAAAGCGACACATCATTTAGGTGGCAGGGTTGGAGGTCTCAGTGTCCTCACCCACCCAGATGCGAGATTGCAAACATCCCGTTTATCGGCGGCGACGACACATAACCGGCTGGTGTCAGTGAACATGAGCCGAACATGGGTTATTCCATGCCCTCTTGATCTAAATAGGAAGATCAGGAAGGAATGAAAGCCCAACTGAGCCGATGATTTATTGCTGGGGAGAAATCGATCGTTTAATCTAACACGAGCGATCTCTCCTCTAACGTGCCAACATAGCAGCCGCAGCCCGCCTGCAGCGCGTTTCATAACATTCAACGGTTCAGCATACACTGTCGGGATCCGCCATCCCAAGAACACTTGAAGATAAGTCTCGTCAGCCGCCAGATCGTCGGAGGGAAGAACGCCTTCCTGTGATGATCAGTGAGCTCTATCCGAGAAACATGTGATGTGCGTCCGCACTCAGCCTCGGCATGAGCGTTACCGCATCATCAGCCTCGGATGCCAAACCCTCTTCCCTCAGGAAGAGAATCAGACGAGAGCGGAGCGATCTCGGATTGACAAACGCTCACATTATACAAACAAACAAACAAACAACTCCATAAGAGCTGACTGTGCATGCTCTTGATCCCAGGCAGAAAAACACACGGCTCGTGTGTATACAATAATTAATTTGGATTACCTTAACTCAAAGCATTCAGGTGTTATGAAAGACGAAAGTTATTTCGTCCCTGAAGACGAAAAAAGCAGGGACATGTTTACAAGGCGCCCTTATATACTTCCTGGTCGCACATTGATGACATCATAGGCTGTTGCCGGTCAATAGGATTGCCATGATTTGATAGTAGTTCAGACACCTGTCACGCTGGAGGCGTTCCCCCGTAGCGTTGGCTGACGCAGCGTGAGTTCCCTTTTGAAAGGGAACTGCAATATTCCATAAAAGACAAGAATTGTCAATTTTGATTTCATGGTGTCATCAACTAAAAACAGTGGCTAAATGCAGAGATATTAATCAAATTATTTGAAATCCTATAAATGACCAGTGTATTTTGCTTTTTTAACGTAGTGCTAATCTAATTAAGGTGCCTGTGGTGGCAGAGATTAGTTTTCTAATGAGTGTTCATTACAGGGGTCTGAGGGGTGGCCTGGGTCCTACAGGGACCTGCCCAGGGCCTTTGATCCCTCTTATCCCCTCACACAGGCAGACAAGTCTGTTCTCAGATCGCTTTCTCCGCTAGGGCCCGGCATAATCTCTCCATTCCCCCTATAAAACAGGCTTAGCTCATTATGAGTGAGGAAAGCCATTGTCCTGTCCACGGACTGCTGCTGGGGTTAAGCTTACGTGCCAGCTTCCTTTTGGACCGGAGAAGGGAAGATGTTTAAGCCCCATCGTCCTTTTCCCCGGCATTTCTTGTCTTTCTCTCTATGTGTGTCTTTGCAGTTGCTTCCTCTGCAACCTAATGCTGAAAGCTTCCCATTCATTTGTTCATTTTAATCCCAGCAGGCCGCAGCAGCCCAGAACCACATGGAGAGACTAACACAGCCCAATACCACATACAGATTCTAGCACAGCATAAGTATTTCATGTTTATTTAAAATCACTTCAGCATTTCTTTTTGATGAATTTATTTTGGACTAATTGCCAAAGTTTTTAGATGACTTGAGGGCAATAACACAATGAAAGCTGTGACAGCAGCTCTCGTTTTTTTCCCCCAGTAAAGCAACTTTACTTTTATAAAATTATTTTGGACGCTTGTTTAGTGCAGTCTTTTGAATCATTCTTTAGGATCTTTTAAAATGATTTGTTCAGAACACTGATTCTGAACACCCATTCTGGAGTTTAAAGCAGAATAGGTGATTCATTTAAATGATTCAATGAAAACAATGTAAACAAGTATTAAATATGCACTGTAAACCCTATCTCTCAAAATAATTAATTAATTAATTGATTTGAGTAGAGCCAACTTAGATTAAACCAATAAGTTCAATCAAATTAATTTGTATGAATATTTAGAACTTTATTTTTCTTTTGTTCACAAAATTGACACATTTAACAAGATTAAGACATTTAACACGTTGACAAGGAATCTGAATTGTTTCATTGTTTTGAATTTTACGAACTTGCTTCTTTTAATTTAGATGTAAATTTAACTGAAACTATTTAACTGCGCTGAGATTTCTGTTTTACAGCATGCTCAAAGGAGATAGTATAATGTGTATAAGTGTTATATAATGTTTTTAAGAGTGAGAGTGGGAGATTTATTAGTGTTTAATGTTTAGCTATGCTACTTTGAGTTTCTGTTATGTGAGCATGAGCTTAGTTTGAGTACAGATTTATGTTAACTTTTCTATAGTGCGTACTCTTTCAGCAAGTGCTATGTTATGCTAATGCTATCAAAGCATTGTGTTACCAATTAGCAAGTTAGCATTTACTGAGTTCGCTTGTTGAAGCTAGTCAAGTTTATTAAAAATAGTTACAGTCAATTGAGATTACATGATCATTTTAAGTTGATCATGATCAAATTAGTTTACGCAAACATTTCAAGTTTCAATTTCAGAACAATAAAATGTATGAGTACAAAATAAAAATCCACAAGTTTTGCTTAAACTTTGAATTTCTTAACTTTGAGAAAATTGTATGTAACTGATTACCTAAATCGTGTTTAGTTTCGCCAACTTAATCGGGTTTACAGTGTGTGCATCTGCAGAAATTTTATGGAGAGACTCCAGAAATGGTGTCTAGCATCATAAGGGCTTGGGAAGTAAATGTAAATGACTTGTTCACATACAATATTTGATTTAAAACATTTTAAAGATTTGTTCATGCACAGATTACTATAGTTTATTGTGATGAGAATTTAATTTGTCATGGTTGTGAAATGTCTTTAAAGTGGCTCTATAATGATTTTTCCCTCTACACATGTATTTGTTTAAAATGTGATAATGTCTCGCATTCTTTATGATTCTATCAGATCCATAAAGGCACATTATATAGTCTTATACTGGTGCTCACCTCATTAACAGTATTGTGATGAATCATTAGCTTTTCCAATATAATCTTTTTCTGTCTGGTCCCATATTGCAAAACACTCTTTGTCCATTGCATTAATTCAAATACTGTGCTATATTTTGTGCATATGGTAGCAGCCTGTAAAGATTTTAGTTGCAATTTGTTAAATTTTTCACCCCTTGATTCACAGGTTAGTGTTTATTGACATATTGATGTGTTTACCTGTAAACAACAGCGGGCTCATGTTCCCATTATGCTTTCTCCAGGGAATGCACAAAAAAATCTGTCATGTTGGCAGGTTACACGTGTAATACACGTGAAAGAAAGGTCAGATCTAATAGCATGATCTTCCCCATAAAAACTTTCCCGTCACGCAATCCTACCAAAATGAGTTCCCCTTCTTTAAGACTGATGCTCTGTTGCTTGGATACAGTGCAAGTCAAGATAGATGGATTATGTGAGTGTCTTCTCTGACTCCTCCATTGATCATGTCTCTCTCTCTTTCTATTGATCAATCAGGCCCTTTGATATAGTATAGCAACAGTTTTAAGTCCACCACTTTAAACCCAGTCTGTATCAGAGAGAATCATTGAACGGTTCTGTTCTTTTGCCCTGGCTTCAGAAACATTACCTCACTTTTTTTTAAGACACATGTAATGAATCCACTAGCCAAACAAAGAAATACTGATTGCTCATTTTTGGTAACACACACACACACACATATATATATATATACATGTGTGTGTGTGTTATATCTATATATCTATATATATATATATATATATATATATATATATATATATATATATATATATATATATATATATATTAATGAGTATAGTTTATAAATGTGATTTAGAAAAAATCTGTAACCGGTAATCACAAATCCCTGAAAATGTTATGGAAATTCAAGAAGTGTGGGCACCCTGAAATTTGGATTAAAATGATATTCTGGTTTCTTGAAATAACCTGTGCATTGCAAATATGACGCTTTGTTAAATATATTATAATATAAAAATATTCAAAGGAAAAAAATAAAAAAATAAAACTGTTTTAATGCGACTTTCCCTCTTAGATGTTCAGTGGTTGATCTTTCTTTGGCACTAGCAGACTATGCACTCAAAAATATATTGCAAAGTAATTGCATATGTGCAGGTTTAATGCATTTTAATAGAATATGTATCACACTGTCTCATTTTAGATGCAAAGAACAATAAAAAACAAATTTAGCAGTTGCAACACCTTGGTCATAATTGTATATCCTGTTGCGTGAGGACAGATAATATGAAGAGAAATGGCTTTTTTCTTCTCTCCTTTTTGTATTATTTTTTAATAGCTGTTTTCATTTTATTATCATATGAGCAAATAGGTCCCCTGAAACGGAATATTTCACACCTTCCTCTTCAAGTGAAAAAAAAAATTTTCATAGCTGCAAGTGCTTGTGTCAACCAGCATAAATTAGGCATAAATTACCGTTCATCCACAAAAACAGAATGGACATTTACTAAACCAGAGCTCGTTAAAAGCTAAAGAACAAATAGGTTACAGTAGCACATGCTTGCCAAATGCTCCTGGACTAATAGTTGAAAACATAAATGAACATCTGAAGGTATGTTAAAAGACATCCGACATCCGAAATCCGTATCATGTCTCATGTAATAGCTCAAACAGCATTTCAACCGTGGAAAGATGTCAATAGAACAGCTTGTAAATAATGTCACGTAACATAGCACAATACATACATTTTGGACGTTTCATAAGATTCATAGAAAATGTATAGTTGTATGGATGCCAAATGCACAGATTTTGCCCACATTTGGATGAGTAGAAAAGCATAGAGGTATACTAACTTGTAAACCATAAAGAGACTTTTTTACTGAACAAACTTGTAATTCAAATCTTACTGGAATGAGTCAAACTGAGAACAAAACAAAACAAAATCTAAAAGTAGGGTGTGAGCTTGAATTCTCCCTGGAACCTTTCTGGAAATGATCTTCAGCTTGCTTGAAACTTATCTTATGGGGCTCAGGGAATACTGTCAGTTTGAATAATCTTTCAATCTTCTCTGATAATTTCATTCAGTTTAATGGCTTTCTGGCAATGCTGTGTGGTAAGGTAATGCTTTATTCCTGTCTTTCTCGTTTGGCTGTGCCTGCTTCTGTTGGCAACAGAGCTGTCTCTTTCTTGACAGGAATACAAAACAAAAGTTTGTTGCGGTACTAAGTGTGAACAGGGGACTTATGGCCTCTTCGTTCAATATACATTTTGCGCATCTAGTGTCTTGGCAGTGTTAGAAAATCATTGTAATAGTGTCTGGAATTGTGCTGTTTACAATGTTTTTGTCAGTCAAAAGAAGTGAAAAGTTCTGGCAACTGGGACCCTGTCTTGATTTGTGCTAGTCAGAAATATGGTGGTATAATGCATCTTTTTGACAATATGTGCATGTATATGCATTTATGTTAATTTATATATATATATATATATATATATATATATATATATATATATATATATATATATATATATATATATATATATATATACACACACACACACACACTCACTGATCAGGCATAACATTATGACTTAATATCTACCTATCTATCCTAATATTGTGTTGGTCCCACTTTTGCTGTCAAAACAGTCCTGACCCGTCGAGGCATGGACTCCGCCAGACCCCTGAAGGTGTGCTGTGGTATCTGGCACCAAGATGTTAGCAGCATATCCTTTAAGTCCTGTAAGTTGCGAGGTGGGGCCTTCATGAATCGGACTTGTTTGTTCTGCACATCCCACAGATGCTCGATTGGATTGAGATATGGGGAATTTGGAGGCCAAGTCAACACCTCAAATTTGTTGTGCTCCTCAAACCATTATTGAACCATGTTTGCTTTCTGAAAAGGCCACAACCACCAGGGAATACCGTTTCCATTAAAGGGTGTACATGGTCTGCAACAATGCTTTAGTAGGTGGTATGTGTCAAAGTAACACCCACATGGATGGCAGGACTTAAGGTTTCCCAGCAGAACATTGCCCAAAGCATCACAGTGCCTCTGCCAGCTTGCCTTCTTCCCATAGTGCATCCTGGTGCCATGTGTTCCCCAGATAAGCGACGCACCCGGCCATCCACGTGATGTAAAAGAAAACATGATTCATCAGACCAGGCCACCTTCTTCCATTGCTCCGTGGTCCAGTTCTGATGCTCACGTCCCTACTGTTGGTGCTTTCGGCAGTGGTCAGGGGTCAGCATGGGCACCCTGACTGTTCTGCGGTTATGCAGCCCCATACACAACAAACTGGTATGTGCTGTGTATCCTGGTGCCTTTCTATCAGAAATAGCATTAATTTCTTGAGAGATTTTAGCTCAAGTAGCTTGTCTGTTTGATCAGACCACGGGCCAGCCTTCCCTCCCCACGTGCATCAATGAGCCTTGTCCACCCATGACCTTCCACATATCATTTGCTTTAACTAAAGAGCACGCACACACACACACACACACACACACACACACACACACACACACACACACGTGTGTGTGTGCTCTTTAGTTAAAGCAAATGATATGTGGAAGGCATGACAGTTTATTTGATTTACAATTTGAATCAATTTGAATATTTGAAGGGTATTAATCATTGCTGTTTTAAAGATACAAATATATTGGTTTAAACATGCAAGTTTGAATAGGCATTATGCTCCTAATAGTTACAAATTAGATTGTTGTTATGGTAAAAACAAAAATACAAGTTTCACTTTATATAAACTATATATTTTCATTCTCTTCAGTGTCAACATGTGTCCTTTATCTCTTCCCCTCTTTCGTGTTGACTTCCTCCTGTTCTTCTTTGAGGACATGAGTGAAAATGAAACCTCTTCCATTTGTAGGTGTTGAAAGTGTCTCTGGAGGTTTTCAGGTAACTAATGTCTCTCAATATCAAACCTTGGCTAACTGCTGTAGAGTGGAATCTAAAATTGTGTAAGATGTGTGACGCTGTTATACTTGCCTTAAGCAATTTCATTTTAAAGCTGTTCTTTTTCTCCTTGTCTATTTCTCCTCCTCCTCCTCCTCCTCCTCCTCCTCCTCTTCCAGTATAATAAGCGCAGTGCTGGCTACCCAGCCAATGTACACACATACACCTACATTCACCAATTTCCTGTCTATTTGAAGCTGTCGAGTTTATTAGGCTGTGTGGAGATGACTGTGAATGTATATAATTTATTGGATGTCCATTGCACGCACACACACACACACACACACACACACACACACACACACACACACACACACACACACACACACACACACACACACACACACACACATATATAGCTCTGGAGAAATATATATTATTATGCACATGGTAGACCCTCTAGTTTTGAATGGCACACACACACACACACATGTACAGCTCTTGAGAAATCAATGTTAAGTGGTCTCTTCATTCATTATATATATATATATATATATATATATATATATATATATATATATATATATATATATATATATATATATATATATATTTTTATTTTTTATTTATATAGTGCCTTGCCCAAGCTCAAGGTCACTGTACAAGAAAATAACACATAGACAGCATCAAACATAAGCATCAATATAGAACATATATATATACATATACACATCCAATTACACAATAACAAAACAGCAGAACACTAAACAGAGGAGGAAATACTGTAAGAAAAGATATGTTTTTAGTTGAGATTTGAATGAGGATATATAGTAGCAGTGTCACGCAGAGTAAGAGGGAGAGAATTACAGAGTTTCGGAGCCACAGCACTGAATGATCTACCACCCATAGTTGAAAGACGAAAATGAGGTAAAGTAAGCAGTTGTAAGTCAGATGACTGGAGAGAACGAGGAGGAGAAAAATATTGCAGAAGTTCAGATAAATAATGGGAGCGTGTCCATGAAGACATTTAAAATTTAACAATATAATTGACCTATCGGTAAGCCCCTCCCCTGAACGCAGATGAGCCAATAGCAGTTGAGTATCAGTTGCACTGGGACCGGAACTCGGACATCTTTAGGTGTCAGCGCCATAGAGAAACACTGGAAAATCCGAAGCTCTCATCGATTTGATGGTGTTTATGCTACAAAAATGCTAAAATGTCGTGCCTGAGGTACTGTAACACTGATTGCAGGGATCCTGAGAGGATTTTCTGTTTGTCATACTCTCGTTAAGTTATGATTAAAGTCCCTGCTAACATATAAACCAAAATAACTAACTGTTCTCACGTCATGTAACAGTAACACTGTAGGTCAAAAACACGAAGGTCTACATTTCAGTGCCTCTCCATATTAAACTGGTTATATGTAAATTAATTTAATTTTAGATATGTTTATGGTCTACATTATCTGTCCCACTAAGGAGGACTCCTATTTTGATGGGTATTATAGTCTACGGGTAGTGAAAGGGAGAGCTCGCACGCAGTTTATCGGAGTTGTTTTGTGCATACGGTCTGTGTATATGTTTGTTTACTGTTAGTTGTATGAGTGATTTTGTGTAATTTGCTGTGTATGTTAATGGTAATGCAACGGAGAGAGATAGTTTGTTAAATGAGACATTAATGCGCACTTTTTATGCTTTGTTTGAGTGAAAAAGGACATAATAAACTTGATAAACCATCAGTAAAGTGTGGCCATCATTCGGACGGGGTCCGCTACATTCTGTGTCCAAAAACATCTTGGGATAAGGTTTTCACACTGGCAGCTGTCATTGTAAGATATAGCAACTCCGTTTGTTTGTCCGAGTTAGCAACAGCAACTAAGGGAGAGGGGCTTACAGATAGGTCAATTGTATACTAAATGTGGACAGAAACAGGTAGCCAATGTAGATTATAGAGCAAAGGGTTAGGTAATGTGATCAGATTTCTTGACTTGATTGATGACTCTGGCAGCAGAATTTTGTACATATTGTAGTCTAGTGATTGTTCTAGCAGGCAGCCCAATAAGAAGTGAATTACAGTAGTATTATATTCAATAACTGTATATAATTACTTATATAATTCATATAGGGTGGCCAGGATTATTTGCCAGCATGGACAAGATAATTGCTGTCATGGATGTTTTGCAGCGCAAAATCTAACTGAACGGATGTAGACCAGAAAGAAATAACAGTAATTATTGTTTGTTATTTTATCTACGGCTCATTAGATCTAGAATTCTGAAGTGAAATAAAGTAGCGCTGTAAGATTATATTTGAATTCGAATGAATTAAGCCGGGCGTACATGGTGCGTTTTTTAGTTTTTTTTGCTGTCGTACAAGCTCGCAGACGATTGTCTTCGCCCAAATTTTCACCAGTGTTATAGGCTGCCCCCTATTGCCAAATCATACACAACCACGTTGCATAGGATAGATCGATGAGTATTATTAGGATATAGCTCAGTGGCAATACAGCGTGCACATACACTGTCACACACACACAGACTCGCATGCACACTCACTCTCTCTCTCCAGTTGTTTCTGTTAAGTCAAGTCAAGTCAACTTTATTTATGTAGCACTTTTAACAATGCAGATTGTTTCAAAGCGGCTTCACAGTGTTAAACAGGAAAATAATGCAACAGAATTTTATTCAGCAGTATAGCCGTTCTGGAGAAAACGGTGATGTCATCAGTTCATTTCAATTATCATACAGTGACAATGTGGGCTTTAGAACAGTATTTATCCCCTGCATATAATTTAGATTATATGGTTAATTTAGTTTAATAATTAGATTTATTTGGATATTTAGTTGAAAAATGTAGTGTCCCCAACTGAGCAAACCAAGCCAGAGGCGACAGTGGCAAGCAAACCAAAACACCATCAGGTGACCTAATGGAGAAAAATAAACCTTGGGAGAAACCAGGCTCAGTCGGGGTGCCAGTTCCCTTTCAGTCGGTCACGTTCGGCGTACGTCGGAACTGACTGACGAATTGGGATCTATTTTCAGAGACCAATCTACTTCGAGTGTATTAGAAACGAGACAGTGGACATCGGCATGCGGTTCACGCATTCCACGCACCGCCCCGCGTCGCGGGTATAAATACGGAAGTGGAAGTACCGCATACCGCTTTCAACTTCGGAGCCGAACACTGCTGTTATCAGCCTCTCTGTGTTTTCTATGAAGAGTGTTTACTTACGAGTCTGCTCGAGGAAGGAACTCCAGGACTGCTTCTTCAGCGCAGGTGTCATGGCGTGTTACAGTGAATTGCCACCGACGAGAAACAACAGCTGTTTTCACAGCTCGCTGGGCGTTCCATTGAGTGCTCACAGCGGGCTTACATTTACGAACCGCTGTGAGCCGCGGCCACCTTCCCTGTGTGCTTCAGCACTAAAAGAGCAGTTTTTCCTTTCTAAAAGAGCTACACGGTTTGACCCTGCGTCTTTTTCAAGATGTCATTCAAACCGTGTGTTTCTGGGTGCCGTCGTTATCTATCCCCTGTTGACGGACACGATCGCTGTCTCACGTGTTTGGGCATTCAGCACGCTGAGGCGGCTTTCGTGGATGAGTCATGTCCGCACTGCGCGAACATGACCATCGCAGTATTACGGTCTAGGCTCCAATACCTCAAACGGGGTGGAGTCCCATTGCGCATCCCCCGATCTAGTGGTCCTTCTGCTGCAAAGCAGAGGGCTGCTACTTTGGCTGATGCCTTTGGTGGAGACCTGAGGGTCACTGTGAGGGCACTCCCGCCAGGTCAACAGGCTCCTCGGGACCCTCCCCCCTCTGCTGCACATGGTAGAGCTTCCGGAAGAGCGTCCTGGTCCTTCCCATGGGGGGGCCGGACGTTACTTACGGGGCTCCAACTGAGGATATGATTTGGATTGCTGCATCGGAGGATGAGCTAATGGACTGAGGATTGAGGATGAGGATTCGGCTCCGTTGCTCCCTTTGGGTGTGGTAACGGTGCCCGAGTCTGATCCAGAGCTCACGGCTATGCTTTTCCGGGCCGCCACGAGTGTCAGGCTCCAGTGGAACCCTCCACCATGTCTTGAACCCTTGCGGCTGGACGATTGGTATCTCGGGACGGCCCGTGCTGGTTCTCAGCGCCCCGCCCCAGTACCTTTCTTTCTGGAGGTGCATCAGGAGCTCACGAAGTTGTGGTCAGCGCCCTACAGCGCTCATGCCCAATCGACTGACTCCTCCATCCTCACTACCCTCGATGGTGGCCTGGCCAAGGGTTACGTGGAGGTTCCCCCAGTGGAGCGGGTGGTAGCGATGCAACTGTGTCCAAAGACCGCTACCGACTGGCAGGGTCATCAGTTCTAACGGGCAGAGCCTAGACAGCCTGTGGAGAGGCAGCGTCATCTTTGCATGCCATGGCGCTCATGCAGGTCTACCAGGCCAAAGCACTCAAGGAACTGCATGAGGGTAGTTCCGACCCAGGGGTTATGCAGGAACTGTGTACCGCGACGGACCACACTTGTGGTCCAGGAACGCCACCTGTGGCTGACCCTGGCGGATATGCGTGAGATCAACACAGTGTCATTCCTCACAGCCCCTGTCTGCCAGGCTCTTCGGCGATGCCATCGAGAGCTTCGCCCAGCAGTTCTCGGTGGCCCAGAAGCAGACGGAGGCCATCAAAAACATCCTGCCCCGGTGACCCGCCATTGCCTCCACCCAGTCGCCGGCCGCAGCACCTCCGCCTGCTTGTCGCCGAGGGCGTCCCCCTGCGTCCGTCTCCGCCCCTGCTAAGCCCAAGCAGCAGCCTCCACCCGGGAAGCAGGGCGCCGGGCGTAAGGATGCCGCCCAACCCGTTCAGGGTCCCACGAAGTCCGTCGGCAAGCGCAAGGGCAAGCGGCCTTGATACGGGCAGCCCAGGGAAGAAAGGAGCTGCTCTAGGGGAGGTGGTGTCCGCTCCCCTCCTCCCCCCAGAGGAGGACCGGGGGGGGCATGTTTCATCAAGACAGGCTGGTACAAAAATCCTGCCGCTGGCCCTCCGGGATCCAGCGGTACCCACATTCTCAATAAAAGAGCAGTTTCCTCCTTCCCTGGGCCCCGAGAGGGACAGGTTGGCAGTGTGCGACGCACCCGGGCCTTGCCACTCCTTTCCTCCCCTCTTACCCCTCGCCAGGGGGCAGCAGAGTGGGAACTGAGGACGCCCCTCTGCCCCACCCGGAGTACTCGGGCAACACTCCGGACCGCCTCCGGGCCTCCCGAGTCGGGTCCGAGTACTCCATCTCGCTGCTTCACCCCGGGTATGTCTGTGGTGCCATTGGTCCCGCTAGTTTGGTTCCTGGGGGCCTGGCTAGGTCTCCCCAGGCCGTCTCGCTGGTTCATCCATACCATTAGACTCGGCTATGTGATTCAATTTGCACGCCGGCCTCCCAAATACAGGGGCATCCTCTTCACCACAGCAGCAATGCCCATGTTTTGCGGTCCGAGATCGATGTCCTGCTGGCGAAGAAAACGATCGAGCCGGTTCCTCCAGCCGATATGACACGACCGGACACGAACCATTGCCAGTGGTACTACTACCCTGACAGGAGGTAACTTAGGCATAGATGCACTGGCGCACAGCTGGCCCCGGGACCTACGCAAATATGTGTTTCCCCAAGTGAGCCTTCTAGCACAGATTCTGTGCAAGTTCAGGGAGGACAAGGAGCAGGTCTTGTTAGTTGCGCCCTACTGGCCCAACCGGACCTGGTTCTCCGAACTCACACTCCTCGCAACAGCCCCTCCCTGGCCGATCCCCCTGAGGAAGTACCTGCTTTCTCAGGGGCGGGGCACTCTATGGCACCCACGTCCAGACCTCTGGAAACTCCATGTCTGGTCCCTGGATGAGACGTGGAGGTTCTAGGTGTCCTACCACAAGCAGTGGTGGACACCATCACTTCTGCTAGAGCCCCCTCTACGAGGCGCCTCTATGCGCTGATGTGGAACCTGTTCGTCGAGTGGTGCTCTTCCCGCCAGGAAGACCCCCAGAATTGTCCGATTAACGTTGTGCTTTCCTTTTTGCAGGATGGGTTGGAGCAAAGGCTGTCTCCCTCCACCCTCTAAGTGTATGTCGCAGCAATAGTGGTGTATCACGATGCAGTAGAGGGTAAATCTTTTGGTAGGCACGACTTAATCGTCAGGTTCCTCAGAGGTGCGAGGAGACTAAATCCTCCTCGTTTTACCTCGGCACCCTCTTGGGACTTAGCCCTGGTGCTCAGAGCACTGTAGGGTCCTCCATTTGAGCCTTTGCAGTCTGTTGAGTTGAAAATTCTGTCCATGAAGACAGTTCTCCTGACGGCATTGGCCTCAATCAAGAGGGTAGGGGACCTGCATGCACATTCGGTCGATGAATCGTGCCTAGAATTCGGGCCGGCCAACTCTCCCGTTGTCCTGAGACCCCAGCCTGGATACGTGCCCAAGGTTCCTACCACTCCCTTTTGGGACCAGATGGTGAACCTGCAAGCGCTGCCCTCAGAGGAGGCAGACCCAGCCCTGGCTTTGTTATGTCCCGTCCGCGCTCTCCGCGCTTATGTTGACCGGACTCAAAGCTTTAGGACCTCACAGCAGCTCTTTGTCTGTTACGGAGGCCAGCAGAAGGAAAAGGCTGTCTCCAAGCAGAGGTTAGCCCACTGGATAGTGGATGCTATAGTCCTGGCTTACCAGTCCCAGGACGTGCCTTGCCCGTTCGGGTTGCGAGCACACTCAACAAGGAGTGTTGCTTCCTCCTGGGCGCTGGCTCAAGGCACCTCGCTGACAGACATATGTAGAGCAGCGGGCTGGGCGACACCTAACACGTTCGCTAGATTCAATAGCCTTCATGTAGAGCCGGTATCTTCCCACATCCTCGCCCCCAGTGGCCAGTAGCGCTAAGTACCCGTTCTTGTGTCGGCTTGCAACGCCACTCCCGCCCTCTGGGCCGGATATGTGCGTCTATTTTTCTCCAGTTGGGTTCACCGGAAACGGCTAACCCTGTGAGCTCCTCCGTCACCCCTTCGGTGTCAGACGTTGCGGCCGTCTGACGTGTTTGTAGGGATCCCAATTCGTTGGTCAGTTCCGACGTATGTCGAATGTGACCGAAAGAAAGGGAACTTCTCGGTTACGTATATAAACCTCGTTCCCTGAAGGAGGGAACGGAGACGTATGTCCCGTCGCCAGGTGCTGTGCTTCAGCTGAAGGCCAAGTCACTTGTCTCGGCTCCTCAGTTGAAAGCGATATGCGGTATTCCACTTCCGTATTTATACCCGCGACTCGTCCATTGTCCATTGGCTCATTTCTAAAACACTCGTAGTAGATTGGTCTCTGAAAATAGATCCCAATTTGTCGTCAGTCCCAACGTACGTCTCTGTTCTCTCCTTCAGGGAACGAGGGTTACATAAGTAACCGAAATGTTCTCCTCTGGCCAATTAACAAACAGTGTATGATTATTATTCTGACAACTTTACAGGTCAGAGGTCATAATAGATCGGAATATTCGAAAGATCGGAGGCAACATGCCAGAGACGGGTTTATTGAGGATGATGTGTCGATTAAATAATTATTAAATAGGAATATTCGAAAGATTGGAGTCATCACGCCGGAGACTAGTTTATTGAGGATGATGTGTCGATTAAACAATTATTAAATAGGAAAAATCAAAATTTCTGAGTTATCATGCCGGAGACAGGTTTATTGAGGATGCCGTATTGATGAAACAATTATTAAAGTGCAATATTCGAAAGATTGGAGGCAACACACAGAAGAAGGGTTTTATTGAGGATGACATATCGATTTAACAATTATTAAATAGGAATATTCGAACAATCGGAGTCATCACGCATGTTGAAAGGAATGGCTGCTGTTCTCTGCTTATCAGCAAATAATTTTCACACAAATAAATTTTTCTTTCTTTTTCCTATATGAAGTTATAGCAGGAACAGGATCTCACACAATTGCCGATGACTCACCGTGCAGTCATCACGCATGTTGAAAGGAATGGCTGCTGTTCTCTGCTTATCAGCAAATAATTTTCACACAAATAAATTTTTCTTTCTTTTTTTTTTTTATATGAAGTTATAGCAGGAACAGGATCTCACGTAATTGCCGATGACTCGCCGTGCAGTACAGTCGTGTTGTGTACTAGCTTCTTTTATGCGATTATCAAGTTAATTCTCAGTGTGTGCAATATCTCACATCCTCCCGAGTGTCCGAACTCGCATAGAGTACGTCCGCCTTTAAGAAATATAATGTAGCTTTCAGTAGTGAAGCTGTTTTATTTATAAAACTCATAGGGCAGAGGTTGAAAACCAGCTCCTGAATGTTTCTTTGTCCGTGCAATTTATTTCCTTTATAAAGTTGTCTCAATAAAAAAGCTGAGAGCAAGCACATTCAGGCATCTGCTTCATTATACAACAGTAAAAAGCTATCTTTGTGGGCAAATGTCGCCCTCGCCTTGTGGTAGCTTGAAAACCCAAGGGGAATCAGATATACATGTTTAGACGTAGGTCGGATGTCCAGATATCGGATATGTAGCCTCTATCAGATTGGATGCAAAAAAATCAGATCTCATGCGTTTTTTGTTTGTTTACATTTGTGGAACAAATTCCGCTCTGTGTCAGATGTGAGTAAAAAATCTTTTTTTGTGCCAGTATAAATGCAGCCCAAGGTAACATCCAGACACAAAAAAGTTTCCAAAAGGTTGGCTTGATTATGCTGCCTCTTAAGATACCAAATACATTGTTTTAGATGCAGAGTAACTCTAAGCTTATGGTTGATGTTTGGTGGTGGGACTCTTTTGTAACACTTCTTCTAATATGAGAACTCTTGAAAATGACTATATCATCCTGTATCATCTATGCATTAGGAGAGGCCAATAAGGGAACTGTTATGGGTTAATGTAAGAAGCAGCTTGTCTCTTAGCTGATGCAGTGCAGGGCCATACGGGCTGCTGCAGGCTGCCTAGAGTGATATATGATGGGAGATGAGAATTACTTTGGTGGCACATCTTGCAAATTGCTCTTTTTAAAAAAAGCATAGCTGTGACACCAAGCTGGAGTGGAATACCCTGCCACATAAGTTGTACTGGCCTCTTTTTTGCTGCTTGGGAGACCAAAAATGTCCTAAAGCTCCTCTAAGCACAAACCTTAGTGTGGAACGTATGTAGCCGTAATCCTGACAGTTTTATACTATGTTAAAAATATATTTTTATTGTCACATCAAGGGTTAGAATTAGTTTGTACACACCTTTCCACTCTGTGGGCCACAGTGTTGGGCTTACAATACTCAATACTTCAAAATCAAAGATTGTATTAACCAGAGGCTGCAAAAGCTCTTGGCCACTGATTATCTTTTCATCACATTACCTGTTAGTGGGTGGGATATATTAGGCTGCAAGTGAACATGTTGTCCTCAACGGCCCGTTTCCAACTGGCACAAACATGTAACCAATACCGACAAAGTGCGGTGCAAGGATTTTCCTATCATTCCTTCAGTATAGGTGGTGAATTCAGGCATTCAGGTTGATTGGGACAATTTTCCCCAGTCTACTCAATGGAAAAAAGTGTCCCAATCAACCTGAATTCACCACTAAGTGCCTTACACTCACTTCAATGCGGCACCAGGTGTAGCACAAGTGTTTTTTTGTTAGTTTCAGCCCGACGCAGTTATCATTTTCATGTCCAGCATGTTTAAATAGCAAATGCACTTTTGCCCATCTGTTCACCCATGGGTGTTCTGGTCTGAAAGCGAGGTGTGTTTCAGGTGCATTGTTGGCACGCGTCACTATTTTGAGGCAACTGCAATTTTTTTTGTGTTATTTAAACCACACCACACGTATACACTTTTTCCGCTTGCTAAGTTCTCTTTCATGTTATGCTTAAACTGTCAAATACACGCAAAGCTCACATAAACACAGTTGGTTATGTCTGTGAACGTAAACAGCAAGTAAAGAAATAGCATACGATCTGTGTATTAAAGTGAAAGCAGCACAATATACAAACAACAAATGAAAAACAGAAAATCACTCACTGCTCTTAATTGAATAACTTTAGTAACTTTAATAAAGCTGCCGTTAAGGGCTCTGGCAAAAAGATAAACATGGTGGACTGTGTACATGGCGGTCTATGCTAATATGGCAGAGTCTGTCAGCATTTTTACCATTTTTACCATTTACCAACAGATTTTTACCATTATAGGGTGGTTGTGTACATACATTGTCAACACACATTTATGTTCAAACTAAAAGTACATTATGAATATTAGGTCCCCTTTAATGAACTGATATCTTGAGAGGAGAATGATTACCTTAAGTGTTCGAGTTTAACACTTAGGCTGTTCAGAATGAATGTCTCTTTTTCTTCCACTCTCAGTTTTGTTATCTCTCTCTGGCTTTGTCTCATTAGAGGACTTTTGAGTTTGTAGAGAAAACAGAAGTGGCCCTTGTACTGGTCAAAAGTCTCTACTCAACAACATAAATTACACACCACACATGACATGACACACTGCCAGTCAGAGAACATGGATTACTGGAATATAAAAAGGTTGGGTTTCGTAGTTGGTCCTAAATGATTCAGGCTTAAAAATAAACATGTACATACATGCACCCATACATAAAGACAAATCAGTTTAATCCTAAAATACATACAGTATGTAGGACATCCTGTTTTTGTTTTTTGCTATATGTTTCACATGAAGTAGTGTTTCACATGAAGTAATTAATTCCTAATTTAGTGTATCTTTGATCATTTTAAATATTTTCCCATATTAAGTTTGCTTTTCTATGCATTAAAACACATAGGCAAGTTTTTGTGATTATAATTATAAAGAGGATAAACTAGCATGCTTATCCAAAACAAAGCATAATAAATTACTACCGTCCCATAAACATTACCCTTACAGAAACCTTTTCTCTTTTTTTTTTTGATTTAGATTATTTAGTATATTTATTAAACCGTTTCCAGCCAGCAGTCTCCGTATGGTGTTTCATGCATGACAAAATGTCCTTATTTGTATGGACCTTGTGGGAACATTTTGTCCCTCACACACACTCTAAATCATCATTAATTTTATGTTCATTGAAAATTATGATGAAGAATGCTTAATTGTGTTCATATGCTTTCTAGGGGTGGTAAAGTGTAGCTATGTTTTGTAGGGTTCCTATATTTAAATAATGATGCACAATGAACAAAGGATCGTCAATCAATCATTATGTCTTTCAAGATTAAGTATTTATATTTTATGCAAATCAGTAGATATTTCCTATATCAGTCACGTTAGAGTCTCGATTAATTATTCAGTACTGTGCATACATTTGAACATTTAAAATTCCATATTGGCTGTGCTCACAAAGCACCATAGATCAACCCAATCCATCATGAAAGATAAAGAGGAAGGGAGTGGACTTTGAAATTGAAAGTTGGTAGGTGTAATTTTTGTTCTTTGATGAACATTTCTCATTAAAACAAACATTAAGATGCAATAAAAGAAAAGTGCACGTTGGTGAAAAAAACTAAATGATGTTTTCATCAACTAATTGTGGCTGATTTCAGCATAAAACTGGAAGACTATGAATGAGTTGTTATGGCTTCACCAGCATCTATTTTAAAGCACATCAACTAACACAAACTAAGATCTCTTGAACGTAGTAGTCTTATTTAGAAGTTAAATTCCCTCATGACCTCTCGGTTGGCCTACTCTGTGTAGAATTGTCATCTTGCCCTTGTGCCGTAATCAATATTAACGCTAATGTGTTGACTTGTTCTCCTGAGCAGCTCTTACTCTCTATAGAAGTCTGTATTTCCCCTGGCACTCATTCACTTAAGATATTACACACTTGAACGACAACCAGTGCACAACAGCTAGGTTTCTTCCTCCATCCTGCACATGAGAATCCCTAGCCATTTATATTTATGAATTCACAAACATAAAAGCACTTTTCAAGCTGTCTGACGAAAGTTTAATTCATTTTTTTGTAAGCCTGTTTTGCTGAGACAGGGAGGGAAGTAAAGTTATGGATGAGGGCAAGACTTCTGCTCCGAATTGATTCTGTTTTTACAATATAAGCATTAAGAAATTATGGTAGAGATAAGATATGTCACCATGCTTTACTGCTGGGCGGCCAAGTCCTGTAAAAAATGCATTTCATATACTGCTGGCACTTTCCATCATATGGTACAAAATCAGGACTGGTCCTTTTTTTCTTTTCAACAGCTGGACAGTGAAATATGATGGCTTAGAAAAGTGTTGATTTTGAACCTTAGGTAAAACTAAATAATATATTGGTTATTTTATTTTATATAAACTGTGATCACTTTGTTCAGGTTTCCAAAACGTACAACCCTGTTTCTCGCCCTACAACAGCTTTTTTTTTCAGGGATGCACAATATAATCGGAATGTCATCGAAATCATGCAAACATTTAGTTCTCTTAGGAGAGGTTCTCTCGTATTGCGTAAGTTCCTTACGCTACGGGAAAGTATTCTTTCTTCGAGATTTCTGAAAAACCCAAAATTATCCTTAATTTTGTAACATTGTCAACGCAGTGCGGCAGCCTGGCAGACCATAGCAGGCTAATCCAGCGTGCTATTGGCTGCTCTGCTGGCAACTGCAGCAGCCTATCGGTGAGCCCGCGTGACGTGGGGACCAATGAGGGAGCTTCGCGCCCACCTGGTCTCATTTGCCTACAGGTGGGGCGTGGCCACGTGTATATAAGCAGGGCTCACGGGCTGCATATTCGATTTTCTTTTCTTCAGCGAAGCCCTTCGCATCGCTGGATCTGGAACCGTGGATCGTGCAGACGAGCAAGCAGAGGACAGCGCCTGGAGAAGTCGGCAGCATCGCGCCACCTTCAGCCATCCGTGCCTGCTCTGCTATCCGGCAGCCCATATCCTTTTCACGCTCAAGTGTTGTCGCCGCTGCGTCACACTTTCTCAAAAAGAGCCGAGCGTTTGTTCCAAAATGTCTCGTTCCACCTGCGGCTCGTGTCACGCTCAGCTCAGTTCCGGGGACCGCCATGTGATCTGCGCTCTCTGCCTGGGCCGTGATCACGCCGCACTTCTTGCCGGCGGATGCCAGGAGTGCGAGGAACTGTCGATGTTGACCCTGCGGGCTCGACTCGATCAGTTCAATGACGACATCTCTCCAGTCCCTGCTAAGCCGCGCAGAAAGAAGTGCCGCTCGCAGCGGACTCCGGAGTTCGCTGAGAGAAGCTCGCCGGAACCCTTCCCGCCCGCTTCACTCTCGCCTTCCCCACCCCCACTCCAGGCCGCCATTTCTGTTTCCGCCTCCGGGGATGAGGCGGATGCGGCCGCGGAACGCGCCGACAGCTGCTCCATCATGGCTTCCGACAGCGAGGAATGGTCTTCTGCGACCTCTTCAGTCCGGGCCTCCGGACGCTCTCGAGCGGGTGAGGACGCCGAACTCTTGCGCCTTCTCACCCGGGCTGTCGAGCATCTAGGCCTCGAATGGACCCCGCCCAAGGTGGCAGCGCCGAATCGACTTGACGGATGCTTCCTAAACAGTCGCCGCCGTGCGCCCACCTCCAGGACTGCACCTTTTCTGCCAGAGCTTCACGAGGAGCTCGCGAAGTCCTGGAACGCGCCATTCTCCGCGAGGGTCTCGTCTCAGGCTTCTTCGACGCTCTCACAAGTTGACGGCGCGGCTGAGAAAGGCTACAATGCTATCCCTCCGGTGGAAGAGGCGGTCGCAGCGCACCTTTGCCCGCCTTCTAGTTGGCGCTCAAAGGCTGCCCTCTCGTCTAAGGCCTGCAGAGTGACGTCATCGCTGATCGGCCGCGCTTTCGCTGCCTCCGGTCAAGCTGCATCTGCTCTGCACTCTATGGCCGTGCTGCAAATCCTCCAAGCCAATCTCCTCCGCGACTTGGACGAGAAAAGCTGTGACGCTGAGTTGATCACGGATTTGCGAAGCGCGACGGATCTCTCCCTTCGCGCTACCAAGACCGCAGCACAGGCCCTCGGACGCTCTATGGCCTCCCTCACGGTAGCTGAGCGCCACCTCTGGCTCACACTCGCGGACATGCGAGAAACAGAGCGCGCGGCCTTTTTAAACGCCCCGCTCTCCCCGTCTGGGCTTTTCGGACCAGCGGTCAAGGGGATCGTCGATCGTTTCTCTGAAGTGCAGAAAACGACTCAGGCCATGAACCTCTTCCTGCCTCGACGCCCCGGCGCTAGCAATAGCTCCGTTGCTCGCCGTCCTCGCAACCAGCCAGCACCGAGCTCCGCTCCGCGCCCAGCGCGGCCCCCTTCGTCTCAGCGAAGACCGAGCGGCCGCCCCAGATCGCGCCCTTCCAGCCGTGGTAAGCCGCCTCCACCTCGGGGCCCCCGGCCTAGGATCGCGCTGAAGTCCGAGCCTCCAAAGTCCTCCTAGCCAGAGGCAAGAAACGACGGTTAAGTCCTGCCGCGGCCGGACCACCGTCAAAACTCTCTTTCCTGTCAGCCCCCACCACTGTGGCTGCTGCAGATGGATTTCACGCAGACAACGAGCCGGCAAAAATGCCTTCTCGCCTGTCAATAACCGCCGTTTTTACGGCGAACCAGAGAAATCACAAAAGTTGCATTATTTCTGGTTGCACGGCTCACGCCGTATGTGTTTCAAATGCAGTAAATGTGCCCACTTTTCTGTGTTCACCCCTGCACACAAGCACTATAAACCCCGTGTCCCCCACTCACATAAAGCGGCCACCGGCCGCTCGAGTGCTAGAGTTAGGTCACGTGTCCGCTTGTTTGCGCCCACGACTAACCACCACACGCGCTGTCACACAGCCACTCTTAACCGGTCATGTTCCATGCGTAAGAGTTGTGCCCGCTCAAACGCGCTCACACATTTTTGCGAACATTATGCCTCAGGCGCTACGCGCCGCGCCACACACCATTTGTTCTCCGCCCAAGGTGGCCGGAGCGATGAGTGTAGGGCCACACACAAGCCACTCCCCACTCGAAGCGGCAGAGATACAGTGTGTAGGGCGACCAGCCATCGCGAGTGATCGGCTGGCCCACAGCACAGAGAGCGCGCGCACTGCGCCCGCCCCTCCTATACAGGCCGTCAAACCCGCGAAGCGTGGCGTTTCGAGCCCGGAGGCCGTTCTATGGGAAGCCATTCCAGGTGTATCAGAATGGGTGCTGAAAACAGTGAAGCACGGCTACACTCTGCAGTTCGCTCGCCGCCCTCCGTGCTTCTGTGCGCGTACGGAGACGAGAGTGAGCGAGGAAGTAGCACATCTACTTCGAGCAGAAATAGCCACGCTGCTGTGCAAAGGGGCTATAGAACCGGTTCCCCATTCTATGAGCGAGTCAGGCTTTTACAGCCGGTATTTTCTCGTGCCAAAAAGGGATGGGTCGCTCAGACCGATTCTGGATCTGAGGCGTCTGAACAAAGCTCTTATGAGAAGATCGTTCAAGATGCTCACGACCAAGCAGATCCTCGCGCATATTCGCCCGAGAGACTGGCTAATCTCCCTAGATTTGAAAGATGCATATTTTCAAATCAAGATAACGCCGCGTCACAGGCCATTCTTACGATTCACCTTCGACGGCCAGGCTTATCAATACACCGTCCTTCCATTCGGCCTGTCACTAGCACCCCGTACATTTACGAAGTGCATGGACGCGGCCCTCGCTCCTCTGAGAAGTCGAGGGATGCGAGTGTTGAACTATCTGGACGACTGGCTCATCCTGGCGCAGTCAGAGGCCGAGCTCCTCGCCCACAGGGCAATGCTGCTCAGCCATCTGGACAGCCTGGGGCTCACGGTCAATTGGACCAAGAGCTCATTAGTGCCCACGCAATCAACCTCATTTCTGGGTTTGAATCTGGACACTGTGGCAATGTCAGCCTGCCTGTCACCCCAACGCGCGCGCCAAGTTCGGCGTATGGCTGCGTACTTCCGGCCGGGCAAAATCGCACCTCTCAAGCTCTTTCAGAGGATGCTGGGACGTATGGCCTCAGCTGCAGCTGTGCTCCAGCTGGGCTTAATGCGCATGCGGCCGCTGCAATGCTGGTTAAACGCCCGAGTGCCTCACAGAGCCTGGGCCTCCGGAGGCTTCAGGATCAGAGTGACTCAGGGCTGCGTTTCAGCCCTAGAGCCCTGGTTAGTAGCCGCCTGGTACCAGAGGGGAGTGACGATGGGAGCCATCTCACACCGCAAGGTCATCTCGACGGACGCCTCCACCACGGGTTGGGGCGCCGTTTTCGAGGGCAGATCGGCCTCGGGCCTCTGGTCGAGCGAGGAAAAACTCCTACACATAAACTGTTTGGAGATGATAGCGGTAGAGAACGCGCTCAAGCAGTTTCTCCCGCTTATACGAGGACACCATGTGTTGGTCCGGTCGGACAATACCACGGTGGTGTCCTACGTGAACCGGCAGGGCGGTGTCAGGTCCAGGTGTCTGGGCTATCTGACAGAACACCAACTCGTGTGGGCACACAGCTCACTGCGCTCGCTGAGAGCTGCGCACGTACCGGGCCAACCCCAATGTGGGCCCGGACAAGCTGTCCAGGGGCCTCATTCTCCCAGGAGAATGGTCCCTGCACCCCCAGACAGTCCAGCTGGTATGGCGCCTATTCGGCAGAGCGGAGCTCGACCTCTTTGCAACAAAAGAGAACGCCCGCTGCCCAAGGTTTCTGTCCAAAAGCGAGGATGCGCTGTCCCAATTTTGGCCCAGTCTCCCGCTGTATGCTTTCCCGCCGATTTCCCTATTGCCCCAGGTCATAGCGAAAATCAGGGAGACGCGCCGCCCGGTGCTCCTTATAGCGCCGCGCTGGGAGAACCAGATTTGGTACCCAGAGCTGGTGAAGCTGTCGCACTCACCCCCCTGGCCAGTTCCGCTGAGAGCAGACCTCCTCTCTCAAGCAGGAGGGTCAGTTTGGCATCCCCATCCAGAGCGATGGTCTCTGCATGTATGGGTGACCAACGGATACCCGTTGACCTGCCCGAAGGGGTTATGAACACGATTTCACACTCTAGAGCCCCCTCGACGAGGCGGTTATATAGTTCTAAGTGGTCGGTGTTCACTGAGTGGTGTGTTTCCAAGGGATTGGACCCACAGCAATGTGGGGTCCAGCGGGTGCTCTCCTTCCTCCAAGAGCTTTTGGAACTGGGCAGGTCCCCTTCCACGCTCAAAGTGTATGTGGCGGCTATAGCAGCGTTCGCTCAGACGACGCTAGGTAGCACGCTAGGAAGGAACGAGCTCATCATCCGTTTCCTCAGAGGAGCCAGACGGATGAATCCCCCGCGGCCCCCATCGGTTCCTATATGGGATCTGGCCTTGGTCCTAGAGGCCCTGAAGGCTCATCCTTTTGAACCACTCGAGACTGTGGAACCAAGGTTCCTTTCGCTAAAAAACGCATTCCTGATAGCTCTGGCTTCAGTGAAACGCGTGGGGGATCTACACGCGCTCTCAGTGAGCCCGACGTGTATGGAGTTCGGTCCTAATGACTCTAAGGTCATTCTCAGACCGAGGCATGGTTATGTCCCCAAAGCGATCGGCACTCCCTTCAGGGCGCAGATTATCTCCCTCTCGGCTCTGCCAGCATCCGACGAGGGGGACGGTGGCAATATCCTCTGCCCTGTCAGGGCATTGAGGGTTTATGTCACACGCTCCGCCGCCTTCAGGCGTTCTGAGCAGCTATTTGTTTCGTTTGGTGGGCGCACTAGAGGTCTCGCCTCCTCGAAACAGACCCTGTCCAGGTGGATAGTGGACGCGATTGCAACTGCATACGCTTCCAAACACCTGCAGTGCCCGCTAGGTGTCAGAGCACACTCCACTAGAGGCATGGCCTCTTCGTGGGCTTGGGCCAGAGGGATTTCCATCCACGATATCTGTATGGCGGCAGGCTGGGCCTCCCCGTCTACGTTCGTGAGATTTTACAATCTGGAAGTTCCTGCCTTACAGGCGAAAGTGTTATCAGTTCAATAGGGCTGTTGGTTCTGCCCAGTGATTCTGCGCAGACATAGCTCACATACTGGTAGTAAGTTCGGTACTAGGCTCAAGTGAATTTGAAGGAGACCGGCGGTGCCGTTCCCTCATTTACGAGACGAGCTGTTGTGAGTTTGAAGGTGACCGGCGGTGCCGTTACCTCACTCATATAACAAGATATTGTGAATTTGAAGGCGACCGGCGTTGCCGTTCCTTCATTCATGAGACAAGGTGTGGTGAATTTGAAGGAGACCGGCAGGTGCCGTTCCCTCATTCATGGGACAGGGTGTTGTAACCACCCGTCGTAAACCACCCGTCAGTTCGAATGAAGTGTCTGTATATGTGGTGGCCCGTTTTCCTTACCGGCCACCCTGCCCGAGCAGTGTTATGGTCCCCGGTTCCCTGGGATACATATGCTGTCCGCGAGGCGCGCACGGCGTTGACAATATGTTCCCGTAGCGTAAGGAACTTACGCAATACGAGAGAACCTCTCGTAAGAGAACGATACTCGGTTACTTAACGTAACCTCGGTTCTCTCTAGAAGAGGGAACGAGTATTGCGTTCCTTGCCGTGCGCCCCGCGGGCTTTTGCGCTTCAGAACTACGAAAACTGAATATGCAGCCCGTGAGCCCTGCTTATATACACGTGGCCACGCCCCACCTGTAGGCAAATGAGGCCAGGTGGGCGCGAAGCGCCCTCATTGGTCGCCACGTCACGCGGGCTCACCGATAGGCTGCTGCAGTTGCCAGCAGAGCAGCCAATAGCACGCTGGATTAGCCTGCTATGGTCTGCCAGGCTGCCGCACTGCGTTGACAATGTTACAAAATTAAGGATAATTTTGGGTTTTTCAGAAATCTCGAAGAAAGAATACTTTCCCGTAGCGTAAGGAACTTACGCAATACTCGTTCCCTCTTCTAGAGAGAACCGAGGTTACGTTAAGTAACCAAGTATCGTTCTAACATGTAACGTTTGAGTAAAGAGACTCTAAACTGGAATAAAATTAATATCTCAAATCTAATTAAAATTAAAAATAATAATAAATCATTTAAAATCCCTGCACAGGAGAGACTTTGTTTCTTTTTTGTTTCTAAACAAAGAGGGGGGAAAAGATATCTATATTGGAATCAACATCAGCTATTGGCCAAAATGAGTTGAAAATATCACATATACTGTAAGTGATAATTAATATAACAAATATCATGCATTACTTTATTTTATTTATTTATTTATTTATTTTTTTGCCATTTTCAACAAACATTAAGAGTCAAATAAAATCTAGAAAATTATTCTATTTTTAATATTATAAAAATGATTAATTAATTATAATGTAAATATAAAAATAAACTATGCCAGAACAGGTAACATGCATGCAATTTAGCGTAAATTAAATCTTTACTCCAAAGGGACCCGTTAACTTGGGAGCAAATGTGATAAATGTATTACCCATGAATTAAAGAAAAAAAAATGTTTTGCTTACAATAATATGGAAGCAGGGTTGAATGGTTGAGCTTGACAAGTACAGTCAATGGACCTCATTTACGAAACGACCATACAACGGAGAATTATCCGTGCGATCGTTTCCACGCAAAACTTCAGGTCTCAAGTCAGGTCTCAGCTTGCACGTTTTTGAGACACTCAAACGCATTGTATTTGTTTTTTTTATATGTCTATTTTATTCAAGTCCAACTGACCGCACATGCAGGCACCTCAATGCCACACACACAACATATCAGTTCTAGCGTTGCTAACTTGACATTTCAGCCATTCATCGTCAAATTAAAATGCAGTCAACCAAACATAAAAGTACATAAGCGTGCCTGTGAGAGGGACCAGAGCGGTCACCAGGAGAATCACACCGCTGATAAAAAAAACAGGGTGATGTTTACGTCCAAAAAGATGTTTATTAACAGCAGATGTGCAAAAATGTGCAAATAAATATGGTTAAGATAAATACAACAGGTTATCTATAAAAAACATTCAAAAAACTGCTATTGAGGCCAGAGATTCAGTGCGGTCAAGCAGCACTTCAATAACCTTGTTCACAATCCCTCAAAAACCATGATCCGTCCAATCCTCATTCCACTAGGGATGGTTGCTTTAAATACACATTTTCCCACATACTGAGATTGTTTGGATTTGGATCATTTGGATTCTTGCCGAATAAGAGTGGTAAGCCCAATGCCGTTTCAGTTTCGCTTTGAATAAATTCATTTTGGCTTGACGTTTGTATGTTGTTTATAATGAATGCCACTATGACTATCTAATTTGTGTTTTATTTGATAGTATAATATATTATTTTATAGCTACTTATTTTTCATTCTTGTTCTGTTCTGAATAGCGTTAAATTTATATGATTTGTTGTGGAGTTAGGGGAACTAAAATAGCCTATAGGCTATATAATGTTTGTAAATGTTTTGTTTTATTTACTGGTATTTCATATTCATATTTATTTCATTGTTTGCAGTTACGAGGTTAACGGGTGTTTATGGAGTAAGATAAGTTTCTCTTTCATGAGATTGCTGTCTCTTCTTGGCTCGTTTATGTTTCTCCATGTCATAAACTCTAGGGTCAAGGCTTCTATACCATAGCTGCATCTGAAATCACATACTTCCCTACTATATAGTAAGTGAAAAACAATATGTGACAAAATTATGTCTGAATTCACAGTATTCATAAAAGCGTACACAAAAAGTACCGGTGAGATTCTGAAGTGTGCATACGATGGACACTTTACTCTCCCATGAGGCCCCATGAGAGGATTTATGAATGGCAGTGAAGCGATGTAACTGACGCTGGAAAATGGCAAATGTAGCACGTCCGGATTACATTCATACTACACACACTCTATAATGTACTTTTTTAGCTGTCGTGAAGTAAGCCCGTGAATTTTAGGGGCGTGATACACGTCGCGTCACTAGGCCCTTCTCCTTTAAAAAAAATAATAAAAAAATTTAAAAACTGATTCAAACCACATTTGGAGGTTGTTTAAAATGTGATTCCAATCCGATTTTTACGGATGTGTCTTGAGCCTGGCTGCTCAAATTGGATTTTAAATTGTCTTTTGCTTCACTTTTGCATCACACACAACGATAACGTCAACACCGATGATGGAAAAACAATGCACCCCTTGCTGCACAGCAAAACCGCCTGTGACTATAGCACAGAACATCACAATATATACCAGCACCGCAACTGGACAGGGCACTTACATGATGCCTTACGAGGTGATGTATCTCCATTTTTCTTGCATTCCTTTTGAAAGCCTCGTCATATACTTGGGTAGGCCAATGCCCTTACCAAATCAACCCATGTAGATTGGTTATGTCTTAACACACAAATCTTATTTGATCACTTGCAATTAATAGTGTGGATAGTCTGCCTGAAAAGATCTGATTTGAGAAAAAAATCCAATCTGCCTGCAATCTGAACATAGCCTTAAGGTCCTTTCACAATGGACACGGTTTTGACACGCAAATAATTTGGGCAATGGTTTTATTTTTTGACCAGCTGTTTGTGTAATGAGTGCTTCCACACCGAACACGAATGTGCTGTGGCAAAAAACGATGTTTATTTTTTCATTTCGATGTCGATTTTTTTTTTTTACTCTAGCTGCGACAGAAAAGGCTTAAATCAATTACATATAAGGAAACAAAGGTGACGAAATGTCCAATTGATGTCATTAGCTATTCAATCAACATTAACTTTTACCAAGTATTGCATTTCTCATGAGATTATAGCTGTAGTTGTAGTTACAGTTGTACAGCTGCAGCTGTTTGCCCACTGTAGTCTACAGACAGCGATAACATCACCTTTTGAGTTAAAACTCGTTTTTTTTTTCTAAACCTAATTGTGTTCGCGACTATGGAAAGTGAATGTGTTTCTGTCAGTACGACTGTGGCACTTAAATGTTTACATTGTGACTCAACTGGAAACACAGCTGCTCCGGATCGATTGGTTCCTGAAGTTTGTGGTTTGTCTCGTCAGATGCGCTGCCACTGTCTCTGGCGGAGCTCCTCAAAATTGTCCCACGGACATTTGAAAATAAGTGCGGTACCGGCCATGATAAAGTTTTCCATCCTGTACAACGATTAGCATACTCCCCTTCAGACTCTCTGTTCTTTAAGACTGGGTGCACCTTTCTTTTCAGTCTTTTAAATAAAACGAAAAGCTAGTCTTCACAGGAAAATGAAGTGTCCATGATTTCTCAGCTGTCGCCGCGAGTGTTTTGGAATGTTGGAGCTCTGAAAAGTCACAGATGTCGCAAATTCATGTCGCGGCTGGTGTGAATGGTTTTGACGCGAACTATTCGCACACAAAATATTCGCTTTTCCGTTATGTGTCCGGTGTGAAAGGGCCTTTACATCTTTACAAATGCTGCACAGGCATAAACACATTTTCTGTGTTTAAAACTGCCTTTTAATGCTAAATTAATTTTGTTAAATATATTTCATCTAACATATGTAATATTTCTCACAAGTGTATCCTGTGAACAGGACAGATGGCACTCTGTATGGTTCTCATTAAGGTTGTAACCTGTCTATTTTTTTGGTTTAGCCACTGTCAAAATTCTCTTTCAAAATACTGACACAACACAAAAAGAATGGCTGCTTATGCATAATCATTTTTTGGCTTTTTCCACACTCTTAAAAATAAAGGTTCTTTACTGGCATTGATGGTTTCATGAATAAACTTTATCATCCATGGAATATTCCCATCCAACGAAAGGTAAAAGGGTCCTTAGATTTTTTAAATGTTCTTCACACTAAGAAAAAAATGGTTCTTTTAAAACAGTTCTTCCATTACCTCACCAACTTCCAGGAATGATTTCAGAGAAAGTCTATGATATTTTTAACCCAATACAACAGGTCGCTCAGGAATAATTCATATTACCTCCTCTTCACATTCTGACACAGTTTATAATTAGCTACATCATGTTCCAAAGTTCCTGTATACAATCTTGCTGAGCTTTAAGTCTGATTTCATATTTAACAAGTTTATATTTAGCCATATTCATCTCGATCACATTTTGTGCATTTAGTTGCACAATATTGTTGTAGAAATCATGCAAGCTGTACAGACCCTATATCTAAATCTATAAAGTCACTCATTTAATCAAGCAGAAACTTTTCAATTGCTGTGTGCCTATCAAAATCAATTATAGACCAAATCAAATCAGCATTTGGTTTATATCGTTACAAAGCAGTTTTTCCTGTGCATCAGCAAATTTGCACAAGTCATTTCGCTCGGGGAACAGCCACTCAACTATTATATCTCAATAAATCTCAACAATATTATCTATTATACTGTCTACCGCTGTTTTGGTAGAGCAGTATAATAACTCATTTTCTACCTTTTCTACCTTTTCTCATTTCCTTTCCCTTTCTTTTGCCATTGTCACTGGTGTTTTATGCAGTAGGGGATGGCCGGTCAGTTAAGTGTGGCCCAAGCTTTCCTTCTAGTTTTCTACTACCATTATGTTTGCATTTACTGCATGCACTGAGTCACATTTCTTCTCCCTTCATATGCTCAGCTCTCGCCAAAGTTACTTATAGCATAACTTCTGCCTGTCTTCCTCCCCATCATTATCTACCCTTTTATTTTTCACCAGTTATGGCCCCCATCGGCTAGCTCAGTACATGTCTTATTTCCTGTGATTGGATTGCAAGCACAACTCTCCCTGCAGAGTCAGCCAGCTGAAGTTTTCTCTCAAACAAGCTCTCCATCTGCCCTTTTTTCCCTTTACCTCCCATGAACCTCCACCTGACCATCATTTTCTACCTGCTGCAGTCCATTGATTACGTAGCAACATAAGCACAATTGTACTGCAAGTGTATCTGCACTTATTCCAACATTTTCTCTGCAGTCATTCACTCCATGTTAGAGCAGAACCAATGAATTCACCAAATGCTCTAACCTTCCCTTCTTTCCCAGTTTAATGTAAAAGTAAGCCATTCTGAAATATTTTAAATACTGTGGTGCAATTTGTTTCTCTTTGTGCCTGACAATGTTAACAGTTGGCTCAAAGGGTAGCATGGGTTTAAGTGTGTATATATATATATATATATATATATATATATATATATATATATATATATATACAGTATATATTAGGGATGCAACAATACAGTTAGTCCACGGTCCAATACATATCTCGTTTTTTTCAGTTTTCGGTTCAGTTTGGTTCTGATGGCTTGTCACATCAGTTCTCTTACGAGAGGTTCTCTCGTATTGCGTAAGTTCCTTACGCTTCGGGAAAGTATTCTTTCTTCGAGATTTCTGAAAAACCCAAAATTATCCTTAATTTTGTAACATTGTCAACGCAGTGCGGCAGCCTGGCAGACCATAGCAGGCTATTCCAGCGTGCTATTGGCTGCTCTGCTGGCAACTGCAGCAGCCTATCGGTGGGCCCGCGTGACGTGGCGACCAATGAGGGCGCTTCGCGCCCACCTGGCTTCATTTGCCTACAGGTGGGGCGTGGCCACGTGTATATAAGCAGGGCTCACGGGCTGCATATTCGATTTTCTTTTCTTCAGCGAAGCCCTTCGCATCGCTGGATCTGGAACCCGCCGCCGTGATCGTGCAGACGAGCAAGCAGAGGACAGCGCCTGGAGAAGCCGGCAGCATCGCGCCACCTTCAGCCATCCGTGCCTGCTCTGCTATCCGGCAGCATTATATCCTTTCATTGCACGTGTTCTCGCCGTTGCGTCACACGTTTCATAAAAGAGCACGAGCGTTTTTATCAAAACGCCTCGTTCCACCTGCGGCTCGTGCCACGTGCAGCTCAGCACCAGAGACCGCCATGTGTCTGCGCTCTCTGTCTGGGCCGTGACCACGCCGCCGCCGCCGCACTCCTCGCGGGCGAATGCCCCGAGTGTGAGGAACTCTCTATGTCGACCCTGCGGGCTCGACTCGAGCAGTTTTATGACGACATCACTCCGCTGTTCCCCCCCTCTGTTCAAGCCGCGCCACCGCGCCGCTTACAAGAGATGGTTGAAATGAACGGTCTCGGAGCGAGCCTCCTCCCCCTCTGTTCAAGCCGCGCCGCTTACAAGGGATGGTAGGAATGAACGGTCTCGGAGCGAGCCTTCTCCCCCTCTATTCAAGCCGCGCCACCGCGCCGCTTTCAAGGGATGGTAGGAATGAACGGTCTCGGAGCGAGCCTTCTCCCCCTCTATTCAAGCCGCGCCACCGCGCCGCTTTCAAGGGATGGTAGGAATGAACGGTCTCGGAGCGAGCCTCCTCCCCCTCTGTTCAAGCCGCGCCACCGCGCCGCTTGCAAGGGATGGTAGAAATGAACGGTCTCGGAGCGAGCCTCCTCCCCCCTCTGTTCATGCCGCGCTGATGCGCCGCTTATATACAAGGGATGGCAGAAATGCACGGTCCTGCAGCTCTCTTTACGTTACAAGAGAGCTGTTCCACCCTCGCGCACATTTTTCAGTCCCCTCATGAGTTCAGGCGACTGGAATTGTTCATATTGCTGTACACGAGCCTGTTAAGACACGCACGCCAGCAAACATACGCCGTCATAAGACATGACGCTGACATATGCTCTCCAACGAACCCGCACTCCCCCCTCTTGGACCGCGCAGATTGCGCCGTTCACAAGGAATGTGAGTGCGCTCGGTCACGAGCACGTTCAGCGCGCGCGCACGTTCAGCGCGCGCGCACGTGCGCGCGCCGCACTCACCGGGAAATTAACAGAGGGTGTTTTCGTCCCGCTGTGGCCGGACGAACCGCCATTCTCTAGCATTTCTCAGCCCCCTCTCCAGTTCAGGCGGCTGGAAATATTACTATTGCAGTAACGAGCCTGTCTTTTATGCACGCACGACTGCCAACAAGCACGAGGACGTACTGCTGTATGCTCGCGCTAACTGAACGCTATTGTGTCCCTCCCGGTAGCACAGTGGCAAAATCAGCGGCTGAAACGCCGGAGACCCGAGTTCGAGCCCAGCTCTCGCGGCAGATAAAAATGTTTTACTGTCCGCTTCCCCGGGCTCGCGGCCAGCTTTTCTTACATACAGAAAGCTAACTCGCACCACGTGGTGCTCGAGTATTTTTTGGACGTCTATACATAAGGAGAGAAAAGACGGTTAAGTCCCGCTGCGGCCGGACCACCGTTAAAACTCTGTTTTTCCTGTCAGTCCCCACTCCTGTGGCTACTGCAGATGTTTTCCACGCAGCCTACGAGCCGGCGAACTCGCCCTCTCGCCTGTTTCCAACTGTAGCCCCTCCAAAGTCCTCCTAGCAGAGGGGGGAAGCGACGGTTAAGTCCCGCCGTGGTCGGACCACCGTCAAAACTCTTCTTCCTGTCAGCCCCCACTCCTGTGGCTGCTGCAGATGGCTCTCACGCAGCAAACGAGCCGGCAAAACTGCCCTCTCGCCTGTCTACAACCGCCGTTTTTATGACGAACAGAGAAATCACGAAGTTGCCTTTTTTCTGGTTGCACGGCTCACGCCGTATGTGTTTTCAAATGCAGTAAACGTGCCCACTTTTGTGTTCACCCCTGCACCCAAGCACCACAAATCCCGTGTCTCTCACTCACATAAAGCGGCCACCGGCCGCTCGAGTGCTAGAGTTAGGTCACGTGTCCGCTTATTTGCGCCCACGCCTAATCACCACACGCGCTGTCACACAGCCACTCTTAACCGGTCATGTTCCACGCGTAAGAGTTGTGCCCGCTCAAACGCGCTCACACATTTTCGCGAACATTCTGCCCCCGGCGCCATGCGCCGCGCCACACACCATTTGTTCTCCGCCCAAGGTGGCCGGAACGACGAGTGTAAGGCCACACACAAGCCACTCCCTGCTCGAAGCGGCAGAGATACAGTGTGTAGGGCGGCCAGCCATCGCGAGCGATCGGCTGGCCCACAGCACAGAGAGCGCGCGCACTGCGCCCGCCCCTCCTATACAGGCCGTCAAACCCGCAAAGCGCGGCGTTTCGAGCCCGGAGGCCGTTCTATCCCGTGTGGCACACGCGAGAGCGTGGGAAGCCATTCCAGGTGTATCAGAATGGGTGCTGAAAACAGTGAAGCACGGCTACACTCTGCAGTTCGCTCGCCGCCCTCCGCGCTTCTGTGCGCGTACGGAGACGAGAGTGAGCGAGGAAGTAGCACATCTACTTCGAGCGGAGATAGCCACACTGCTGTGCGAAGGGGCTATAGAACCGGTTCCCCATTCTATGAGCGAGTCAGGCTTTTACAGCCGGTATTTTCTCGTGCCAAAAGGGTTGGGTCGCTCAGACCGATTCTGGATCTGAGGCGTCTGAACAAAGCTCTTATGAGAAGATCGTTCAAGATGCTCACGACCAAGCAGATCCTCGCGCATATTCGCCCGAGAGACTGGCTAATCTCCCTAGATTTGAAAGACGCATATTTTCAAATCAAGATAACGCCGCGTCACAGGCCATTCTTACGATTCGCCTTCGACGGCCAGGCTTATCAATACACCGTCCTTCCGTTCGGCCTGTCACTAGCACCCCGTACATTTACGAAGTGCATGGACGCGGCCCTCGCTCCCCTGAGAAGTCGAGGGATGCGAGTGTTGAACTATCTGGACGATTGGCTCATCCTGGCGCAGTCAGAGGCCAAGCTCCTCGCCCACAGGGCAATGCTGCTCAGCCATCTGGACAGCCTGGGGCTCACGGTCAATTGGACCAAGAGCTCATTAGTGCCCACGCAATCAACCTCATTTCTGGGTTTGAATCTGGACACTGTGGCAATGTCAGCCCGCCTGTCACCCCAACGCGCGCGCCAAGTTCGCCGCATGGATGCGTACTTCCGGCCGGGCAAAATCGCACCTCTCAAGCTCTTTCAGAGGATGCTGGGACGTATGGCCTCAGCTGCAGCTGTGCTCCAGCTGGGCTTAATGCGCATGCGCCCGCCGCAATGCTGGTTAAACGCCCGAGTGCCTCACAGAGCCTGGGCGTCCGGAGGCTTCAGGATCAGAGTGACTCAGGGATGCGTTTCAGCCCTAGAGCCCTGGTTAGTAGCCGACTGGTACCAGCGGGGAGTGACGATGGGAGCCATCTCACACCGCAAGGTCATCTCGACGGACGCCTCCACCACGGGTTGGGGCGCCGTTTTCGAGGGCAGATCGGCCTCGGGCCTCTGGTCGAGCGGGGAAAAGCTCCTACACATAAACTGTTTGGAGATGATAGCGGTAGAGAACGCGCTCAAGCAGTTTCTCCCGCTTATACGAGGACACCACGTGTTGGTCCGGTCGGACAATACCACAGTGGTGCCCTATGTGAACCGGCAGGGCGGTGTCAGGTCCAGGTGTCTGGGCAATCTGACAGAACGCCTGCTCGTGTGGGCACACAGCTCGCTGCGCTCGCTGAGAGCTGCGCACGTACCGGGCCACCTCAATGTGGGCCCGGACAAGCTGTCCAGGGGCCTCATTCTCCCAGGAGAATGGTCCCTGCACCCTCAGACAGTCCAGCTGGTATGGCGCCTATTCGGCAGAGCGGAGCTCGACCTCTTAGCAACAAAAGAGAACGCCCGCTGCCCGAGGTTTCTGTCCAAAAGCGAGGATGCGCTGTCCCAACCTTGGCCCAGCCTCCCGCTGTATGCTTTCCCGCCGATTTCCCTATTGCCCCAGGTCATAGCGAAAATCAGGGAGACGCGCCGCCTGGTGCTCCTTATAGCGCCGCGCTGGGAGAACCAGATTTGGTACCCAGAGCTGGTGAAGCTGTCGCACTCACCCCCCTGGCCAGTTCCGCTGAGAGCAGACCTCCTCTCTCAAGCAGGAGGGTCAGTTTGGCATCCCCATCCAGAGCGTTGGTCTCTGCATGTATGGGTGACCAACGGATACCCGTTGACCTGCCCGAAGGGGTTATGAACACGATTTCACACTCTAGAGCCCCCTCGACGAGGCGGTTATATAGTTCTAAGTGGTCGGTGTTCACTGAGTGGTGTGTTTCCAAGGGATTGGACCCACAGCAATGTGGGGTCCAGCGGGTGCTCTCCTTCCTCCAAGAGCTTTTGGAACTGGGCAGGTCCCCTTCCACGCTCAAAGTGTATGTGGCGGCTATAGCAGCGTTCGCTCAGACGACGCTAGGTAGCACGCTAGGAAGGAACGAGCTCATCATCCGTTTCCTCAGAGGAGCCAGACGGATGAATCCCCCGCGGCCCCCATCGGTTCCTATATGGGATCTGGCCTTGGTCCTAGAGGCCCTGAAGGCCCATCCTTTTGAACCGCTCGAGACTGTGGAACCAAGGTTCCTTTCGCTAAAAACCGCGTTCCTGATAGCTCTGGCTTCAGTGAAATGCGTGGGGGATCTACACGCGCTCTCAGTGAGCCCGACGTGTATGGAGTTCGGTCCTAATGACTCTAAGGTCATTCTCAGACCGAGGCATGGTTATGTCCCCAAAGCGATTGGCACTCCCTTCAGGGCGCAGATTATCTCCCTCTCGGCTCTGCCAGCATCCGACGAGGGGGACGGTGGCAATATCCTCTGCCCTGTCAGGGCATTGAGGGTTTATGTCACACGCTCCGCCGCCTTCAGGCGTTCTGAGCAGCTATTTGTTTCGTTTGGTGGGCGCACTAAAGGTCTCGCCTCCTCGAAACAGACCCTTTCCAGGTGGATAGTGGACGCGATTGCAACTGCATACGCTTCCAAACACCTGCAGTGCCCGCTAGGTGTCAGAGCACACTCCACCAGAGGCATGGCCTCTTCGTGGGCTTGGGCCAGAGGGATTTCCATCCACGATATCTGTATGGCGGCAGGCTGGGCCTCCCCGTCTACGTTCGTGAGATTTTACAATCTGGAAGTTCCTGCCTTACAGGCGACAGTGTTACCAGTTCAATAGGGCTGTTGGTCCTGCCCAGTGATTCTGCGCAGACATAGCTCACATACTGGTAGTAAGTTCGGTACTAGGCTCATGTGAATTTGAAGGAGACCGGCGGTGCCGTTTCCTCATTTACGAGACGAGCTGTTGTGAGTTTGAAGGTGACCGGTGGTGCCGTTACCTCACTCATATAACAAAATATTGTGAATTTGAAGGCGACCGGCGTTGCCATTCCCTCATTCATGAGACAAGGTGTGGTGAATTTGAAGGAGACCGGCAGGTGCCGTTCCCTCATTCATGGGACAGGGTGTTGTAACCACCCGTTGTAACCACCCGTCAGTTCGAATGAAGTGTCTGTAGATGTGGTGGCCCGTTTTCCTTACCGGCCACCCTGCCCGAGCAGTGTTATGGTCCCCGGTTCCCTGGGATACATATGCTGTACGCGAGGCGCGCACGGCGTTGACAATATGTTCCCGTAGCGTAAGGAACTTACGCAATACGAGAGAACCTCTCGTAAGAGAACGATACTCGGTTACTTAACGTAACCTCGGTTCTCTCTAGAAGAGGGAACGAGTATTGCGTTCCTTGCCGTGCGCCCCGCGGGCTTTTACGCTTCAGAACTACGAAAACCGAATATGCAGCCCGTGAGCCCTGCTTATATACACGTGGCCACGCCCCACCTGTAGGCAAATGAAGCCAGGTGGGCGCGAAGCGCCCTCATTGGTCGCCACGTCACGCGGGCTCACCGATAGGCTGCTGCAGTTGCCAGCAGAGCAGCCAATAGCACGCTGGAATAGCCTGCTATGGTCTGCCAGGCTGCCGCACTGCGTTGACAATGTTACAAAATTAAGGATAATTTTGGGTTTTTCAGAAATCTCGAAGAAAGAATACTTTCCCGAAGCGTAAGGAACTTACGCAATACTCGTTCCCTCTTCTAGAGAGAACCGAGGTTACGTTAAGTAACCGAGTATCGTTTTTTGCTATTCTATTCTTAGGCGAAAGGAACAGCAAGAAAAAAATACTTTCCCATTCAGTCGGTCACTCTCGACGCCACGTCGGAGTACCGACGAATAGGAATCTCGCTCGCGAGAGCCAATCTACTTCGAGTGAAACTAAACGAGCCAATGCACATTGGCATGCAATGATTGCACCAGCTGTTCATGCCACGCACCGCGGGTATAAATGAGACACAGGTGCTTGCATCAAATCAGCCTTTTGCTGAGGAGCCGAGTGGTATCTGGTTATGCTAGACATCACTCACCTACTTCGCAGTCCTGACTAGAAGCCTGCCCTTTTGGAAGCGCTCTTCAGTCGGTGTTGGTGTGACGGCACAGCAGCGGGTCGTGTGGTTCTATGATCATCTCTCTTTTTTGCTCGTGAGAGCAAACACAAGAGCTGTTCTCACAGCTGGTTCGGTGCGCCTGGTGGAGAGCGCTAAAAAGCCGTTCTTACGGCTGGTAGAGAGCGTCCGGTGAGAGAGAGCGCGCACGTCAGGCTGCACTATTCCCTGACTGTGTCGCCGCGACCCCTCCCCCCTGCGTGCTTCAGCACCAAGGAGAGCGATCCTCTAAAAGAGCAACACAGAAAGAGCTTGCGTCTTTTTCAAGATGACATTCTTTCTGTGCGTTTCTGGATGCGGTGGTTATCTGTCACCGAGGGATGGTCACCAGCGCTGTATCTCGTGTTTGGGCGTTCAGCACGCTGAGGCAGCGCTGGTGGATGATTCATGTTCTCACTGTGGGAACATGACCATCTCAGAGTTGCGGTCTAGACTCCGTCTTCAGTCCCCGTGCCTCTGCCTCGATCTAACCCCCCACAAAGGGTTACTTCAGGCAGTAGCGCGGGTGATTTGAGGGTTACGGTGAGCGCGCTTCCCCCAGGGAACCAACCCCCAGGGAACCCTCACTCCTCACGCACTCTGCAGCCAGTTGAGCTTCCGTTGGAACGGGCTGGGCCATCCACGAGGTGTGCACCAACTGTATCCTTCAGGGCTCCCCCCCGACGACCAGATGTCCATCGCTGCATCGGAGGGATGGTCAGAATTCTCTGGAGATGACGTGTCGGCGCAGGGGGCTCCTTCGGGAAGATTCGCTGTGCCCGATACCGATCCGGAAATGATGGCCATGCTTTCCCGGGCCGCCGAGAGAGTCGGGCTCATGTGGAACCCTCCACCGTGTCCCAAACCCTCAAGGCTGGATGATTGGTATCTCGGGGTGGCCCGTGCTGGTTCTCAGCGCCCCACCCCGGTTCCTTTCTTCCCGGAAGTGCACGAGGAGCTCACTAGGTCGTGGACGGCACCTTTTACTGCCCAAAAACCGGCCTAGTGGATCCTCCTCCCTCACCACCCTCGATGGCGGACCTGCAAAGGGATACACACAGGTTCCTCCCGTGGAACGTGCCGTTGCTATGCAACTGTGCCCTAACTCCACTTCCAGGGGGAACCTGTGTCTCCCCTCCAGGGCCTGTAGGTACTCTTCCGATCTGATCGGGAAAGCCTACCAGGCTTGTGGAGAGGCAGGCTCCGCCTTACACGCTATGGCGTTGTTGCAGGTCCATCAGGCCCAGGCACTGAAGACCTTGTACGAGGGTGGTCACGATCCCGCAGTTCTCCAAGAACTGAGAACCGCAACGGACCTCGTGCTTCGTGCGACGAAGGTTACGGCGCGGGCAGTGGGTCGTGCGATGTCCACTATGGTGGTCCAGGAGCGCCATCTCTGGCTATGTCTGGCTGACATGCGGGATACCGACAAGATCAGGTTCCTTAATTCCCCCGTGTCCCAGACTGGCCTCTTCGGCGACGCTGTCCAGAACTTCGCCCAATAGTTCTCGGCCGCACAGAAGCAGACTGAGGCGATCAGTCACATCCTGCCTCGGCGGTCAGCTGCTGTCTCCACCCCGCCGCCGGCAGCGCCTCAGACTGCTCGTCGCCGAGGACGGCCGCCTGCGTCTGCCTCCGCTCCCGCGCCGCAGCAGCAGCCTCCATCCAAGCGACGTCGTGGAGCCGGACGCAAGCAGGCCGCCCCGCCCGTCCAGGCCCCTGCCAAGAAGAGGGGTGGCAAGAGTAAGGGCAAGCGGCCCTGAGACGGGCGACCCGGAGATGGGGAGGATTGCTCTTCAGGAGACCGCACCGCTCCATCCCCCGGAGGAGGGCCGGGTGGAGAATCTTATGTTCCGTTTTGTTTCTGTTCCGCCCAAATTTTCAATAAAAGAGCAATTTCCTCCATCTCTGGGTCCCAAGGGGGTGCGGAGAGTGATGGCTGGTCAAACGCCGGACCACACTCATCCTCCATCCATCTTCACGAAGGTCACGGAGGGGGCCCTTGTGCCCATGAGAGAACAGGGCGTTCGCATCCTCAACTATCTCGACGACTGGCTCATTCTAGCACAGTCCAGGGATCAGTTGTGCGAACACAGGGACCTGGTGCTCAGACACCTCAGCCAGTTGGGTCTTCGGGTCAACTGGGAGAAGAGCAAACTCGCCCCCGTGCAGAGGATCTCTTTTCTCGGTATGGAGTTGGATTCGGTCGAACGGACTGCGCGCCTCACAGAGGAGCGCGTCCAGTCGATGCTAAACTGCCTGAACACGTTTCAGGGCAGGATGGCGGTTCCACTGAAACATTTTCAGAGGCTCCTGGGGCATATGGCAGCCACTGCGGCAGTAACTCCGCTCGGCCTGCTTCATATGAGACCACTTCAGCATTGGCTACACGGCCGAGTCCCGAGATGGGCGTGGCAACGCGGCACTCACCGGGTGAGCATTACACCGGCCTGCCGCCAATCCTTCAGCCCATGGTCAGACCCCTCGTTCCTTCGGGCCGGAGTGCCCCTGGAACAGATGTCCAGGCATGCTGTGGTTTTCATGGATGCCTCTGCCATGGGCTGGGGAGCCACGTACAACGCGCATGCAGTGTCAGGGGTTTGGACGGGCCCGCACCTGCATTGGCACATCAACTGCCTCGAGTTGCTAGCGGTACATCTTGCTCTGAGCCGCCTCAAAGGACGGTTACGGGGCAAAGATGTACTGGTCCGCACGGACAACACTGCGACCGTTGCGTATATCAACCGACAAGGTGGTCTGCGCTCCCGTCGCATGTCGCATGTCGCAACTCGCCCGCCATCTCCTCCTCTGGAGTCAGAAGTGTCTGAGGTCACTTCGGGCCATTCATGTCCCTGGTGTGCACAACCGTGTGGCCGACGAGCTTTCACGAGCTGTGCTCCCAGGGGAGTGGCGACTCCACCCCCAGGTGGTCCAGCTGATTTGGAGACAGTTCGGGATGGCACAGGTCGACCTGTTTGCCTCTCCAGAAACGTCCCATTGCCAGTGGTTCTATTCGCTGACCGAGGGCACACTCGGCACGGATGCTCTGGCACACAGCTGGCCCCAGGGGCTGCGCAAATATGCGTTCCCCCCAGTGAGCCTACTTGCACAGACATTGTGCAAGGTCAGGGAGGACGAGGAGCAGGTCCTGCTAGTGGCACCGTACTGGCCCACCCGGACCTGGTTCCCAGAACTTATGCTCCTCGTGACAGCCCTTCCTTGGCCGATTCCTCTGAGGAAGGATCTTCTAACTCAGAGACGGGGCACCCTGTGGCACCCGCGTCCAGACCTGTGGAAGCTTCATGTTTGGCCCCTGGATGGGACGCGGAGGTTCTAGGTGACTTACCCCAAGCGGTAGTTAACACCATCACTTCGGCGCGAGCACCATCTACAAGACAGGCCTACGCCCTGAAGTGGAACCTGTTCGTCGAGTGGTGTTCTTCTCGCCGAGAAGACCCCCGAAGATGCTCGATCGCGTCTGTGCTTTCCTTCCTGCAGCACGGGTTGGAGCGTAGGCTGTCCGCCTCCACCCTCAAAGTCTATGTTGCTGCGATATCCGCCTATCATGACCACGTAGATGGTGTAGTTGGTAAGCACGACCTGGTCGTCAGGTTCCTTAGGGGGGCGAGACGGTTAAATCCTCCTCGTCCCCCCTCCATACCCTCTTGGGATCTTACTCTGGTGCTCCGAGCACTTCAGAATGCCCCATTTGAGCCTTTGCAGTCAGCAGAGCTAAAGCTTCTCTCTATGAAGACTTTGCTGTTGGCTGCATTGGCCTCCATCAAGAAGGTAGGGGACCTGCAGGCATTTTCGGTCGACGATTCGTGCCTAGAGTTCGGGCCGGGCGACGCCCACGTGGTACTAAGACCCCGGCCTGGCTATGTGCCCAAGGTTCCTACCACTCCCTTCAGGGACCAGGTGGTGAACCTGCAAGCGCTGCCCCCGGAGGAGGCAGACCCAGCCCTAGCTTTGCTCTGTCCCGTCCGCGCCCTGCGGATCTACGTGGATAGAATTCAAAGCTTTAGGACCTCAGATCAGCTCTTTGTCTGTCTCGGAGGCCAGCAGAAGGGAAAAGCTGTCTCCAAGCAGAGGATGGCCCACTGGATAGTGGATGCCATCACCTTGGCTTACCAAGCACAAGGTGTGTCCTGTCTGCTCAGGGTGCGAGCACACTCTACTAGAAGTGTTGCATCCTCCTGGGCACTGGCACGTGGCGCCTCGCTGTCAGACATCTGTAGAGCTGCGGGCTGGGCGACACCTACACGTTCGCTAGATTCTATAGCCTACGTGTAGATCCGGTTTCCTCCTGTGTTCTCACCTCAAATGGGTAGAAACACTGAGGGGCCCCGGCTCTTGTCGGCTTGCTGCGCTACGGCGTTATTTTCTCCAGAAGCAAACTCTGTGAGTCCTCCATCATCCTCAGTGCCGGACGTGGCGGAGCGTCTCGCATCAGGCCCCTTGCCGCTGAATCCTTGAGAACCGGTACTGGGCTTGGGTTATATGAGTGACCCTGCGGGGATCCCATATATCCGTCCACGGTCGCTCCTACGGGAAGCCCGTGTCTTTCCCTTGGGAAAGCCTTCCCATCAATGGGATTGAGCCCCCTCTCTCTCTGTCGCGGGCTACGGCTCAGCCTGTACTCCTACATAACTCCTCCGGGGTACGATGTGGGCTCCGCAGCGTTCCCCTTCAGTGGGCACGCTTTCCCAGTGTTATCCAATAATCACTGAGTGGGTCATGCGGAACAACAGTGATGGTCTTCCCAGTGTGAGCCCCGTCTCATCAGGTAAGAGCTCAGGCGGCTCACACAGGGCACTGGAGGGGGGCAGAGGCCATGGCGCTTTGGTAGGGATTCCTATTCGTCGGTACTCCGACGTGGCGTCGAGAGTGACCGACTGAATGGGAACGTCTCGGTTACGTATGTAACCCTCGTTCCCTGAAGGAGGGAACGGAGACGCCACGTCCCGTTGCCATGTCCTCTGTACCCTGCTGGGGTGCCGGCTACCTACTCGGCTCCTCAGCAAAAGGCTGATTTGATGCAAGCACCTGTGTCTCATTTATACCCGCGGTGCGTGGCATGAACACCTGGTGCAATCATTGCATGCCAATGTGCATTGGCTCGTTTAGTTTCACTCGAAGTAGATTGGCTCTCGCAAGCAAGATTCCTATTCGTCGGTACTCCGACGTGGCGTCTCCGTTCCCTCCTTCAGGGAACGAGGGTTACATACATAACCGAGATGTTTTTATTGCAATACCCTTTCTTTATTTTACTTAAAAGACTTGAAAAACCTTACTTAAACTTAAAACTTTACTTTAAAAAAATGATTGTGCACATTCCTAGTGTATAGTATAATATAAAAAAATATATATATAAAGATTTACATTCTCAGCTCAGAGCTGTACAGCAGCAGTATGAAATTGAATGAATACATGTAAAAATAAAACATTACATAGACTTCACTATAAAATATACATTGATTCTTATTGAAGCTACTGTGTTAAAGTTTTTCAGTCAAGAGCAGTGAGTGATTTTCTCTTTGTCTTTTGTTGTTTTATTAACATTAAAGGGATAGTTCACTCAAAAATTGAAATTCTGTCATCGATTACTCATGCTCAAGTTGTTTTAAACCTGAATAAAGTTCTTTCTTCTGTTGGACATAAAATATATTTTGAATAATGTTGGAAACCAATCAGTTGCTGGTCCCCATTATAGGAAATAATAATATGGATGTCAATGGCTTCCAACAACTGTCACAGTCAGGTATTCAACTGTCTGTGTTCAACAGGAGAAATGAATACAGGTTTGAAACAACATTAGAATGAGTAAATAATGACATCATTTTAGAGTGAACTGTCCTTTTAAGGACAAGCGGCAGCCAACCTGATCTCACAGAATTCCGTGAAATGAACACGGGCCCCTTAAAATCCGTGGCAGTTTCACGTAATCGCCGAAAATTCTGTGATGGGTCCACGGAAGTGATGCCTATGTAAGTCAATGACAGTATACAGATGTGTTGGGCATGGTTATCATCATGAAACTATGATTTTGCCATTATGACATGGAGTGTGATTCTCGATTTAATCAGCCAGCATAATTTTATTTACAATTATTTAAAAATATATATATTTACAGTATTCAGACATAACCCAATCCCTTCCCTAATCCTACCCATTTGTGTATTATAAAAAACAGGATTTACCAGGCAGATATGACTGCAGGCACAATTTATTCAAAAAGTACAAATATTCCAAGTGTTCCGAGGCCAAACGATTGATTTGTGTGAAGAAAATTCCCAAAAGCGATCAGCAGCGTTAAGTCCATCCGCCAAAGATCATAAACACATTTCAAATTTTACCACCGGAAGAAATGTTACGTCAGCTTTGACAGCATTGGCTGTCGTATGTCTTGTGACCAATTGCATCATTACGCCGGCTTTGATTGTAAAATGCCATTGTCTCTTGTGTGTCTCGTGACAGATTGCGTCATGCTAAAGAGTCGTGTGTATTATTTGAATGAGATATGAATGAGTGCGTTCACGGAGCGGCGGGATCATCATCTCAGCGATTAAAACATTAAGATCAACTCTGTTCTTTACATGAAGACATTGTGTGACTTCAGAAGACTTGGAATGCAACATGAGTTAATACTTTTATACTGTTTTTGCAATAAATACCTGTGGCTGTATTTGCCTGTTATGTGTTTTATATTGTTGAGAAGTGGGTAGGTTTAGGGTAGGAGTGGAGTTAGTTGCTCCAAAATATAAAAGTAGCCTATAAATATTCATACAATAATGTCTACTTTTTACTGTCATTGACTTGCATAGGAATCACTTCCGTGGACCCATCACGTAATTTTCGGCGATTCCGTGAAACTGCCAAGGATTTTGAGTTAAGGGGCCCTTGTTCATTTCACAGAATTCTGTGAGACCAGGTTGGCGGCAGCATGTTCACTAGGCTGCGCTGCTGTCAATTTAAGACCTGCACGCATTTAATATACAGACACGTCCAATTTTACTTTCACTTTAGACATAACCGACTGTGTTTATGTTAACCTTGTGTGTATTTGACAGTATGCGCAGTAAGACTACTTAGTCCAGTAATCACGTGTTTGACAGGCTTTTAGTGCACATGCTCAGAAAAGTGCATGTTAAAACAGTGCAAGGCTTTATGTTAAAACAGTGCAATGTTTAACCGGCAAGGCTTTAAAACGCATGCAAATAATGAACTTTCGTGATTGTGAATAACTATAGTGTCCCGTGAGTATAACTGTACCACTAACGTGTGATGTGAATGTATGTCATGTTGGTCAGTATATTGGGATGGAGGCAAATTATAGAATGTGTAGAAAAATAAATAATTAAATGCAAAACCAAAAAAAAAAATGAGCCAGATTACTGAGATTTCTCACCTTTTGTATTTAACGGCTCTTGGAGCCCCTTGAATCGTCAGAGTGATTGGATTAGCATCTATGCATTTGAATGGCACTGTAATACTGATTGGATTAGAACTAGTGATTGGTCATTGCTTTGTCTCCTCCTCTACTGTGTGTAATGTCAACACCTTTAAGGACTGCCCAATGAATGCCTATAAAATACCATGAACAGCTCCCTTAGCCAGACTTGTTGGAAGACTGCAGTGAAGAACACGTATCTCAATAAAGAGTAACATCTGCTTGAAAGATATCCCAACTTCTCCTGGTCTCTTCTTTGAGGAGGAAAAGAGTTCCCAACAATATATATATATATATATATATATATTTATATTTGGAACTCATATATATAGACAAAAACTGACCAAAACAGTATAAAGTATTAACTCATGTTGCATTCCAAGTCTTCAAGTCATACGATATCTTCATGAGTTGATCATGAGAGTTGATCTTAATGTTTAAATCGCTATAATGATGATGCCGCCGCTCCGCGAAAGTACGTGTAAGAACTCACCACTGGACTGCTATTTTCCTCCTGGTCAGCAGGTGGCGCCTCTCACCAGGCTCCTGCTGAACACTACCACTCATTATGCCTGATGTGTGTCACCTGTGTTTTGCCCTATTTAAGTGGGTTTGTGCCATACTGTATTGTTCAGTCTTGAGCCTATGTTACCTCTTGCCAGCTACAAGCTAAGTTTGTATCGCGTTATGTTTTTCTTTTTACCCTTGTGTCTGTTTTGTTTTCTCTGTTTCTTGGAAGCCCGGCTTCCTTTGTTTTGTTGTAATTTTCAAAAGTAAAGTTTGTCTTCTGTTGAAGATCAATGACTCCTTGCTTTTTGCAACCTCTACCCTTGGATTCATTAACTGGGGACTTAGCTCAATCAGTAAGCTCAGTGACTTTAAACACTAGAGACCCGTGTTCGAGCCTTACCTAGAACTGTCCCGTTACAGTACGTACGCACGCACTCAGTCAGTCAATATCTCATTCAAATGATACACTCAATTGCTCACGAGACATATGAGAGCCAATGCATTTTTCACTACGTAATGTTTCGTCGGGCGGCAAGATCTTTGGCGGATGGAGACGCTGATCGCTTTTGGAGCGGGTTCATGGACTGTAGCGGATTCCAGGAGACATGGACTGGGCTCATGGAGGCATGGACAGGAGACGGGTCCATCTTCGGCCCAGAAGTCTATGAGTCAGTCCTCCTCTGGCTCTGGTGTTGCTGGAGTCGCAGTGGGACTCACAGCTCACCAGTACCCACGCGACAAACTCCACAAAATCCCCTCGAGGTCTCACACTGGGCAGGCGTGCCCTAGTCTCCTCACTCAAGCTGGCTAAGTAAAAGTTGCACAGCGAATGTTCTGGAAAGTTGGTGAGGCACGCCAGGTCGATGAACTCACGGATGTGAGCCTCGAGGGGAAGAGTCCCTTGCTTTAAACAGAGCATCTGCACTGCTGCAGTGACGTTTTGTGGGCTGGGTTGGTTGCATAGGAACAGGCAGAAGATGCAGATTCAGACGTATTTTAATTCACAATAAACTAAAGGCAGGCAAAACGCACAACTTGACATAACGGTGACCAGACAAATGCTGCTTTCCGGGCAGGTTTTTGAGCCCGTGAGTTACGACTTCAAACCACGACTCACGACTTTGTAGCGTTCCGGGCAAAGTCACGCCAAACTGCCTGAGTGGTAGCTAGATGTAAACAAAGAATGGCAAACTGTATGGGGCTTATGCTCATTTACAATCATTTATATCGGCAAAGGTGCTTACTCCTTGCTTATTCGAGGGAAATGGAGGAGAAAAAACAG